>NW_017548287.1:262922-286460 GCF_001854935.1 Bemisia tabaci | reverse complement strand
GGGGGGGGGGGGGGGGGGGGGTCTCCGGCGTCGCCATTGTTGGCCCCTGCCCCGCGGCGGCGATGTGACGTCACGTCGCGACAGCCGTCCGGTCGCTCGCGGATTTGCGTCCGCGATCGATTGTTTTGCGCAAGGAATTGCGTAGTGCGAAAGGGAGGATTTGTCATTTGGTGTCTCTGTCTGGTGTCATCGTAAGTCTTTCCTGGCACGAAAAGATGGATTTAGTATTTTTTAAAACGTCCAAAAAATCGGTGTTTTTTTCAATCGTAAGTGGAATCTGTATTCTTGCGCTTAGATTATGAGTGCAAAGTAAAGAGAGTAACCGAAATTTTGTGTTAATGTGGGAAGTAAAACACAAAATAACCCAAGCCTTCGATTCCAAAAAAAAAAAGTGTCAAGGGTTATCCCCTAAAATTGTTCTACTACCAGAATTTGTTGGATGATAAGAACATTTCCAATTAATTTTGGTATAGCGCCGCAACTCAAGTTGGGGTAGTACCGCAACATTGGGGATAGTAGCCTAATTTATCGGGATTCTACCACAATTAATCGGGGTATTACCACAATTAATTGGAAATGTCCATATCATCCAACAGTTGGGACTTAACCCCTACCTCTTTTTTTCCGTGATTGATTCAGGGGTTTCCCAGTCTCTCCGTTGTTTTCTGCGCCGACTGTACCAAAAGCAACACAAAGTGTTGGTCTGTGTTTCACATCCTATATTAACCAAAAGCAACACAAGAACACAAATATTTTTATCAGTTTGGAGACAAGGAGTTTCTCCAAAGTTGGGGAACCCGGGAGGAGGCCGCGGAGGATTTCCAGCCCACTCCCGGGATGGGAAAAAAAAATCATTTTCGGAAGGTCTGAAATTCACACTACTCATAGCTCAACACATAAAAACACTCATCAGCACAGGGAAACTATAATGACAGATATGTTGTTGTCGAACTTAGCCAGGAATAACAGTTCCTCATTGCAAACTGCAGTTCAATGTATGTTAGGGTGAAGCGAATACATGATTTGATGCAGATGAGTCATTCCCATTTCACAACTCCATACAAAACTTGAATTATCCGCTGTCATACACTGGAAAAAAAACACATTGGATCTAGAGTCCAACTCTTTAAAACATCGAAAAGAAAAAATACTCTTAATTCAATCGGATTTTTGCTTAAATCAAGAACCAAGCCTCTTAATATGAGTGGATTTCCTTTTGATTTAAGCAATGATTCAAGAGTATTTTTTCTTGTTAATGTTTTCAAGAGTCTGGACTCTAGATCCAATGTGTTTTTTTTCAGTGTATGACACATTTCCTGAAATGAAAATAAACAACGAGAGTACCCCTGCTCAGTAAACTTAATTTCGAAAACAGAAATGTGAAGATGCCGGAAGGAATGTTGATTTGTTACGTTCCTTTGTCCGGGAAACGACGAGTTGCGTTAGCCACATTTCCACAAGTAGATAGGGTAGGTCCAGAGAATCCAAATCAAATGTGACTCCGGGATTTTAGTACCTATCTGAAAGGAACCTCACGAAGAGCATAGGAACGTTCCACTCATTTCGCAGTGCACCTGAGTCACCTGCTATCGGTCTCTGTCGGTTGCCGTGGAGGGGTGCTGCGAGGGGGCAAGAAGGGGCCTGCAAAAAGAGGGGGGCGCGGGGTAACCTGATTATTGGGCGTTGGACTGACTGGTGACTTGTGCGTCGGCGCGTCTCTGTCGGTGACTAGGCCAGCCGTGACAGCGGACGAGCGAGAGAGAAGCAGCCACCGCAAAGTGGAACGACCTCGAGAGAAGATGGACAAGACATTTTTAACTGAAACTGCAACATTTTTATGTTTAATTCGCCACATTTTAAGTATGAAGGAATACAGGGAACTTGATTAAATCACTTTAAAACTCCTTCGTTTTGTATGTGAATGGATACGTTATTGCTTGAGCATGTGAATAGAATTGAATAGGATGTTTTAAACTTCCAATTGGTCTTTTCCAGTCAATAATCTTCAAAATGTATTGTGAACGATCTTGGGGACTTTAACGAAAGAGTAGGAAAGAAAGCAAAAATCACGCACAGAAGTGGATTCCCAAACAAACCTATTCTAGAATATGGAATCCATCGGTGGAAGCTGGTACTTGCTTTGGATATTGAGGAGGTAAGTTATAGACAAACTACCGGCGACCTACAAGAGACCCTAAATTAAGTTTTCGTCTATAACTACTGTATACCCGTCTTAACAATCAAGATTGCTTAATTTTCCCGTTGTCTTCTTCGTCTATCGTTTTGTCTATCAATTTTACCCAAAATTTATATGGTTAGTCGACCACGAGAGGAAAACTTGCCTGCCGGCTGGTTATTGAATTTGATAGACAAGGCGATAGACAAAGAAGACATAGGGAGTATGAAGCTATCCTGTTGGTTGAAATGGGTGTTTCCTACAGACGAGGGGAGAAAATGACGGACTAACTATCGGGTCTCTCGTGGGTTGCCGTTACTTAGTCTATTACCTACCTCGTTTGTCCATTGCAACCACCCGCTTCCACCAATAGGATCCCTCAAAATCTCTTTTATTTTCTTTGTCTGTAGCTTTGTCTGTCAATTTCAATAATCGGCTCGCTGCCGGTTTGTTATTAAAATGGATAGACAAACCGATAGACGAAGAAGACGATGGGAAAATTAAGCAATCTTGATTGGTTAAGACGGGTACACGGTTGTCATAGACGAAAACTTAATATAGGGGCTCTCGTAGGTCGCCGGAAGTTTGTCTAAAACTTACCTTCTCAATCCAAAGCAAGTACCAGCTTCCACCGATGGATTCCATATTCTGGTATAGGTTAGTTTGGGAATCCACTGTTGTGCGTGATTTTTGCCTTTCTTTCCTACTCTTTCGTTAAAGTCTCCAAGATCGTTCACAATATACATTTTGAAGATCATTGATTGGAAAAGACCAATTGGAAGTTTAAAGCATACATTTGTATCAACTGTATTTCTTTTAAACGCCCCTGATAAGAAAATGACCGAACAACTGGAATAATGCCTAGTCAAGGAAGAGAAATGAGGAGGAGGAGAAGAAGAAGAAGAAAAAGAAAAAGAAGAAGAAGAAGAAGAAGAAGATATACGTGTTTAAAGTTTCCAAATCCAACTTCTTCGATTGACTGGTTCCACCGTGCGCCGTTCCGATGCCGTTGAGGATCGACGCCTCTTTTGCATAATAATCGTGACCTATTGCCGCGCGAATTTATGACGCATTGTTGCCCTGTTGACGGAAGCAACTCAAGGGACAATGGCCTCATAAGCAGTCGGCCTGTTAGTGGGCTCGTCGGTGAAATTCGTGGGTCCTCTTTTCGGAGAAATTTGCATATTTGATGGATTCAGGGAAAAGGCGACTCGCTGCGAGGAACATAAATATAACTTAAACGTTCACAGGTTATCGGGATTGATTTTGTAGCGTTCGCCGTAGAGGAAACGCATTTTTGGAAATATGTTCAGAATTGAGCAGTGTAAAGGGTATGTTGGTGAAATCCGGGGGTCTTGTCTGATTGGAGGGATTTACATTTTTGATGGATTCAGGGAAAAAGAGACTTGCGATGAAGAACGTAAATATGACTTACACTTTTGCAGCTCTTCGGAATTGGTTTTGCATCGTTCGCCGAAAAGGAAATCAATTTGTTTTAATTGGACGTATATCTATCAAACGGAACTATGTGCATTATGACATGAGCCCTGTTATGCACATATTCTTAAGGGTCTCAGGACTCATGTCTTAATGCACATAGTTCCGTTTGATAGAAATACGTCCAATTTATTCCGGATTGGGCAGTGTAAAAGGAGCTGTAAAAGGAGCTGTTGGTGGACTGCGAGGGTCGTGTTTGACTCGTCGGGAGAACTTTACATGTTTGATGAATACAGGGAAAAAAGGCTTACAACAGAGAACATAAATTTGACTTGCTCAGTAAGGTGAAGTAACACAAAAAGTACATTAGTTCAGAAGAACACTTTATTCATTACCACATGCAGAGCAACCTACGGTTTCTGTCGATTTAACCAAGAATGTGGTTGATAAACTAAGTTGTTTTGGTCCATCTGACCAGAAAAAAAGTAGCTCAACGCAACTTTAAACATTAAACTAACAACTAGATTTGTGGTGGCCCACGAAATAACGTAGCACACACGGAGCGGTCGTTCGATAGGCGGGCGGGGAGTGGAAATAGCCAATTGCTTTCTTCGCCATAACCTCAAATACATGGAATCTTACGGGAATTTTTACAATGAACGATTCAGTTTTGAAATTTTCATCGTAAACTCACTTGATGAATGGCTGAGTTCCATATCTGGACACAGATCTTCAAACAGTTGGTTTTAAATTTGATGTAAGTTCGTATTCAGCAAGCAGCCCCATAAGAAGCCATGAAACCGACTATCTTCGTCCTGACCTAATTGTTGCTCCTGGTGCACGGAGAAAAATAAATCGTGCGTGGGACCCGAAATTTAGGTCATATGGATCTCTGAAGTTTTCGGATTGAGCATCTGAACACTTAAGGTCTAGCTGTCGAGGTTCGGATCACACATCTGAAACTTCAGTTCTTACATCTGAAGTACTTCAGATGTGAGAGCTGAAGTTTTTCGGATGTGAGAACCGAAGTTTCAGATGTGTGTTCCAAACCTCATCAGCTGGACCTAAAGTGTTCAGATGCTCAATGCGAAAACTTCAGAGATCCATAGGACCTAAACTTCGGGTCCCACGCACGAAGTTTTTTTTCTCCGTGTAACATAATTCAAAATAAAAATCGTGCCCCCGATTCATTTCCTTTGGAAATATAGAGAGAGATTGGTTCGATTGGATACGAAGTCCACTGTTGGCGTAGCAAAGGATCCCCCTATCTATGGTTTCTGGATCGTTGGAATCCACTCGCGAAATCTCTCGTTTCCTCGCCGATCGCACTCCACCCGTCACAAGCGCGGACGAGACGTCTGAGCGGGCGTCGCGTCGGAGACCTGGAAGAGCGATGGACGCATTTCTGGGGGCAGTGGACCGCGCCGGAGCCTGGAGCGACTCCCGCTCCGTCGCAAACGCCACTTTTCCGACGCCGTCGAGTCTGTCCGTAAACGCGAGGATCCTCCGGGAGTCGAGCGAGAAGCAGGGGGTCCTGCGGGAGCCGACAACGGCGGAGTGTCCCACTTGCAGCGAAAAGCTCCATTCGATCCATCACGCGACGGGTAGCATTTGCCCCCGGGGTACCGGCTCTTGACGCGGCGCCATTCGACATCGACCTAGACGGGAGACAGCATCAAGGAGATGTCGGATGCCTTTACTGCCGCACTGAAAAAAAAACACATTGGATCTAGAGTCCAGAATCTTAAAAACATCGACAAGAAAAAATACTCTTCAGAACTAGATCATCAGAACATCAGATTTAAGCTTAAATCAAGGACCAAGCCTCTTAATTTGAGCGGATTTCCTTTTGATTTAAGCTTAAATCTGATTAAATCAAGAGTCCTTTTCCTTCTTCGAATTTCAAGTCCGTCGATTCTTGAAATCGAAAAAATGGACCAGTAGACAAGATACGAACCCAATCATCCAGACACATATTTCTCGAGGCCTGGTTTCCACGGGACGTTTTCATGGGATCTGTCCCAAGTTTGAATCGCAGGAATGAAAATTCAGGGATTTTTCCCCGTCATCGTCTCCATGAGAGCATGAGACCCATTCCTAAGTTACACTGCTCGATTTTATTCAAGGTTTTCAAAAATCGTCCTTTTAATGATGATATTTCAATGATGATCCCCTAGAGCCTCTTCTAATCACAATGTAAATCATATAGAGCCTCTCAATCGATGAAAGAAGCCGTTTACGACCCGTAGGACACTGTTGCGGCATCATGGAGAGGTCAATTCTCACGAAACTGAGTAAAATTCAACCGTTTAACTTTTGGAATAGTTCCTCAAAGGGATGTCAATGATTAAACACTGCCAAAAAATGTGAACCAAAAAAATTTTCTCTCGTTTTCTTTCTGTGGAGAAGATCTGTTTAAAGAAACAATATTAATACGGCCTTTAGAATTTTTAGTTATACGATAGGGTGCCTAGCAAATCGGGAGGGTATTATCATGGCTCTCCAGTCCGAAAATGGACTAAATGTTAAGCTTCTTGCATAATGATGTACGTTTGGACACCGATTAATTTTCTGGCCGCGACGATAGCCTTTTTTGATTACTGGGAACGGTCCACTTTTCTCACTCCTGAACACTGAGCCAAAATCAAAGCTGCTGGCAAAAGCCACTGGAGGGTCGCCACATGAACGTTAAGTAAGTTCGTTTACGTATGATTCGCACAGGAGAGTACCCGCATGGCTGCATGACTCTTTTTTGATGATTGCCGACTTTGAGTGTCACAAGAGAATTAATGGATGGAGAACAGTCAGTTTCTGAAACAATGCGACCGCATTTTGTAACAAGGAACTTTTGGCATCGGGTTCTCTTACATCGTTTGAGTAAACTTGATCGCCAACGACACATGAATGATGGGCCTGTTGCAATTTTCAGCTAGCTCAAAAAGACGAGCTTTTTATTATAGGAAAGTCTCAAAAATCACGATTACCGCATCGAGAAAGTCTAACATGCCCTCGGGACATCACGATCTGCGTAAAAAATATTTGAGAGCGAGTTTGTGTCGGCCTGAGTTGTGTTGCATTTTGTGTAGCATCCTAGTGCGCAAGGGAGGGATGGAACGATTCCTGTAACAAAATTTTCATCCGCGGGCGGATTATTGAAAGTGGTCGACAAAGCTATAGACGAAGAAGACAAAAAGAAATCGGAGGGATCCTATTGGTGCAAGCGAGTGGTTGTAATGGACAAAGGAGGTATAGGTAATAGACCAACTAACGGCACACACGAGAAACCCGATGGGAAGTCCATCATTTTCTCCCTTAGTCTATAGGGGCCATACATTTCAACGAATAGGATCGTTCCATACTCCGTATGTCATTTTTGTCTAAAGCTTTGTCTATCAATGGACCAGTAGACAAGACACGAATTTCAGCATTCTGATACACGTTTCACAACCAAAATTTCACGTAGAACACGATGCGCACAACGAAAATTACCGACATTAATTCCTTAGGAAGATATTTAATGATGCTTGATGCGTGAATTCAAACCACCCGCTCATGAAAACTCAACGCTCTACGTGACTCACATCGCGCGCTAAACGTTATCATGACAGTCTCTGCGATATAAAAATCTGGCAACCTCAGTCTCGAAGCTTTGGCTCAGCCATAACAAGTTGTATATGATTGGAACAAACTATGGTGGGAAATGCACATTGCTCGATTGAGAAGCTTGCTGAAACCGTTGTAGTACACGATTTGACTCACGTAGAGCTTTGAGTTTCTTAAGAGCGGGCAGTTCGAATTCCTCGTAACCAATGTGAAATAAAAACGTTAATATTTTTGTTAGGGGTTGATTTCGGTAATATTCGTTGCGTGAATCATGCTCTACGTGAAATTCTGGTCAAGAAACATGTATCAGAATGCTTAAATTCGTACCTTGTCTAGTGGTCCATTTCAATTATCAGCCCGCTGTTTCGTAGTATCGTAATTGAATTGGGAAACGTTAAAATGCGCATATATCTTACGCAAATTGTGTTGTTCCGAGTGCATATCAGACTTTCTTTATGCGCCCATTGCGATTGTTGAGCCTTCTCTACTATAAACAACTCTTCTCTTTGAGGTAGCTGAAGCTGAAGTATTCAACAGGCTCATTAATGATGCCACGTATCTGAAACAGAAAAACTGTATGTGTGGTCGCTTTGTTTACAAACCACGAGTCCCCGAATATTCCGAACATTTTTGACCCATATTCAAACGCTTAAAAGGGGTTCAAACGGGGCACGTCGGCGCGTGGCAAGAGGAGGCTAACGGAACCCCGCTGTTGTCACATCCTTAAAATTATCCCTCGCAACCATCACGAAACCCCCTTTCTCGTGCGAATCGGCAACCCACCGGGAGCTCATTAGCATCCACGACGCGACTCGAGCGCGTAAATTAGCGGCGGCTAGGGACACCTACGTCACCCGGAGACGTGACGTCACCCTGATGTAACTGATGAGCCCTGGTGGCTGTGATTGGTGTATGACTCCGCGGCTCGTCCGGCAGGTTTTACACCGTGATTTTTTCTTCGGTCAGGACGGGGATACAAACGTGCAGCTCCTTAACTGCCGTGCTAAGGAAGAACGCCGTATGAACATTCGAGAGTTGCCAAATTTCCCTTGATAAAACATGTATTTTTGACGGCATTCATGCATATTATCTTTGAAATGTTCATATATTTTAGATTGTATCTCGTACATAATGGTCTGAAAATTTTGAAGGAAAATATTCACAATTTTTCCAGTGAATATGGTTTTTATCGAAGGAAACTTGGTAGCGCCTGAAGGCCCATACGGCGTTCTTCCTCAGCAAGGCAGTTAAGTAGCCAATTATTGTTTGGGGTTCTTCTATGCCACCAGGCTGTCCAATTTCCTAGATTAATGCAGTGTTGGGTCGACTTTCATCGAGATGGAGATAGCTGGTCAAAACTGTAGGTGTTCACCTCACAATTATCTGTCTCAAAACCGACTACCTACCATGCCAAAGAGCCGTTAGCTCGCAAGATTTATGTTTTCTCAAAAATTGTTTTCCCCTCAAAATGGATACATTTTTGAGTATAATCCGTGAGCGATCACGTGCGCATTCTGCCGTGCTAAGGAAGAACGCCGTATGAACATTCGAGAGTTGCCAAATTTCCTCCGATAAAATGTTTGTTTTTGAAAAAGTTATCATTAGTTTTCCTTGAAATTTGCCCACTATTTAGATCAAATCACGAACAAAATTCTCTGAGAAATCGGAAGAAAAATATTTACGGAGAAAAAAACTTTATGCGTGGGACCCGAAGTTGAGGTCATATCTGAGGATCTCTGAAGTTTCCGGATCACGTATCTAAAAACTTGAGGTGGAGCTGCCGAAGTTCGGGTCAGACATTGAAGCACTTCGGTATGTACCGAAGTACTTCAGATGTGTGACCCGAACCCTTCGGTATATGTATATCGAAGTACTTCAGATGTCTGATCCGAACTTCGGCAGCTCCACCTCAAGTTTTCGGATGCGTGATCAGAAAACTTCAGAGACCCATATGACCTCAACTTCGGGTCCCATGCACGAAGTTTTTTTCTCCGTGTTCATAAATATTCCCGAAAATTCATGATTTATCAAAGGAAATTTGGCAACGCCAATAGGCTCATACGGCGTCTTTCCTTAGCACGGCAGCATTCCGGTGCTTGCTAAAATCGACAGGGCAGCTTTGCCGTGCTAAGGAATAACGCCGTATGAACCTTCAGGCGTTGCCAAATTTCCTTTGAAAAAACACGAATTTTCCGGTAAACTCATAAATATTTTCCTTCCAATTTTTCAGATAATTTTGTTTGCAATTTCATCCAGATTCCCTGGAAATTTTAAGGAAAAATATCCATAATTTTCCTTGAAAATACACTTTATATTGAAAGAAATTTGGCAACTCTCGAATGTTTATACGGCGTTCTTCCTTTTAGCACGGCAGAGCTCCGCGAGTGGCGAAAAGCGAAAACGGCGGGCCCGGTCGCGGTTGGGTCGGGGTCGGGACTTGCTCCTCTAACGGGATCCTAGAGCGGGCAATTAATAAAAATCCACACAGAACGAGAATCGGCTCATGATCAGTTATGCTGATGCGCGCCGCCTCGGGCGACAGACGGCGCGTCACGTCATGGACACGAGACCCGACTCCGACTCGCCCCGGCTACAGGTTCACGCCTCTGCCCTCGCCGATTCCACGCTCGTCGAATTCTTACCACGTCATTGATAACAGCTCCCTCTTTTACGCGCCAACCACCGGTCCTCGTAATGATTCTCAATGGGAGGCCGGCTGATTATTGAAATTGATAGACTAGGTCATGCAAAGGCAGTGTTCGAAACTCACAGGCGCCAACGCGCCAAATGCGCCTAAAAAATCGGCCATGGCGCCTAAAAGATGAAGGTTCTGCGCCAACGTGGCCCCTAATAATTGCCCCCTAAAAATCTGAATTTTCATATCAGGTGATTATTCGCAATTTTCAACAATACAAGTGAAAGCTTTTTCTATTCTTCACGATTTCATCCTTTGCGCTTTTTTCTTCCCCAAGTTACAGCTACTTACTAGTTCTGTTGCGAAAACATCTTGCATCTGACTTTTCACTCAATGCACCGTAATATATAGGCAAAAAGTCAATTTGGCCCCTAAAAAATCTTCAATGGCGCCTAAAAATCGGGCTTGATGCGCCATTTGGCTCCTAAAACTCCAAGGTGAGTTTCGAACACTGTACAAAGGTATGGACAACGGTACAGACACATCTATAGACAAGTGATGGACGCAGCGATCGACAAAGCAGCAGAAGAGGGCATGGGAAGGGAAATGTATCAGTGAGAACGAAAACACACAAACTCGGAAAAATGAAAATGATGAAGACACATGCAAAACTGAACAGAAGGAGAAGAAGTTAGTCTAGGAAAAAGATTTTCGGTGTAGAAAGGCAAGTATCTAAGGACGCTTTATTAAAGGTCCAAGTTGGAACGGGTGCACTAACTTTAATGACCTTTATGAAAATTGTCAGTCTTTAATGAAGATTGAAAATTTTCGAGTTACCGAGTTGGTGTGTTTTCGTTCTCACTGATTCAAATACGGAGCGATCCTATTGGCCAAAATAGTAGTTTTATGTACGAAGGGGGAAAATGATAAACGGACAATAGGGTCTCTCGTCACGGAGATCGCCCTTGAAATTTCAAAAAGTTTCTGAAATTTCATGAAATATATCTTGAAATCACAATTTCAGAAAGTCAGGGGTGCCCTTTTTTAATATTCTTCGCTATCGATCCATAGGAATCTGTTGCAAATGAGAAACGGTATACTATTGACCCCTTAAAATTTTGGAGAAAGATTTCGGCACGATATACTTGTGTGATTTTAGCACGATGTGCGTGTGTGATTTTGGCTCTATATGATATTGATCTAGAGATTGACGTTTTGGTACTTCCATAATAATCAGTCGTCTTTCGGCTAAAATTTGAAAATACCGATCTTACCCACAATACATTGTGCCAAAGCAGAAGATTCACCGGAATGGATAAGTTATCAATCTCAGAAAATAATTAACAATCATGTACGGTAACCTACCTTGTTTGTTTTCTAAACTCCTGACTTGTTTTATGTATTGCTTTTATCAAAATATTAATATTATTTTTTTTTCTTGTGTTGCAGGTAAGTTTGTGCGATGAGAGCAAATTTCATGCATTTTGAAGGAAGGTTCTAAAGATTAAACTTTTGGCAAAGCAGGAGGAAGAGGTCTGGATTTATCATATTAGAAATGAACTTTAAAGTCTTAAAAAGTCGGACTTAAAGATCTCGAGAGATCTCACTTGTTTGTTCGAATAAATTTCGAATGGTCTGGTTCTTCTAAGGACCGATTAAGGACGTAAAATTGCATTATAAACAAACAGTTCTTTGCTCCAAACCTGACTTATTGGAATTTTTAGTGAGTTTCTCTGAAAATTGAATTTTTCGGACTACAAGCACAACTGCCACGACTCACCTTGGTTAAGCATTTGTGGCCGTACTTTGTCCTGAAATGGTCGTAAAACACCTCTCTGTCCTCCGCTGTCCATGACTTATGTGTGAGCTTTGGTGGAACAAGCCCTTTTCCTCTCTTGAGGATAATATTTTAAAAATAAATATGTTTTCAGTTCGTCAGTTTTAAACTTATACAAATTTTAATCCTCAATCTGGTTTAATCCTAATTTTCATAATATCCGAGCGATATGACAGACGTGATTTTATGACAATAAGAGTCGAGGAAAAGAGGGTTAAGCCCTTTAAAACATCTTCCAAGACAAGAATGAGGGTGAAGCCATAAATAATTTATGCTCGTGCATTTTTTCACGACTTTCACTGAATGGCATTAAAATCGCTGCAAATGCCAGTGACAGCAATGAATATCAGCCCAAATCCTCGCGAAAGTAACTTAGTTCCGTACCGTCGTCGTATGTTTAATTGCCTAAATCGTCGCCAATTGTTTTCTCTGCGAGGATCATAACTCCAAATTACAGTCCAACCTAAAACGAGAAAATTCTTGGCTCTGATGTCGTAAATATTTGGCTCATAAACATGTCACAATGCATCTAGAGATTAGAACATCCAATGATGGAAAAAGAAGAGGGAACGAGTCCGAAAAGATCCTTTTGTCCGATACCAACGCCGTAAACTGAAGAAGATCGATGGATCTTGGCGCAACTTTCCAAAAGCGTTTTCAAATTCCGAGCACGCAGGCAGATCATAGATGAAGTTTTATGGCAATACCGCTGCATTGTCACTAGATGGATGAGTCGTTTTCGCAGATGTATTCTCGGATTAGGTTCATGATGCAATGCTCGGAATTTGTGAGGCTAAGATATCTCGGCTGAATCGAAAAGTAGCTGAAATTCAAACGAATTTTTGAATCAACCGGAACGTGACAAAAATGTTGATCCTTGGATTTTCCCTTTGAATCAGAGTGAATGACATTTTTTTAAGTCAGAAAGTTTTAGTATGTAATGGTTTAACACTCAGAAGTTTTACACTATAGTTCAGCCTTGGGTGCACACGTCTTGCGAGAATCTTTCGTTTTGCTCTCTTGAAGTCTCTTGTTTTGTTTTTTCACGATATAAGTAGATAACGTTCTGCTTTAAAATTTTATCAGTGTGATTTTTATACTCAAGATGAAATCCATGGAAAGTTTCTCAGACATTATCTTGCCTTGTTTTCTAGATGATAAAACGAAGAAATAAAACATGAGAGAGAACTGGACTACATTTTGCACGGGGAAACTATTGGCTCTGCACACATTGACAGTGAAACTATCAAACCACGTATCCTACCACGCTCCTACTTTATTTTCTTAAGGAGAACAAATTAACTTTACTCCTTAAAGTTTTTTTCAGAATTTGCTTCATATTCGATGGCCAAAGTGTGGACTGTGGAACCCCGTATCTAAGCCATAAAGCTAACCTTTTTCTCTTCGAAAAAATATAATAAGAGCAGAAATGTTGAAACACTGCCATGGAGTTACGCGGTTTCGCACTTTGGCCACCGACTTATACAGAAAAAAAATCACAGAAGTGTATAAGAATTGACACCGAGTTGTTCCTAATTTCTCAAATGAAGTATGATACGAAGTCTGCAACGTCGCGGACCGAGATACGTGGTTTGGGAGTTTTACTGTTGATATGCTGTTTCGAACCTTAGCCAGAAATTGTAGTTCCTAATCGCAAAATGCAATCCAATTATGCAATGGGAAATTTGACCAGGCCGATTCTGCTTGAATCCTTCCATTTTATCTACACTACTATTAACAAGTCGCTCTTATAGCGCTTCTGTGCGCTCTGCGACACCCAACCGCCACTGATAGCGATCCTGCCAGAGCTCCTCCGGGATATCGCATCTCCTCATTTATCTACAAATCTCGGATTTATCTCCATGTTTCTCGTAGTGACCAGGGTTTTTCTACTCTGTGGAACTAACCATAACAAATAACCCAATCAAAAGAGCTATTCCTCCTCTTTTCTGACGTGGTGTTTTTGGCCAGGGCCACCCGTGTTTTCGGACAGAGGCCCGAACCCGGTCGGAGTTTAATAGGCAATCAAGAGGCAGCCGACCCTATTAGAGCCCGCCAAACTGCTCGTTTGATTCGGTAGGTCCAGCGGTGCAAAGAATCGCCTCCAACGGCAGAGTCCGAGTTCATTAATCTAATAAAAAGCTCCTAAAAGCACATAAATCTTCCGCTTTCTCGTCTCAAATTGGGAGGTTTTAATTCGGGAAAACGAAGCTTTGATTCTGTGAGAGGCGGAGCGGTTGCTTCTGACGCAGCTGAGTTGCCGTTGTATCTCGGAAGATGAAGAATTACCTGGGATAGATACAATCGGGTTACTGAAGAGAGAATTCTCAGGAGAAGAAACAAATGAGGTAGACGAATAGGAGTAGAAGAAGAAGAAGAAGAAAAAGAAGAGTGTTGGCCTCCTGCGGTATACTGGTTGTAGTGCTAGAGTTCTACAACCAGGAGGTCCCGGGCTCGATTCCCGGACAGCGAACCAATTATTGAAACTTTTAAGCTTTTTCAAAACTTTCCATGTAAGGATTTAAAATATTCCGCGTCCATCAAAGAAGGGTTAAACGCGTTTATTCAACATGTTTGCGCATGTAAACCACTGAACCATCACCTATACTGCCGTGCTAAGTAAAAACGCCGTATGAACCTTCAGGCGTTGCCAATTTTCCTTTGATACAACACGAATTTCCCGGTAAACTTGTGAATATTTTCCTTGCAATTTTTCAGTTAATTTTTTACACGATTTCATCTATAGTTCCTGAAAATGTCAAGGAAAAATATTCTTACCTTCCTCAAAAATGATTTTCTTATCGGAGGAAATTTTGCAAGCCTCGAATGTTCATACGGCGGTCTTCCTTGGCACGGCAGTATACATATTTTAGATAGTCAATGAATGAGTACTACAGAGCCGCCTCGTTATGGGTCCCCGGTGAGAGGGCAATCGAGCTTTCCCAACGAGAATGGCCAAGGCGCACATTGGATCGAGTCAACTAGGGAGACAACTGTGGACTTGAAAGTTTTTACTAAAACTGCAAACTTTGATGTTTATTTCATCATATTTTAAATTCTTAAGGGTTCTTGCAGAAGAAAATTTCATGAGGAAACCAACGGAACCACTTTTATAACTTCAAAGCTTTGTATAAACGGAGTTATAAGCGTTTAAAATATCCAAATTTTGTCCGACCTCTCCTGTTAACTCGACCCACTATGAGGCGGCCTGAAGGGATCGTTGGCAAAAAGCAAAAGCGAGTATCCCGATGCAATTGCAAAGGAGCGCTCCAGCTCCATTCACTGGACACGATTCTCGGTGGAACGCGGTTGTCATGTGGAGCAACCGGCGCACTGTGGATCGAGTCAATTGAAGAAGTCGGACATGAAATTTTAACTAAAACTGCAAATTTTGCTGTTTAATTTGTCACATTTTAAAGTTTATGGGGTGTTTCTAAAAGAAACTTTCAAGAGGAAACCCATGAAACCACTTTCAGAACCTCAAAGTTTCGTATAAATGGAGTTAAAATGGTTGAAAGTTTTAAAATTATGTCCAATCTCCCCCATTGACTCGGTTCATTGTGCGGCGGTTGATTTAGCGTTTGCCAACTAGAGTCCCTTTATACTGAGAGTCAAGACGATGTGAATCCATTTCTGATTGGTTCCCGTATTTTAGGCCTTCACAGTATCACAAACGGGAATAAAGATTACATTTTCACCGATTGCAAAGATTATAATCTGGAGTGGACCAGGGGATTACGGTTTCGGCAAGGAACAAACGGAATAAGAGAGGGAACGGAGAAAGGAATTTGAGAATTGGCCGATCCAAGATTACGAAAAACGTTCAATATCTGTAATCTTTATTCCCGTTTGTGACTCCATGAGGGGCTGTTGTCTTGACTCTCAGTATAAAGAGACTCTATTGCCAACCACTTAATCACTGCTGACTCGTAGGCTAGTGGATGCTGAACCAAACCACCGTGTCATCGAATAGAGCATTGCATTCTGAAGTTAAACATTGATTTTTCTCCAAAACTGAATTTATCTAGTTGTTTGAATGAATCGCATTTCGAAGTATTTACAATGAGTGAATTGTTCGGCAGCAGTATGTGGGTGAGAAAAGATGCTGTTTTTTCGAAAACAGTTGCAACCTTACATTATTCCACGAGAGCAGTATTTTCTATGGTCCTAAGCAACTTTGCACCTTTGTCGACCCCTAACCTAAAACCAACGTATATCTATCTAATCGTAACTTCTACCCGAAAATCGTTTTTGGAAACCCGAAATAAAGCTATTAGCACTCGAGCGCGAAATTTTACCATTCAATAAGATCAGGCGAACGCAATGTATTTCTCCACATAATGTACTCGAATACTTTCAGGTTTAATATTGGGTCTCCAACAGGGATTTTTCGGGAATGTTTAGCTTATCAATGTTTCCAGGCGTAAAAGCTCTATTTTCGGATTTTAATTGAAAGTGAAAATAATATTTCTGCAAAGTTTGTTCAATATCTTAGTTAACTTCCGATATAGCCTCACCATGGTCGCCATTTCTCCGACAGAAAACCATGTGAAAATACTACTTGGCAACGTTTTGCCTCTCCACCCAAGTCTAAATGGGAGAACTAGCCACCGGCATCAACATCGATATACCACTCGACCCACGAGAGCACCCATAAAAAATCGAAAGTTCGATTCAGAGATTTTTCGGGAATATTTAGGTTATCAAAGTTTCCAGGCGTAAAAGTTCTATTGTCGGATTTGAATTGAAAGTGAAAATAATATTTTAGCAAAGTTTGTTCGATATCTTACTTAACTTCCGGTATAGCCTCACCATATTTGCCAGAAAACCATGCAAAAACGCAACTTGGCAACGTTTTGCCACTCCACCCAAGTCTAAATGGGAGAGTTAGCCACCGGCATCAACATCGATATACCACTCGACCCACGAGAGCACCCATAAAAAATCGAAAGTTCGATTCAGGGATTTTTCGGGAATATTTAGCTTATCAAAGTTTCCAGGCGTAAAAGTTCTATTTTCGGATTTTAGTTGAGTGTGAAAATAATATCTTAGCAAAGTTTGTTCGATATCTTACTTAACTTCCGGTATAGCCTCACCGTATTTGCCAGAAAACCATGCAATAACGCAACTTGGCAACGTTTTGCCACTCCACCCAAGTCTAAATGGAGAGTTAGCCACCGGCGTCAACATCGATATACCACTCGACCCACGAGAGCGCCCATAAAAAATCGAAAGTTCTATTTGATCCATCGAATCCTCTCGACCATCAATGTTTCCAGGCGTAAAAGTTCTATTGTCGGATTTCAGTTGAAAGTGAAAATAATGTTTTAGCAAAGTTTGTTCAATATTTTAATATTTGTTGACTTCCGGTACAGCCTCACCGTAATCGTCATTTCACCTTTAGAAAACCATGCAAAAACACCACTTGGCAACGTTTTGCCACTCCACCCAAGTCTAAATGGGAGAGTTAGCCACCGGCATCAACATCGATATACCACTCGACCCACGAGAGCGCCCATAAAAAATCGAAAGTTCTATTCGATCCATCGAATCCTCTCGACCATCAATGTTTCCAGGCGTAAAAGTTCTATTGTCGGATTTCAGTTGAAAGTGAAAATAATGTTTTAGCAAAGTTTGTTCAATATTTTAATGTTTGTTGACTTCCGGTACAGCCTCACCGTAATCGTCATTTCACCTTTAGAAAACCATGCAAAAACACCACTTGGCAACGTTTTGCCACTCCACCCAAGTCTAAATGGGAGAGTTAGCCACCGGCATCAACATCGATATATCACTCGACCCACGAGAGCGCCCATAAAAAATCGAAAGCTCGATTCGATCCATCGAATCCACGTCTGTCGACCCGCGAAAGCTCCCTTTCGAACCCACGCGAAAACTCCGAAAAATTCGATTCGAGCCATCGAAACCGCCGGCGTCGCCGCGTGACTCCGGCGACCTTCTTCGAGAGTTCGCCCGATGAAAGCGGGCTCTCCTTCGGATTCGCTCGTCGGATAAAAAACTTTCTGGTGAAAACATGGAGCTTGCGCGCTCCGCCACCCCCCCTCCCCCGTCATCGCGAAGAGCGAAATAGCGAGGGGGGGGGAGGGGACCACCCATTCAAACGGACGCGACTACCTAAACGCGAACGCGCGTCTTCGCTCGTCGCCACTCAATTTGCACGGACTTGTACCTTTATTGTCGCTCGCTTGTAAACATGCCTGCGACCAAGTCCACGATTCCTCGGTAACGTTTTGATCCATGCGGTCGGAGCTGTAAGCGGTGAGTGCCGATCGATGTTAGCGTATTTGAAAGTGAAGTTGTTCGGTGTTGTTTTCGGGGTCCGAAAAACGTAAGGAGTATCTGTATACACTTGGAAAAAAAACACATTGGATCTAGAGTCCAGACTCTTAAAAACATCGACAAGAAAAAATACTCTTTGATTCCATCAGATTTAAGCTTAATTCAAGAACCAAGCCTCCTAATTTGAGCGGATTTCCTTTTGATTTAAGCTTAAATCTGATTGAATCAAGAGTCCTTTTTCTCTTCACTGTTTTCAAGAGTCTGGACTCTAGATCCAATGTGTTTTTTTTTACAGTGCGGTGTTGTTTTCGGGATCCGAAAAACGTAGAGAGTATCTGTATAGGGAGAGTACCGACGTGTCGAAATATGGAGCTCTTAGGGCCCAAAAGGGCAGCCACCTTTGTAACACAAAAAAGTCATTGCCAATCTTCAGATTTCAATATCAAAACAAGATGGCCAAGAATGTTCATAAATTAGCGTTCTTCCGCACAAATGAGCGAATTTATACAAAAACTAACAATAAAGTAGCTAACAATAACAAGGTCCGGAAGTACTGAAAAAGTCCGGAGATTCTGCAAGAAGGTCCGGAATTGTTGTCAGTATTTTCGCAAATTAAGCGAGGAATTCAAACTTTTGAAATTTTTCAAATTTCGTCATTTGGAGGCAGTAAAAAAGTACTGAATTTTTCTGTTGAGGAGATACTGAATCTCTTGGGAATGTATCGAAAAAGTACTGCAGTAAAAGTACTGTAAAAGTACTGATATTTAGTCAGCCTTTAGACACCCTGCTTCGGTTTCTTGCCTCTGCTCCAAGTCCCGAGGGCCACTTGCGTCGGAGGAGTAAAGTAGCTTGCGCCCCCCGCAGGGGACGACCGGGGGCTGCANGGGGGGGGGGGGGGAGTCTCGTCGTCCGGCGAGAAAGGACTCACGGATCCGAAAGAGATGCTTGCGGCACTTGCGCTGGAATCCGGTGGTGGATATCGGAACGAATGATCCACCGCCAACGTTCGCGCCGTTGCCATATCGTGCGTAGAAATTGAGGATTTATTGCACGCTCAAAGGTCGGTCGCCACTTTCTTTTTGACCTTGTATGGAGATGCACCGCGCCTGTGTCTAGAGGTCAAAGGCAGTTGCAATATCCTACATGGAACCATCTAGCGACCGGTTTTGCTGCGGAGTGCTGACCAGACGAAAAGTGCCGTTTGTGATAAAACCGTCCCCTAGATAAGACATATATTCAAATTCAAATACGTTTATTTCACTTCAAGTGGGTACAATTATCACAGCCAATTTTAACAAAGATTACGAGAAATACAAATAAATTCATCCCACCAACCGTTAAGTATATATTAAGATGAGATGGAATGTTTCATGAGAAATAAGAATTTTAAATTTTATAGAATTTTCCTGTGACATTTTGATAGTTTGAAAATTCAGGCTATCGTTCATGAAATTTCAGAAACTTTTTAAAAATTCAACCGAACTTCACGTGAAACTTCTTGTGAAAAATTACGTAACATATAAACGGTCAAATCCAAATAATTGCATCTCGATTAGAACGTAGAAAAATCTTCCATTTCATTGAATTTTTTTAAAAGAAAAACTATCATTTTTTCTCGTAATTGTGCACAATTATCCTTGAATGAGTGAATAAAAGTCACCAAAAATCTCCTTATAAACTGTCGGTTGGTTTTCCCTTAAGAAATTAAACATGGAGCGGAGACTTGCGATGCCATAATCTGAAATACGCTTTTTCTAACAGCATCAATCGCTATGTAGGATGAAAATGGGTTTGAAAGAAGGCGAATTTGTGAAAATGAGGAAGAAGAAGAAGCAACGGAAAGGTAGAACACAATGCAACACGTTCTACTTAAAATTATCAAAGTTAGGATCGAACAATAATAATTTGTGTGTTGTCTTCCGGAAGTAATTTTTACAAAATGGGGAGGATAGCATAACATATGGACGTATTTATGCTGAAAGGACTACTTGGAAGGACTATGTCTCATGCAGACCCTATGCATTTCCATGCACGAAGTGACACCTCCTACTTCCTTACTCCTGCGTTAAAGTCTCCGACAATTATTGTGACAATGTCTCTGACTGAAAAAACCGATTTTAATGTATCTCGTCAAATTTTTACGTTTACGTTCACGAAGTGATAACGTTCGTCTGGCCGCATCGACCACTTTCTTGCTCCTGCGTTAAAGTCTCCGACAATAGTTACATTGTTTCTGACTGAAAAAACCGATTTTAACGTGTCTCGTCAAACGTTTACGTTTACGTTCACGAAGTGATAACGTTCGTCTGGCCACATGGACTACTTTCTTACTCCTGCGTTAAAGTCTCCGACAATACTTACATTGTAAATGACTGAAAAAACCGATTTTCACGTGTCTCGTCAAACGTTTACGTTTACGTTCACGAAGTGATAACGTTCGTCTAGCCACATGGACTACTTTCTTACTCCTGCATTAAAGTCTCCGACAATACTTACGTTGTAAATGACTGAAAAAACCGATTTTCCCGTGTCTCGTCAAACGTTTACGTTTACGTTCACGAAGTGATAACGTTCGTCTAGCCACATGGACTACTTTCTTACTCCTGCATTAAAGTCTCCGACAATACTTACATTGTAAATGACTGAAAAAACCGATTTTCACGTGTCTCGTCAAACTTTTAAACCCCGACTTTTTAACCTTGAGGTCTCTGAAATACCCCTTCGCACCTTCGACCCTCTAAAGCGGCAACACCGCAAAGCTGAAAAGTGGTACACAGTATTATAATGCTCCTAGCTGAAGCCCTGTGCCCTCCCCCCGCCCCGCCCGGGCAACTTTCACAATCCCCCTCCGAACCCCCCTCGTCCCCCGCGAGCGTCTGGTGAATTATTTCGCACGGCAACCCGCAACCTGCTCTGTCATTCCTAACCTTCAACCTCTCCCGTGGTGCCCTCCTGCCCCGCGCTCCTGGTCTCCTGCTCCCCCGGACGTCCGTAATTAATCGATCCTCTATTTCGCTTGTCTATGCCACGGCGGCGCTGCCATTTTTCGTCTGAAATACGGATTTTACCCGTCGTTGCCCATGGAAAATTTCGAGAATTTGCAACTCTGTTTGACACTGCCCGTGGCCTTAAAGCTCGCGGGCGCAGCACTTGTACCATTGCGCTTCCTGCATTGCCCGAACGTTGAGTACCTATATTGGAAGAGTGCGAGCATGTCGGAAATTTTGAGGTTAGGTCATAGAGGCTTTAAGGCCCAAGAGGGCAGCCAACTTATGAATTAAAATTATGTAGAGTGATTTATTGTTACAATTGTTTGTTGTAAATCACGTTTCCGACTTAGTTTTTCAGTAAATTCACTCGTTGATGTAAAAAAGCGCTCATTCATCAACATTCTTGACCATCACGGTTTGATATTAGAATCTGGAGACTGGCGGTGACATTTTTTGTGTTAAAGGGTTGGCTGCCCTTTTGGGCTTTAAGCGCTTCATATTTCAACTTATCAGTATTCTTCCTTTGTTGATACTCCAGTTCTTAGAAATGTATACTTATCACTGAAAAAAAATTCTCGGCGTTTTTACCAAGGTCCGTTGGTACCTTTACCATCTCACTTTTTTTTACCAATTATTGATAATTTTACCAAGACAGACTGGTAAGCTTACCTAAAAACCGGTATTTTTACTGTTTTTTTCAGGTAAGAATACCACTTTTATTGGTAATCAATTCCCAGTAACTTTGCCATTTTATCTCGGTAATTTTACCAAGAAAAAACTGGGATCTAATAGAACCCTGAATTCTTCGTAATTTTACCCTTTTCTTAGTAAATATACCGAGTTTTTCAGTATAAATTGATCAAATCAAACCGTGCAAAATTCAGTTGATGCATGTTACGTTCGTTTTTTCTTCATTGCGACGCCGAAATGAAGAAATTAAGAAATTTTTTAAAACACAGAACGCAAATGACTTGTAGAGAGAGCAAATAAGTGTCCTTTTCGCCCCCAAAAGTATCCATCTTTTCGCGTGTTCTCGCGAGGAAATCCGGCAACTGTGGAACCCAAAGCTGTGCAACTTTCAACTTTTTCACGTAAGCTCGGATTCGAAACAGAGTCCAAACGGCCGATAAACCATGGCTGCCCATTCCAATGGCTTCAGTGGGTTGGCCACCGCTCACATTATCGCCGCGCCAAGCGGGAGTTTCAATTTAAGAGGGCCATCAGTTAACCCCAGTCTGACAGACTCGGTTCTTACGACTCCAAACGTATGTCAGATAAATACGCGTTTGAGTTTAGGAAAAGGAGAGGGGAAAAGGGAGATTGAGAGGA
The DNA here is from genome assembly GCF_001854935.1 of Bemisia tabaci. Lineage (NCBI taxonomy): Eukaryota > Metazoa > Arthropoda > Insecta > Hemiptera > Aleyrodidae > Bemisia > Bemisia tabaci. The sequence continues at coordinate 264,153 of NW_017548287.1, read as the reverse complement.
AGAGGAGGGAGAAGAAAAAAGCGGGGCTTTGTCTTCTTCTTCTAGATTTCTTTTCTTTCCCCTCTTTATATTCTTCTCTTCTCCTTTTACCTTTTCTTCTCATTAGTCCTCTCCTTCCATCTTTGTCTTTTTCTCAATATCCCTCATCTTTTCTTAACTTTATTTTTCTCTTTCTTAATTTTCCCCTTTTCTTATCTCAGTTTTTCTTCTTCTTAATCTTCCTCTTTTCTTAACTTAGCTTCTCTGCTTCTCCTCTTTATCCCTCTAATTTCTTATGTGTCCGTAAAACACATGCCAGCATTGTCAGTATTCTCAAGCTCTTGCATCGATATGCTTTTTTCTCCCATTCAAACACCCCATGCGTTTTGATACATTTTCAGCCAATTTATGCAAGTTTCGGGTCTGTTTAGGGTGAAGGGAGGGTCATTCCCACCATATCACGTCTGTCGAAAATAATTGTCCACTCAAACAATAGCTGTAAATGATCAAACCTTCATCTCTGTACGTTCTCTTCAGGTGAACAACAGAATTGACCACTAGATAAGGTACAGATTTCAACATTCTGATACATGTTTCTTAACTAATATTTCACGTAAAACACGATGCACACAACGAAATTTACCGAAATTAACTCCTTACGAAGATATTTAATGATTCTTGATGCGTGAATTCAAACCACCCTCTCATAAAAACTCAATGTTCTACGTAATTCACACCCCGCGCTAAACGGTATCATGACAGTCTTTACGATATATGTACAAATCTGACAACCTCAATCTTGACACTTTCGCTCAGCTATAGCAAATTGCTTACAGTTTGAACAACACATGGTGGGAAATAAATATTACTCGTTTGAGAATCTTGTTGAAACCGTTGTAGTGCGCGATTTGACTCACGTGGACCTTTGAGTTTCTTATCAGCGGGCAGTTCAAATTCCTCGTGACCAAAGTGAAATAAAAACGTTAAAATCTTCGTTAGGAGTTGGTTTCAGTCATTTTAGTTGCGCGATTCGTGTTTTGCGTGAAATTTTGGTTAAAAAACATGTATCAGAATGTTTAAATTCGTACCTTGTCTAGTGGTCCATTGCAATACTCCTCCAAACATATCCGACCCCCTCCCCAGCCCCACTCTACTCGTCAAAACTTCCACCTACGAAAGAAATGCATTCCTTCCCCCTTCATCCCGAGTCTTATGAATCACAGAGCGATGTCAGGTGCAGTGATCGCCGGTC
>NW_017548287.1:188059-256658 GCF_001854935.1 Bemisia tabaci | reverse complement strand
TCAGGGCCCCCCCCCCCCCGTGCTTGGGGCCCGGGCCTTAAAACTGGTACCAGGGTTCGAGATGTATGTGGCGGGTCTGCCTCGTGATCAGCTCACTCAGTAGTTTCCACTCAGGCACGAAATTCATCAAAGTTCAGACACCTGCAAATTCTCTATAGCGGCTTCAGCTTTGCTGACGTCGCGTCGCACGCCGTATATTTGAAGTAATTGATGTGCGATATCACTTTTTTTTTTTTTTTTTTTTTTTTTTTTTTTTTTCTTTATTGAAAGAATAGAGGACTACATGGTATTAACTCTATTTCTTATAACTAGGAACTAAGAACTACTTTTACAATAATGGGTAGGCTGGTACGACACCGGCCCTATCTAGATTACAGAATGTACAGGTGCTGTACATTACGATTGAGATAATTGGTGCAAAATATATACATATGTATACATGCTAAATAAAGTATAGATATTTGTGATAAATATTTGGATCTTAATTATTCACTTTTTTAATACTGGACGCGAATACCTCCTGTTTGGACGGATCTTGTTATTTTTCACTGATCTACAATCTGAAACAGGCCCGCCACATCCCATCTCGGGCCCTGGTACCAGTTTTCTGGCCCGGGCCCCTAGCACAGAGGGGGGTCCGGGGGGCCTCCCCCGGGAAATTTTTGAAATTTTAAATCTATTTGGACGCATTTTGAAGCTCTTATGATGGAGATTTTCCATCAATTTCTGCAGAATAATTACGCCTTTTGTTTTACTTTCAGCACCGAATACTTTCGAATTGTTGCATTCAAAACATCTATAAATTTTTTTTTGAGGGGGCAGATGATACTTTTCAATTCTAGGGGGAGCCGGGCCCCCCTGGACTCCCCTTTCGTACGTCTATGGCAAGGGAGTTGAGCCATTGAAGTCGAGGATGTCCAGACAGGAGCCTCTTAGCATCCGACAACGGAAGAAAATGAAACGCAGTTACTCAAAGTATCATTCTACATATACTCAAAATCTTGAAAATAGATAGAAATCTCTAAAAAAGTAAGAAAAATTTTACAGTGCCCTAGTGTGTTTTTGAAACTTTATGCACCTTTTGCGGAATTTTTATGGTAATTTTTTTACTTTCCCTTACGAGACAAGGGTTACACATGAATTCGTAGTGGTTTGTCATTTGCGTCACGGGCCCCTCTGAGGCCCGGGCCCCGGTACCAAGGACCCAGTATCCCCCCCCCTTGTGGCGGGCCTGATCTGAAATCATCGTAACACGATTCTGTGACCAGCACAATTGGTTCATTCTTCCTATCCTCCTCTCCACATCTTCTTTTTCAAGGTGGAGGAGGGGGGCAAGAATTGAACCGCGGCACCCACTGAGCGCCTCGCTGCCTGTCGCGTGCGATCCGTATTCACTCTCGACGCTCCCACGACCCTCACGTCGTCTCCCAAACACTTTCTTTTTCTCCGTGCCCCCCCCCCCCTCACCAGCCAGCCCGCGAAGTCCGTGCTGTGTGTGCGTAAGCTCCGTGCTTTCTTGTAAGTTTCGCGTCTTTCATGTTGTACTCGAGGAGAGGCCGTGTTTTCCTGCCGAGACTCCATTAGAGCCGTCTTCCAGGCTCATTCAACCGAGACAACATAATCGCGGCACCCAGTCTGCGTGCAGGGTCTATCGATACGTCAAGTGAATAATCGCGTATGTCAGTTCTAAGTCAGTGCTAAGGAAAAACACCGTATGAACCCTCAGGCGTTGCCGAATTTCCATTTCCAAAACACGCATTTCCTGGTAAACTTAAAAATATTTCCCTTCCAGTTTTTCTGATAATCACCTAAAGGTCCTGAAAATTTCAAGGAAAAATATTCACATCAGGGCCGGATTTACTTACTTGCCGCCCATGGGCCGCTAGTATTTTGCCGCCCCCTTCTCATTCGTTTTGAAATATCAATGAAAACCATCAAATGAACGTGCCAGCGGGGGAGGAGTGCATAAGACGCGTTTACTGGTGTTGAACACATTTTTTGGGAAAGTCCTGTCAACACTACTAGCAAAAGTTCACGCAACTTTGCGCGGAAGTTAAGTTTCGTAAACCTATCTCTGTATGGACGAGGCCTTCCATTCATAAGAAATGAACGAAAATATTGAAAGAACAAACATAAATGTGGATTAATGATTTTAACTTCCGCCGCGGCGCCTCGCAGACGCACTCTGTGTTTGACGCAATGCGTGAAGTATTCACGCAGTCTTGTAGGCGCTATGCGTCTCACGCTGATTGCACTGTGTGCCGCAATGCGTGAGGTATTCATGCATTCTTGCAGGCGCTATCCGTTTCACGATGTCCGCAATGACCGCACTATGTTTGATGCAATGCGTGAAGTATTCGTGCAGTCTTGTAGGCGCTAATATGTGTTACATGCCGATCGCCGCGAGTCCTCGTTATCATTTCTCTCTAGCTAAGTCGCGCCGCTCCAGGCCAAATTGCGTGTTTGGTTTCTGTCTTAACTCGACTAATTGAAGGTGCTGTCTCTTGTATCACTAAAATATGACAAAAGTAGAAATTACTATACTCTCAGAAAATTAGAGATTTTGTCGCCCTTTCTCGTTTGTAATTTTTTTTTTCTAAATCCGAATTTTTTTATACCTACATTTAAAAAAATTGCAAAATTTGCCGCCCCCTATAGATTTGCCGCCATTGGCGGCGGCCCATGTGGCCACCCCCTTAATCCGGCCCTGTTCACAACTTTCTTAAAAAATGAACATTTTATCGAGGGAAATTTAGCAACTCTCGAATGTTTATACGGCGTTATTCCCTAGAACGGCAGAGTTGTGGCGTCACAAATTTCCTCTCCGTAGAGACCTAGATACACACGGCGATTAATCCCCGCGAGTGAAAGACGAAAGCCAATGGATAGCCTTGATTTCGATCCATGGACGTCGATGTATCGAAATCAAGGCTCTCTAATGGTTTTCGTCTTTCACTCGCGGCGATAATAGACGTGTGTATCTAGGCATTTTAGGCCTTAAGGCAATTTTTATACGAGAAGGAATGACGGATGTACGGGTTTGTTCGCAGTGTTTCTTTGAGATGTACGAATGAAAATATTGCCTTTTGTAAAGGTAGGAATTTTTCCGGGGCAGGCCTCTTCCAAAAGAAAGTTCACCACTAAACTTCACCCCCAAATGGAGGGGAGCCTGCACCATAGCCTGCGCCTGGAGGCCCAAAAATTCTTAATCCGCCCGTGTGCTAGAAAGTGCTGAAAATCCGCTTTCTCCGCCATTGAACCCATAAAAAATATCCAATCAATGTACACACTGAAAAAAAAATCTCGGTGTGTTCACTAAAAAAAGGGTAAAATTACCAAGAATTTAGGGTTCTATTTGATCCCAGTTTTTTCTCGGTAAAATTACCATTTATGGAATTGGTAATTACCGAGAAATCTCGGTAAAATAATTGAACTTTCTCGGTAATTTTACTGGACCTTGGTAAAAACGCCATATTTTTTATCGATTGTAGTAGAATTATCGAGATAAAATGGCGAAGTTACCGGGAATGGATTACCAATAAAAGTGGTAATATTCTTCCCTGAAAAAAACAGTAAAAATACAGGTTTTTAGGTAAGCTTACCAATCTGTCTTGGTAAAAGTACCAATAATTGGTAAAAAAAAGTGAGATGGTAAAGGCACCAACGGACCTTGGTAAAAACGCCGAGAATTTTATTCAGTGCAATCTGACAACCTTGCCCGTAAGGGTTCGGAATGAGGCGTGGGTGCGAACTACTACAGGGCGGATGTGTGATCCGTGAGTCATGAGTCATGAAGGAAAAGTACCTCTCAAGAGTGACTCTCGGAAACACTTGTGATTTCGCTCGCGATTTCCATCTCCGTTTGCGATGGCGCTGGCCACTTGACTCCTGGCCAACTTCCAAGGCTATTGTTTCTCCCACCGTCCACCACCACCCTACTGGTCGAAGAGAAAAGTTTGAGGAACACAATGGGGCTCTTGAAAAAGCTCGGATATTACTTTGCGCACTGGAAAAAAAGTTCGCTTTGATCTAGAGTCCAGGACCCGAATTTTGTTAGCAAAGTTACGGTCGGCCGCAAGTTGAGGCAAGGATGTTGACTTTGTTATTCGGTCACTGATTAATGGTTTGCACCGTTGGGAAACTAAGGATGGCTCTACCCTCCTGTAAAAAAAGCTCAACTTGCGCGCAGCTTGAGTTTAGAATATAATTATTGCAATTTAAAGTCGGATTTTGAGGTTAGGTTCTCAACTTGCGGTCGGTACACGGAAAAAACGAGCTTAGGGTTGGGACCTACATGTTAGTGCTGGACACTAACGAGAGTTAGGTCAAATGGAGCCACCAAGTCAGAGGAGTGCTGGGCACTAAACAGCTTGAGGCTGGGTCACTAAGGAAGAAGTAGTGTCAAGCCCTAAAGTGACTTTGGAGCGAGCGTAAAATATGAAACGCCTCCGCCTGGGATCGAACTCGGATTGCGCCGGTGGAAGACCAGCGCGTTACCACCAGGCTATCGTGACTCCGACTTCTCAAGGGTGAATTTACACGTGTTAAGCGCAACTACGTCTCGCGGCATCTGATTAGCACTACTCATGTTCAGTGGCCACCTGCACTGCCTTCCGGTGTTGAGCTGTATACAGCGCTTAGACGCCAGCCCTCAACTACTCCCCACTAAACGGCCAGTAGTGCTCAACACTAGTCTTGTTTTTTCCGTGTAGTAAACCAACAAGATTTGGGCTCAGTTAAAAATATTGACAAGAAAAAGTACTCTTGATTCAATCCGATTTTTTCTTGAATCGATAAGCCAAGCCTCTTGATTTAGGCGGATTTTCTTTCGATTCAATCGAAAAGTCCGATTGAAACCAGAGTATTTTTTCTTGTCAATGTTTTTTAGAGGCTGGACTCTAGATCCAAGCGTGGCTTTCTTTTCCCAGTGCGAGATCGAAAATAGAGCTAGTTCACAATATCTTGGACGCCAGCGGGCTGATCATTGGAAGATATAAACAAAGCGATGAGCAAAGGGCTTCGGCCCATAAGCGTAAATTTCCGAAATTGATAGCCGATGAGCGTAAATTGGATTGCATTTCGCAAAAAGGAACCACTAGCATTGCAATGTTGCCAAGATTGTATAACTTCTTTAGTCTTGGAGGAAAAACCCGATTATCCCTTAATAGTTTCTATTTTACTCGCTAAAACTGTGAATTTAAGACAAAAATTACCATCTAAATTTCATAGTTTTTCACGATTCCCGCAATTTTATTGCAAAGGATGAAGTTGCACAATCTTAGCATCATTGAAATGCTAGTGGTTCCTTTTTGCAAAATGCAATCCAATTTTCCATTGACCAAAAGCGCATGAGTATCGATGGAATAGTATAGGTTTCGATACATCGAACATAACGCAAATCAACGAAACCAGAATTGAAGTAGAAATGAGAAGAACTTGCGAACTTTTACATCCCACTAATAGGATTTATCGATCGATATATCGACGAAAATCCGAAAATCTATCTCGTAGTATATTTTGCGTTAAACTTCATGCCGGGCTGTATTGAAACTGCCCCGGTTTTCCATTCAAGGCTTTGGTAATAAATGTAAAATACGAGACTGATACCATACAATTTTTCTTAGGGAAGCAGTAGCTCCAAAAACGGTAAAAATATTATCTTGCTCTAAAAATGTTTCCTCACGGCAAAACGTACCCATTATAATATGTTATTCAAAGCACTGGCTCTATTTTAAGGTGTGTGTCCTTAGATCGAAGGAGACTTGTATCGGAGACTGTTTGCGGAATTGAAACTCTGCGAGTTTCCAGTGACTTGAACGCAGGGTTAGAAATGTAGGAAAGAAAACTAGCGAGACGAAAGGACCACATTTTGCAATCAGGAACTATAATTTCTACCTCATTTTAAGAATAACATATGTGCTATTAGTGTCCCTATGCACATAAGTATTTTTATAGGTCCTCCATCGTAAATAAATACAAAAAACAGCCAAACATCGAAGCTGAAATCGGACCCGGCCGGGCTCGAGGGTCCTGATTTACGGAACAGGATTCCGGATAAAAACACGATCTTGAACCTCCATTGGCCGGAGTGGAGCATTAATCTTGGGAGCCGACTTAAACGGGGGTTTTATCGTGTTGATACGGTTATTCCTACATTCACACAAACACACGAGCACACGCACACGACGGCACAGGCTCGTAGACAAACATTCACTCGCACTAGCAGGGCCGTTAGACCGTAAACGCGAAAATGCATCGACACAAGCTAAACGCCGCGCGCGAGAACAACGCTGCCGTCCTAAGGAAGAACGCCGTATGAACATTCGAGAGTTGCCAAATTTCCCCCGATAAAATGTTTGTTTTGGAGGAAAATTGTGAAATTTTCTCCTTGAAATTTTCAGACGTCTTAGGTCAAATTACAAACAAAATTATCGGAGAAATTGGCAGGAAAACATTCAAAAATTTTCCTGAAAATTAGTGATTTACCAGGGGAAATTTGGCAACGCCTGAAGGCTCATACGGCGTTCTTCCTTAGCACGACAGAATGCAAGTAGACGTTAAGAGAACGGCAATCATGCTGTCGGATTTCTCGCAGTGCGAGATTAATTTACATTAATTCGTGCGGAAAAATCGAGGACTACCATGCACCATCTGATAGTTATGCTAGGGTAACTGATTGTGAGGCAAAGTTGCCAGGAAGTAACAATTTTAAAACCGCACTGCCTTGTTAAAGAACGGTACTCTTAGAGTGAAGAATGTTTTCAGAGAAAATCGACTTCAACCTCAGCTCAATTTTTTGAAATCTAACGGATTTGTCTCGCGTATTTTTTTCTCGTTTTTCCATTTTGGTTTTAATTTTTGATTAATATCGTTCATCCAGACACGTAGGTTAAGAACTATACTGCCGTGCTTGGGGAAACGCCGTATAAACCATTGAGTGTTACCAAATTTTTTTTGATAAAACACAAATTTCCTGGTGAACGTGTGGAAATTTTCCTACCAATTTTTTAGATGATTTTGTTCACAATTTCACCGAAAGTTCCTGAAAATTGAAAGGAGAAATATTCATATCGTTCCTCAATATTAAAAATTTTATCGGAGGAAATTTGGCAACTCTTGAATGTTCATGCGACATTCTTCCTTAGCACTGTAGTATAGATCTTTTTTGGCAGAGCGGCGCAGGTTATCTGCACCGTTGTTGACCATGCAGGAAAATTTGAGAAGTCAAAATGTTCATGCGACTTTTCTTCCGGAGCACGGCAAGAAAATGCATCGAGGTTGCACTGACTTTCAGGCGCCATGTTCTGATGGCCCCTGATTTTTAAGCATCATTTTAGGGCAAATATGGTGCAAAACTCCTTGTAAAATAATAATAAAGGTTAAGAGCAAATGTGCTGAAGCAGTTAACGTTAGGAAAGCTACCATAAGAGATAAGGATCACAAAACAAAATTTCTTGCGAAATTTTTTTTAACTTAAAGCGTCATTTCTTGTCGACATAATTTGGGGTTTTCAGTTAAATCCGTGCCACTTTAATTTAAAGTCTGTTGTTTTTTTAGTTTAGGAAGCGTTGTTTTGGTATCGTTAACTTTACGGTAAAGAAACGATAGCAAAACAACGTTTCTTTAATTCAAAAAAAAGAGACTCTAATCTAAATCCGCACGGATTTTACTAAAAAAAACCAAATTTTGCTGACAAGGAACGACACACACTGGATCGAGTCAGCTAAGGAGGTCGGACATGAAATTTTTGACTTAAACTGCAATTTTTGATGTTTCATCCCTCACATTTTAAATTTTGAGGGGTGCCTCGAAAAGACGATTTCGTGAGGAAACCAACGGAACCACCTTTAAAATTCCAAAAGCTTTGTATGAACGGAGTTAAAAGCTTTTAAAGTTTCCAAATTTTGTCCAACCCCTCTTATTGATTCGATCCACTATGCGACGCGTTGAGTCAAAACAATATCTTAAGAAAAAATTTTGCAGTGATGATAAAAAATGAAAATACCTATGATAAATCTGAATTATTATAGTGCCATGTGGCATCGATGTCGTTGAACCACGAGCGGTACCGTTTCCGAGGCTGGAGAGAGGAGCCCGTAAACTCCGTAAACCGCGAAGCATTTTCGCAATTCATAGCCGGTTCGTTCCGCGGACCAAGTTCCCCGCCGCGATCCGGGGAACGGGGAACGGACCGGGTAAAAGAAAAGGCTCACCGCCTCCAAGTCTCCTCGCTCTGACTTCAATACCACCGGAAGTGAAAATACCCCGATTACTGCAGGAACAGTTATCGATTAGGGGGTTCTTGCATGCATGCAGAGCATCGGTTCTCGATCCGATCACCTATTTCTGAACTGTCTTTTTCGAGCACATACCTCGGTATAGTTTTTCACTGGTTCCAGTATTTTCAAATGTGAAGGGAAAGGAAAAATTATTGAGGCTGTATTTTCATACTTGAAAACGCTTACGGATCCGGAATAGCTTGGTCGTATCGCCAGAATAAGACTGGATGTAAAATGGAGCGATCTTATTGGTTGAAACGGGTGATCGTCATACTGCCGTGCTGAGGAAGAACGCTGTATGAACAATCGAGAGTTACCAAATTTCCCTTGATAAAACATGAATTTATGACGACATTTACGCACATTTTTCTTTGAAATCTTCAGATATTTTCGATTGAATTGCGTACAAAATAGTCTGAAAATTTTGGAAAAAAATATTCCCAATTTTCCCAGTAAATTCAGTTTTTATCGAAGGAAGCTTGGTAACGTCTGAAGACTCATACGGCGTTCTTCCTTATCATGGCAGAATAGTATCGCTTTATTTTCTCGCAGGTTCACTGTCTGTTTTCCGGATGTGAAGATTCCATGTTCTGTCGTGCGGAGGAAAAACGCCGTATGAACATTCGAGAGTCACCAAATTTCTTCGTATATAAACGTATTTGTGAAGAAATTTTCGCAGTTTTCCTTGAAATTTTCCAATATTTTAAGTACGGTTGGCGTAAGGCCCATATAAGCGCCTACAAGACTGGGTGAATACCTCTCGCATTGCGCCAAACACAGTGCAGTCGGTCAGCTCAGTTAGCGCGAAACACATAGTAGCGCCTACAAGACTGTAGGAATGCTGTTGGACTGCGTGCCATCATTCATTAAATCGCAGACACAATTTTCTGAAAAATTTGTGTAAATATAATCAAAATTTCTCGGTAAATTTGTCTTTTATTGAAGGAAATACGACAACTTCTGAAGGCTCATACGGCGTTCTCCCTTAGCAAATCTATCTACCAATCGCATCACCCTCTTGCCTCTTCCAGCGAATCTGCGCGTGGCAACTCCGCTGGGGGCGGACCCATGCAACGGGTGAGGGGAGGGGGGGGTGGAAAGCCCCTGGAGTAATTTTTGCCGGTAACGGGTTCAAGTTGGCAGTTGCTGTTGGCTGATGAGGATCTAATACAATCGCCTGGAGCCCGGTGCAGGCGTGCTTTGCATTCTGGGTAATTTATTAACTCCGACCGTGTTCACGGAAAAAACAAGACTAGTGTTGAGCACTACTGGCCGTTTAGTGGGGAGTAGTTGAGGGCTGGCGTCTAAGCGCTGTACAGCTCAACATCGGAAGGCAGTACCAGTGGGCACTGAACATGAGTAGTGCTAATCAGATGCCGCGAGACGTAGTTGCGCTTAACAGGTGTAAATTCACCCATGAGACGTCGGAGTCACAACAGCCTGGTGGTAACGCGCTGATCTTCCACCGGCGCAACCCGAGTTCGATCCCAGGCCGAGGCGTTTCATATTTTACGCTCGCTCCAAAGTCACTTTAGGGCTTGACACTACTTTTTCCTTAGTGACCCAGCCTCGAGCTGTTTAGTGCCCAGCACTCCTCTGACTTGCTGGCTCCATTTGATCTAACCCTCGTTAGTGCCCAGCACTAACATGTAGGTCCCAACCCTAAGCTCGTTTTTTCCGTGTTAACAAGCACCGCTCGCTCAGAAGCGTAATCCATTGTAATTGTATCATTAGGATCTCGGCCTCTTATTGTCATATCGAGCGATAAATTTTTCAATTTCCAGGCATCCAGCGCTCTCGACTGAATCTATTTCTTTCATCTGGACGTGAATCGATGGACCACCATACAGGATAATAATTAACGCACCATGAAAGTTATCTCATAAAAATTCCACGCGGAGCACACTGGAAAAAAAAACACATCGGATCTAGAGTCCAGACTCTTGAAAACGTTGACAAGAAAAAATACTCTTGATTCAATCGGATTTTTGCTTAAATCAAAACGAAATCCGCTTAAATTAAGAGCCTTGGTTCTTGATTAAAACTAGATTCTGATTGAATCAAGAGTATCTTGTCGATATTTTTAAGAGTCTGGACTCTAGATCCAATGTGTTTTTTTTTCCAGTGCATGTTAAACATATTACACGGACCCAAAATTAATTGTTAAATACAAATTATTGATTGAATTCCCAAGTAGCGCTGTACAACGAAAATCGTGACATAATTTTGCAATTTAATGAACTGCAATTTTTTAATATAAAGTCGCAACATGCTTACAATTTAGCCAAAACATTTCGAAAGATGAAGAACATGAGCTCCTCTTGTCAGACGGGTAGGCAATTTGCAATCCAGCGTCCTAAACTGAACCGATGTTTGCACCTAGACCTGGATTGATGGACCACAAAATAAGATGAAAATGAACGCATCATTAAAGATATCTCATAAAAATTCCACGTAGAGCATGTTGAACTTATTACACGAACCCGATATTGACTTCATAAAAAGTATTAATTGTATTTCCAAGTAGCGTTGTGCAACAAAAATCTTGAAATTATTTTGCAATTTAATAAACTGCAATTTTTTAATATAAAGTTGCGACATGTTTACATCATTTAGTAAAAAATATAAAGAGGCACTTAGGTGCTCGCGACGTTGAAAGAAATAGAGGCAATGATGAACTGAAGTTTAATTAGCACTCACCCTTCATCGAAACCCGTTAATAATCTCCGCAATCCTCGCATTGAAGCATAATGATCCGCCTGGAAGAAAAAGTCCTTCTACATTTGAACATTGCCAAAATTGTCCAGAAATTAAATTTATTTTCGACAAATATTAATGTTTCTCCGTCTTGCAGCTGTTTTGAAAGATGAAAGTGCGAACAATTTTCTAAACAATAGGGGAAACAGGAAACATTCACAAGTTCCCCCGAAAATTTATTACTAACAACCGGAGATTTTGCAACGTCTGGGGATGAGGACCAATACGTTGTTCTTCCCCAACACGGTAGCTTTTCTTGTAATAATGACGTCAAGTCAGGAATCTTCGATGCTGCGTGACTAACGGCAATGAAGTCCAGCATAGTCAATTGAAGAGGTTTCCACTTTGGAACGTAATGTCTCCCCATTCATAAGGTGAATATTTTTACAAACCCAGGATTATTCTCCCAATTTATAAGCTGAATATTTTTACAAACGCACCACGATCCATCCACCAATCCACGCATTCACCATTTAAAAGCAGTTTTTTCCAAGTTTATCCTTTCCAAAACTCAAAATTCTGTAGAGGTCGACGCGAAACTCTTACGTGACATCCCAACTCATTCAAATTTTGCTTCAAAGAGAAGCAAAAAGTCGGCAAAGACGTTATGTGAGAGTTTCGCGTCCACTTCTGTAGAACTTTGAGTTATGGAGAAGGAGCTTAGAAGGAACATTTTTTGAACAATAAAATTATGTGCTCAATAATATTTTACAACAATATAGCTGCACACTACACAGATTCCGTTCAAAATTTATCTGACTTTTGCGTATTATCACAAGTAAACTCACTACAATGTTCAGTCACAAATGCCCGAAAGTTTCCTAGTAAAAGAACTATCTGTAAGCAGGGCCGGATTTTCGTACTTGCCGCCCCCTTCTCATTCGTTCTGAAACTTCAATAAAACCCATCACGTAAACGCGTCGGAGGGGGAGGGGCGCATAAGACGAGTTTACTCGTGTTGGGTACATTTTTTGCGAAAGCCCTGTCAACACTACTAGCAAAATTTTTTGCGCGAAAGTTAAGTTTCGTAAATCTATCTCTGTGTGGTCAAGACCTTCCTTTTATGAGAAATTAACGAAAAAATTGTGGTTTAATAATTTCAACTTTCACCGCTGCGCCGTGTCTGGCGCAATGCGTGAAGTATTCATGCAGTATTGTAGGCGCTATGCGTTTCACACCGACCGCAGCTGAACGCACTGTGTTTGGCTATGCGTGAAGTATTCATACAGTCTTGTAGGCGCTTACATGCCGACCGCCGCGCCGAGGGCTTCTCCTTTTCATCTCAAGTCCTCGTCATCATTGCTGTCTGTGCCGCGCCGCTCGAGGCCAAATTGCGAGTTTGGTCTCTCTCTTAACTCGACTAATTAAAGGTACAGGTGCTGTCTCTTGAATCACCGATAGACGACAAAATTATAAATTACTATACTCTCAGGAAATGGGAGATTTTGTCGCCTTTTCTTTATCCGATTTTTTTGATACGTACTTTTTAAAGAATTGCAAAAGCCGCTCTCCAAATTTGCGGCCATGGGCCGCGGCCCATGTGGCCAACCCCTAAATCCGGCCCTGTCTGTAAGTGGACATGTCGTCCTCTGACGTAAGAGCGTATCTCTAATACCACATAAGCCCCAGATAGCATAAAAGTATATGGAGAACAGGGCTCACGTGGAAAACAAGATACGCCCTTACTGCAATCAGTAGTGAGCGGCAACAAGCGACAGCCCCCTCGATAAGCTCGATGAAAGACTGCGTATAGTTTTAGAAACTATAGGTATATGATTGGTCCTCCTAGACCCAAGCATCTCACCTGTTGGAAATGAACACGATCCGAGTTTCGCACCTTCTGCATGTCACAGAAAAACCAAACGGCAAACGCTTTTACTCACGAGACCATAAAACGCAATATTCCCACGGACGCTGGCGTGTTTACGAACAGTGAATTTCACCTCTTCAGAGAGTCCTTTCGAGGAATACTCGGCTCCAAACTGTAACTCTCATTCTCTCGATGAAATTTTTGCACGTTTTATTTCATTAAGGTGATTCGACGGACGCCATATTTTGCGCCAGAACGGCATGCGATATATCGCATCAATTGGTTCCATTTAACAGCCACTCGTCATTTTACTCCAGTTTTGAGATTGCAATTCTGTTGTCAGGAGACTGAAGCACTCACTCACCAATTTTAACGAAGAAATTCAACGTTATAAAGGTGTGGTTTTTTTCAGAGAGAAAACATCGCATCCGATACTGATATCGAAACTGCCCTCGAATGCGATATTTTCTCTCCAAAAAAAACACGCCTTTATTACGTTGAATTTCTTTGTTAAAATTGGTAAGTGAGTGCTTTAGTCTCCTGACAACAGAATTGCGATCTCAAGATTATCACCGAATCACTTTAAAACAACACCTTGTAGTATTGGAGAAGTTTTATTCTTCTCTCGGGTAATGTATTATACATCAAGTGTCGGAGAATTGGATGACGATGGGTCACTAGTCAAAGTCTGAATGGGTAAAAAAATCATTTTTTCTGTGCAAAATCCTACGTAGGAGACAATTTTGACGTCTTTCTATCAAACAGAACTATGTGCTGAGGGAAAGATATAGGGTGTGCTCGTGGGTGTTCGGGCCATAAGAATGAATGGAAAATATAAAGCGCCAGTGACGTCAGCGACAACTAGGATCGGGAAGGCGGTCTTTAACTCATGAGCCCTGTTCACAAAGCTCTAGACCCATGCCCGTGGCTCATGGGTGCCGCACTTAGTTGGCTCACAGTTCCGTTTGCTGAATTGGAGAAGCGGGATTTCACGTTCTGTCAAACGGAACTATGTGCACAGTATAGGTACAGTAGGTAGTGACTTTCGTTTTTCTCGTTGTCGCTCTTTTGGGCCCTAAGAGCTGCATAAATCGAGTTGTCCATTCTCTCCCTATAAAGGTACTGTAATTCATAACTTTCCTCAAAACCAAACATTTATCGAAGGAAATTTGACAACTCTGGAATGTTCATACGGCGTTTTTCCTCAGCGCGGCAGTTAACGCGGGCTGCATCGATCCAGTTTAATGGTATTTCGAACGTGTAAGCCGCGCTGAAACCAATAAAGGGATAAATCGACGCGAAATGACCATCGCGGCGATTCCATCAGAACGTGGCCATAAGCATAATCGAATCAAAGCGTGAGGGGATCTCCATNGGGGGGGGGGGGGGGGGGGGGTTGAGTGATGGTTCCGTTGACCACGGGAGTCGAGGGAATTAAGATCGCTGATCAGGACGATGAGGAGAAAAGGCGAATGAAGACATCGTCAAAGCGATAGGAAATTCTTGACGTGAGATGTCGACTATTCCGCCGTGCTAAGGAAAAACGCCGTACGAGCCCTTAGAATTTGCCAAGTTTCCACCGATAAAAACCGAATTTAACTGGATAGTTGTGAAAATGATCTTCCAAAATTTTTAGACAATTTTTTACGCAATGGAGATGTTGCATGTGTGAGGAGTTTGCGATTTGACTGTTGATTCATATGTAAAAGTTCGCGAGAAACACGGTGGTGCTACTGGTTTTTTCTGAAATCAACTCCCAAGCTCAAAAAAAGCTCTCAAGTTGAGGCCAAAATGGAAGGCATATCCCACCCTACCCTGAGAGTCCACCTCTACATAAAAAAAAAACTCTCCATGGAATGATAGGGAGCAAATACATTAGCAGGGTTGCTGTGTTTTCAGTTTTGGAGTCCACAAATAAAGTGGCAGCCCTGTCAACGTATTTGCTCCCTATCTGTGCATGGAAAGTTTGTCTTGATGTAGATGTGGACTCTCAGGAACGCGTGGGATATCCCCTCCATTTTGGCCTCAACTTGAGAGCTTTTTTTGAGCTTGGGAGTTGGTTTCAGAGAAAACCAGTGGCACCATCGTGTTTCTCACGAACTTGTACATTACAATCAACAGTCAAATCGCAAATTCCTCACACATGCAACATCTCCATTCAATCTATAATATCTGAAAATCTCAAGGAAAAATGAGCATGAATGTTGTCAAAAATACATGTTTTATTAAGGGAAATTTGGCAACTTCCGAATGTTCATACGGCGTTCTTCCTTAGCACGGCAGTATTGAACGTACCCGTTCAGTCCAAGAAGAATCATCGCGTTCTGACGTGGACCCCTAGACCCTTTAGAATACATGCGTGACATGGCTCAAGTCTCAATGGAGATAGGCGTTTTAGGTTTGAATGCGTCCCGTTGACACCGCGTAAAAGAAGAAGAAAACGCGATCGTAAGCGTGCGCTGAAGGGAGTATGATGTCGGATGCGAGGTTGTCGAGTAGGTCATGGTTCATGTCGCCTCTTAAGTTACCTGAAACATTCTTGATTTTTACTGAATGGAGAATTTGCATGCAAATTTTTTATTGCTTCATCTGAAAGTGCTTAAAGAGCCGATTTCACAGTTTTTTTATAAGATTTTTCTAATAAGGGAAATACTTTAAAAATAGATTTAAAAGTGAGAAAATGCACAGTCTAGTAACGTCACCTGGCGGCATTTTCCATTTAAACACATGTATTTTAGCAGATACGATCATGTTGCCATATCTTCTCCAATAATTGTTCAATTCATGAACCAAGGGTATCCGCGTGTGCAGTTCACTCAGTAGTTTCACTTAAACACGAAATTCATCAAATTTTAGATGCCTGCAAATTCTCTATTGATTTCTTTAAGGATGTGGAACAGTTCAGTGTTCAGTGGTAAGTTATACTGTATGCGATGAGCAAGTTGTACTTGACATAACAATGTGCGTTAGTGATTGGTAAAACCTGGAAGGATCATTCAAAAGGATCGTTGGTCTAGAAAACTGGGATAGTCAGGCAGTAGCGTGGAGTGCTTTGCGATATATTGATTGATCTGAAAAACCGGAATAGTCAGGCAGTGGCGAAGAATACTTTGCGATGCATCGATTGATCTGCGTGTAAACCTATGGAAAAGGATCGATAAATAGGATGTGCGCAACGAACACCTTAATAATCGATTCTTTACCGAAGCTTCAAATGATGAAATATCGATAATCGATCATTATCGCCTCGCCACTGAGTCAGGCAACTTGCGAAGACCGGGAAAAGTTCCCTTGATTTCCTTTTGATTTACTTCGTAGAATCCTACTGCAGCATTGCTGCATTGATGTTTTTGTTTTCATTGGATTGACGAACCATGTATGTCTCAATGAGAATTACATGTGCAGGATATTTCAGAGCTCGACAAAAAGGCCAAAGTACAAGAAGAAGAAGACTAAGAAGAAGAATAAGAAGTAGTAGTAGAAGTAGAAGTAGAAGTAGAGGAAACTGGGAAATATTAAAAATTTGGGAATTCTGCGAGTTGTTGTTGCTTCAACAACACGTTCTCTGATTTAAACCAGAGAGTGCTGAAAATTTAAAAACCCATTGCGTAATGCATAGCTAACACCATGAATAACTCATTGAATTCATTATGTAAATCTCATTTTCAGGTAAATGGTTAAAAAAATTGACAGTTTACCAGATTCCTTTCTCGCTTCTATTTCCTTTCCCTCGACGGAATCTCAATTCCGAAAATTATGCAAGTCAATCCACTGCAACCTCCCGACTCTCAGCTCCAGGAATTACTTTTTTCTTTTGCACGAAAAAATTTACTGTGACAACGAGCCCGAGGAAATTATCCTCGTAATGACTCCATCGAACCTCTCGTTCCGCCTTTGCAACGAGGATCGCTGCCGCACTAAAAACGCCGTATGAACATTCGAGAGTTGCCAAATTTCTTCCGATGAAGCATGTATTTTTAAGGAAAGTTATGCGTTTTTTCGCTTGGAATTTTCAGAGATTGTAGATTAAATTGCAAACGAAATTGTCTGAAAATTTTGGGGAAAAATGTGAACAAATTTTCCAGAAAAACTATGTTTCATTGAGAGAAATACGGCAACGTCTGAAAGTTCATACGGCGTTCTTCCTTAGCACGGCAGAACGATAGTGCATTNGGGGGGGGGGGGGGGTAGTGTAGTTCTGCGTGTAAGGAAGCGTGTGCAACTGCACCCTCCTCTGCAAACTTTGGTTTCCGCCGGTCATCTGATGGGCAATCAAGCCTCTGACTGACCCACAAGTGTAATTACCTGCGGTCTGTTTATTGCTTTTTATGTAATATCCACGGTAAAAGAGACCATCTAGCTCTGATGAGGCGGAATACAGTAGCTTGGCACGAGGGTCTCCAGTCAAACAGTGTTACTGCCTGAGTAAAATACGATCCTCCTGATGAGAATATACTACTACTAGACAACATACGAATTCAAGCATTTTGATACATGTTTCCAATTTTCAGTTTCACGTAAAACACTATTTGTGTGGCGAAAATTGCTGAAATTCATTTATCGATGTATGCCTGTTCTGTGAAAAATTCGCTCTCAAATTCCAATATTTCAGCATTAAAAAGTTAGTTTGACTTTGAACTTTCTTTCCGCCTTGAGGATCCATGTACTTTCGAAACTTCAAACACGTATCTCTCGAAATAGAAAAACTTCAATTGTGTGCATTGTCCTCCAAGCCCCTCAAATCCCGTTTTACGTGAAATTTGGAAGCAGAAATTAGAATGTTCAAAATCAACCTTGTCTAGTGATCCACTCTTCATAGAAGCTGGAAGTGAATCAGTCCACGACACCAGGGGCCAGATTTTGTCGCCTCTTTCCCAAGGAGGTGCAACACCCATCGATGGGTCCAAACCGCACCACCGGCCAATCAGAAGCGCCAAGCCGAACTTGAGCACGGACAACTCGAAAATTTGGAGGTTAGGTTTGATCAGGTCATGTAGCTTTTGGGGCCCAAAGGGGTAGCCAACCTATGAACTAGAATTATCCAGTGGTCTTAATTTTCACATGTTAACTATATACACTGATCAAAAATTATGAAAGCACGTATAGAACTTTGATTTCGAATACATTTTCTCAATTTCAAAGTCTTAATCCTTAAAGGCGCTTGTTTACAATGCGCTGTCGGCCACATTGATCAATATTTCAAATGCATAGATTGGCAGCAGCACTTTTCTTTAGTGATTCTCGTTTTTCACGTTGTTGCCCTTTCGGGCCCTAAGAGCTCCATGAATCGAGTTGTCCAAGTGCAGTCAAGATTCGTCTCAAGTATGCACTGGAAAAAAAAACACATTGGATCTAGAGTCCAGACTCTTAAAAACATCGACAAGAAAAAATACTCTTGATTCAATCAGATTTAAGCTTAAATCAAGAACCAAGTCTTTTAATTTGAGCGGATTTCCTTTTGATTTTAGCTTAAATCCGATTGAATCAAGAGTCCGTTTTCTTGTCAATGTTTTCAAGAGTCCGGACTCTAGATCCAATGTGTTTTTTTTCCAGTGTACGTAAGTACGGTGAGAGGACCTACAAATTCGGCCCCAGCTCAATCCTCCATAATCCCTCATAAGTTGCAACAGGTGCTCACCCAGCAAAGTTCGCAAATAATAAAATTTCCGACTCGCTCCTTCCCTTAAAGTAGCGCGAAGAGCATCAATTGCAATCGCTTTCAGGCGAGGCCCGGGAAATTATTACCGGTCAATGGGCATTCGGAACGGTCCACTGTGTGCATTGAGGTATCATGACTGTGATTACTCCTCCATCGTTCGCCGATGAGATAATTCGGCGGCCCCTTTCTGCAACCGGCCAACATGCATACGTTATGCACCGCTGCCATTTTCCCTGGGAACGCCGTTGATTATCACCCCCGTCGGGAAAAACCTCGTATCTACACGGAAAGTCTTGTGAGGTTACGCGGTTTCTCTTTCGCAGAGCGGATTTTTCGGCGAACGGTTGCGGTGCGGTGGTTGCTGATGTTCGGAAAACGATTTGGAATCGGGATGAGCGACCCACATTTGAGCTTGAATGTATGTTTCCTGGCGAGCTTTCGTGAGCTTTGTTGACCTGGAAGCTCAAGATGCTTATTGCCGCGACCGTTTGAACTTTTCCTTGATTCGATCACCATTAGGCGGTAGTCTGATGATGTTTGAACGGTATGTATGGGAAATAAGTCAACATGCACTGGAAAAAAAACACATTGGATCTAGAGTCTAGACTCTTGAAAACATTGACAAGAAAAAATACTCTTGATTCAATCAGATTTAAGCCTAAATCAAAAGAAAATCCGCTTAAATTAAGAGGCTTGGTTCTCGATGTATGCGAAAATCCGATTGAATCAAGAGTATTTTTCCTGTCGATGTTCTTAAGAGTCTGGACTCTAGATCCAATGTGTTTTTCTTCCAGTGTGAGTAAATTATCAGAGCGTGTGATTTTGGTCCTACATACACGATAACGTCTCCTAAAAAGGGGGAAAAACACAAAATCGAGTTATTTGTACTTCATATGAGTATTCGACAATTTTTTTGGACAAAAAAATGACCAAATGTCTAATCAATATGAGTATGAAATTTGCGACTCAAGAGACGTAGATTTAAAATCTCTTTTCTGAATATGATAGTAGTCCAGGCAAACAAGGAAAAGAGCCTGCAAAAATCCCGGGTAGCAATGTTTTCATCGATTCCTATGTAATTTTTGACGCTGAATCCGAATTTCAACTTTGCGCCATTAAATTCGGACCGGAAAGTTGCCATGTTTGGCAAAAATGGCCTAAAATCGGCCTTTTTTCCGGATTATGGCCCGTAACTTGCCAAAAATTGATCTGACGATAAAATTAGTTATTTTCAGAAATAAAGCTCGTTAAATTTCCTATAAAACAGTTCCTATACACTTTTTTTGCTCAGGGCAAAATCAAGCGCGCTGGCGGGCTCCGAACTTTAAAAAATGAGCGAAAATTGTGTTTTTCGCGGTTTTTGCCCGATGTCTCCTGTTTTAATCGTCCGACGAGTAATTTCTGGACAAATTAAGTGCAGATGATAAAATTTACACTTACTGAAATGAATTGATGTAAATAATAAGGATAACCCAACACATTGCAGTATGCGCAATTTTCGCACATTTTACGAAGTTCGGAGCTCGCCAGCACGCTTGATTTTGCCCTGAGCAAAAAAGTGTATAGGAACTATTTTATAGGAAATTTAACGAGCTTTATTTCTGAAAATGACTAATTTTATCGTCAGATCAATTTTTGGCAAGTTACGGGCCATAATCCGGAAAAAAGGCCAATTTTAGGCCATTTTTGCCAAATATGGCAACTTTCCGGTCCGAATTTAATGGCGCAAAGTTGAAATTCGGATTCAGCGTTAAAAATTACATAGGAATCGATGAAAACATTGCTACCCGGGATTTTTGCAGGCTATAGCCCCTTTCATGGCTTATTTGCCTGGACTATAGCTGACGGCACATAAATTGTGCGTATTTATACTAGAAGGAACTATGTGCATACACAGAGAGAAATATTAATTTAATACAGGATGTAAAACACGAAATAACCCTAGCCTCCGGTTGACAGTTTCGAGAGACAATACCAGCTAGTTTTCCTGAAGAAATTCAATAAAAAACGAGTTATGAATACCAACGTCTTAGTCGGAGGAATGCATTTTCGCATGGTCTCTTCATCGTTTTTTGCGCCAAATTCACCGCAAACTGTACCAAAATCGTTCCAAAATTTCTGTTGATTTGTAGTTCCAAATTAATCATCCCATGTTACTCCAAAGTGACACAAGATCACTAATATTTCAATCAGTGTAGAATTGCGTGCAATATAACTAGTTACTTATAGTAAAAATTCGTGCAATTGTTCCTCAAATGAGAGAAAAATAAGACCTCATTGCTAAATGTAGTCCACATGACAGTTCAAATACAATCCCTCATCCATGAGCCCTAACACGTCTCCGTTTTTTGACAAATTTCGATACAACTATTTACGAAGTTCCGGCGCGGTGAAAAAAGTTTTTTCTCTCCCGTCGATAGCGTCTGCCGGAACCACGAAGCGGATGACAAATCGTCCTGCAGTGTCGTCGGTCCTGCTTCCGGACGGCGGGAGAGTTATGGGTAAATAGGCGAATAGAGGAACGGAATACTGGGACGACTGACTCAGTGACTGACTGACTGATTATGTTCACCCACCGAAGCGAGCTCATCGGGCTCTTCCCGTGGCTTTGCTCGTTGCTTCCAGTCATCAAATCCGGAAGGAAATCCCGTCATATGCCTGCTCAACGGTTTAGAATATATGCGAGGACATAAGGAAGTGAACATCGGTCAAGTTAGTAACCATTCGCGATGATCCGTGCAGTATGGCTTGCTTGCATGTCGTCGAATAAAAGGGTTTCGTCTATTTCCACATAGAGAAATTTCCACTTAAAAGTTTGGTTTCACGGAAAGTAAAATACAAAACAACCGTTCTGCCGTGCTAAGGTTAAACGTCGGATGAACTTTCAGGCATTGCCAAATTTCTGTTGATAAATTATTACGAATTTTCGGGAAAAGTTCGGGAGTCTGGATTCTAGATCCAACGTGGTTTTTTCCAGTTTTGAGGAATATTCTTGCCGCAAATTATCCTCCAAAGTTCTAAAACAATGTCAAAAGTACTGTTTCTAACTGAACCGCGTTTACCAGTAAGGAAAGTCTAAGTGCCTTCAAATTTTAGAACGCAATATGGACACCCGCTGAGCGCGAATAGTTGCATCCACCCTTTTGCTTTCTTATCCGCTCGTTAAAGTCCCTGGATTCTTCACGACCGTTTTTATGGATACGGGATACATTATATTGGACCGTATTAATCAGAAAGGAACCAAGCCACATCAACTACTGTCAAATATAATCGAGCAATTTAATTTTTTACACAAAAACGGTTGAGCGGATTTTCCTGTAAATGTCAATGAATTTTCTCCATACTACGAAGCAAATTCTTTAAAATTTTCAAAAGAATCCGCACAAACGTTCTCTCGTAAACAATTTAATCGCCCGGTTAAATCTGGCAATAGCTGATGTGGCTTAGTTCCTTTCTATTAAACGGGGACCAATACATTGGACTACATTTTGAAAAGGGAAAGAAAATGAGGAAAGAAAGAAGGCAGGAACGCAGGTAAGAAGAAGGGAGGACGCCAATATTACGTAATTTCTTTTGACAAAATTGACTCAAACGCACTTGTTAGATGGTTTAAAATTTCGTAAATTTTCTTGGGGAAGCCCCGCGGACCCTCCTTCCGCCTCTGCTTTCGAAGTGCCCGGATCCGCCTATGGCGCCTATACTGCTGTTCTAAGGATGAACGCCGTATGAACATTCGAGAGTTGCCAAATTTCCCTTGATAAAGCGTGTATCTGTGGCGGCATTCATGCACATTTTTCTTCGAAATTTTCAGATATTTTAGCTTAAATTTCGTACAAAATTGTCTGAAAATTTTGGGAGAAAATATTCACAAATTTTCCAGTAAATTTGGTTTTTATCGAAGGAAACTTGGCAACGTCTGAGGGCCTATACGTCGTTTTTCCTTAGCACGGCAGCGCGCCGATTATTGAAATTCATAGACAAAGCTACAGAAAAGATAGACAAAATGGGTATGGACTATGGAGGGGTTCTATCGGTGGAAGCGGGTGGTTGCAATGGACAAAAGAGGCAGGTAATAGACTAAGTAACGGCAACCCACGAGGGACCCGATAGTTAGTCCATCATTTTCTTCCTTAGTCTATAGGAACCACCCATTTCAACCAATAGGATAGCTCCGTGCTCCCTATGTCTTCTAATTTCAATAATCGGCCCGCAGTATGGAACACTCTAATTTCCGGTGCATGGCCTGAGAAACGGCAACAGTGACTGCAATGCACAGCCTGAAATTCGAGACAATATTCAAGTAGTGAAGACTAACGAACCAACGGTTGCCGGATACTTATGCAAACTGCAATTACGGTGAAACCTCCTCGTTCGTCACCATTTGTCACCAAGATGAATGTCCCTCGTTTCGATCGCTTGTTTTTCCGGTATTCCCGACGATTTTCGTCATTGAGCCAAATTGAAACGAGCGCCGATTAACGATTATCTCACCGAGTTTTCCAACGATGGCCCCGATTGCGTCATCGCTCACCGATTCTCCGTAGCTCATCCGTCCAAAATTTAACCGTCCGTAGTGATTTTGAAATATTTCGGTGAACTCAAACCATAGAGTACATACAGTCGTAATGTAAATGGCAGAGCCGGCGCCATGTTCTGGTCGACGAGTTCCGAGCCCGGTGTGCGCCGAATTTGGGTCACTTTTTCGATACATGTTCGATCCAAAATGACAGTGTGGAATACAAGTAATTCCTATCCTCATTGTTTACATCGGATGGCCGGGTCCGTGTGCATCGAAAACAATAGATTATGTATCGAAAAACGGTACTACGAACGGTAATTTCTCTGTTATAAGTCAATTTTGGAAGTTTTCAATATTTGTAGCAAGTTTTGCATTACATTTCGTTGCGAATATCTGTGCTGTAATACTTAATATCCTAATAATCCCTGTCTGGTGGTTTATTCCCTCGTTGAAGTCAAAACCGGAAGGTTGGAGGGACTGCCTCTTGTATTTTGCACGATCTTTCCCAACTTAATTGAATTCGATTCTCTCCTCGATTGCAGCAGTTTTTTTTTAGCGGATGCCGTTTCCTAAAGTCGTAAGTCGTTTTGCGGAAATCGGTCCAAACCGTGAGAATTTCTTCACATCAGTATGAAATTAAATGTTGCTTAAGTTAAGTGAGTAAAAGTGAATCCTACACGAGTTTACTGATTTCAAATAAACTGAGAGTGAAAGTAAGTGCAGGATGAAATTCCCATTCAAATCCCCAGTGCATCTCATAAGAGCTCGGTCTCGCATACAGTGACAGAATTCAGAAATTGAGTGATCGATTTATCTTTAGGTCGGAATCGCATTGCTTCGGGATTCGCGCAAGTCATTTTTTTCCCTGCTGGTTTATTTGCTTATAATGAACCTTCAGCCATCGATAGGCTAGATTTATTGCCCATAGACATAAGGGATGTAGGCACGTCCATGCTCCGGGTTTTCAAATTGTCAAGGATTAACCGAGTAGAAATTGTATCAGCAGATCCACTCTTCAGTTCTGTGAAAATTTAACGCCAGCGCAAGTCATTTCATCCGGCATTTTTTCTTCTTTTTTTGCTGCAATAGTCTCTAAATATAAAGAACAAAAAAATTTCCTTCCTAATTGAATCAGTGAGTTCGAAAACACACCAACTCGGTAACTCGAAACTGCTCAATTTTCATGAGAAACGGTCAATTGTTATAAAAGTCATTGAAGTTAGCACATTTGCTCCAACTTGGACCTTTAAAATGCCCGTAAGCGCTTGTATTTCGGCACCAAAAATCTCTTTCTTAGACTGACTTCGTCATTTACTGTTTGGTTTCGTGTGTATCTTGATTCTTTTCATTTTTCTGAGTTGGTGTGTTTTCGTTCTCACTGATTCAATTGAATATGCAGAGGGAAGTGAATTTTTATCGGATTAAAAGACCAACGAAGTTTGCACAATTTCAGCGACCCTGCGCCCTTTTTCTGAATGGTCCCCCTTTTACAGACAGTCCTGTATCTTATTCCAAACAAATTCAGAACTGCACCATACATCGATCTATTTCCATTCTTCGATCCATAATTGGATAACTCGCGAACCTTCACCCATCGACCATCTAAACACCACTTGAATCTCGAGGATAGTTTGATGTTGATTTATCAACTGTAAGCTCAGCTTCAGAGCCTCTCGCTGTACAGAGCAACGTTGCCACAATCCCCAATAATAAAACCACATTTCCTATAACCACGATCGGAACTTCGCGCGATTTGGCATCGGCGACCAAGATTAACCCAACAGGAACGGCCGTCTCATCTCGCAAGCTTGAACGGTGATCGTAAGGTGGATACGAGGGAGCGGGGGGAGTCTGGNGGGGGGGGGGGGGGGGTCTGGGAAATATTTGACCGGGTGATCAATCAGACGCGAGGAAAAAATAAGCATCAGCGACCCGTCAACAATGATGTTTGGAGTTTGGATTTTTTTCTCTTTCTCTCTCCGTTTCGCGTCTCTTTTTACGACTTAGACTTAACAAGCTTTGAGTTTGCGGTTGACTGATGATCGCGGGGCCCGAACGGTATCCGAATCTGTAACTCATCGTCGCTAACGGACGTTTCGGCGGGTCCGTCTCGTTGGGATCGCGTCGCTAGGAGTCGATGGAATCAATGGAATCGAGGAGGTCAGCTCTTAGTAAAATCGGGAATACGTTTAAAATAATGGACCTCAAGACAAGGTAAAAACTAAATCTAAGATTTGTTTTGGCTGTCAATTATAATAATTGCAGTACATTCTTGAGGAAGCAGCCAGTGGTCAACTAGCCCAATTTCTTTGCGCACATCCAACACGCCTCTTAGTCTCCCGCGCGCGCATGGTAAAAAATCCATTGATCCAAAAATCCACTGGCTGATTTCTCAATAAAATTATGCGATTATCGTAAAAATTAAAGTGCCACAATACGTTTTTTCTCATGAATTTTTCGCGGGCTAAACTTTTTTCATGTCAAAAAAGGATCACTTTTTTCGAGGGCTAAACTTGTTTTCAAGTCCAAAAAGGATCACTATTTTCGAGGGCTAAACTTTTTCTCAGTCAAAAAAGGATCACTTTTTTCGACTAAGATCATCGGAGTCTTTGATAGAAATATTCAAGTTTACTTGTGGGTACATAATCAAAACGTTGATAACCTAAACCGGAGTTTGATTCCCATACTGAAGCTTTCGATGCATCTCATGAATCAAAGTTTTCTTTTCCAAATCGAGACTAATCTAAGAATAAGTTTACAAATGTAATTTTTTTTAATAATTTTCATTTTTCATTTGTTTCAGGTAAGTGAATTCAATGTGCCTCATGCAAATATATATCAAGTAAAGCTCACAAATTATGATTTTGGTGTAAGTATATATTGATCTATAATGAAAAATTAGAATTGAATTATAATTGTGGTGGTGGTTTGAAAGAGAGCAGTGGAGGTTAGGGGTCGTAGAGCGCGAGGGAGTGCTGTAAAGCGACTTATATGTATGTGTATAATTGACATAGGTTGCAAGTATCCATTGCACTGTATATCGCCTATTTTCTAGACACGTTGAACTCATTTTATTGATTGTATCAAATTGGCCGAATGGACGTATTTCGGCCAAATAGAGAACTGTACCTAGACGAATGGGAAAGATATGGTATGCGCTAGGAAGCTGCATCAGGAACAATGTTAAAGTTGGCAGGACTCCCTCTGGAGAAATAGAAAAGCGAAATTTTACACTCTGTCAAACGAAACTATATGTGCCAACTAAAATGCAGCACTCATGAGCCATGGGCATGTGACAGGAGGATTGTGGACAGGGCTCATGACTTAAAGAGCACCTTGGCGGGCGTCGTCGCTGACGTCACTGGCGCTTAATGATTCCCATTCATTCTTACGGTCCTTGACTAGCGGGAGCACCCCTTCTTTCGCGCCTACTTCTGGTACCGTTTGTCAGATGATGTGCATGATGTCACATGATGCATTCGATTAAAAAGTCGTGTTTGCACCCCTAAGAATCTCCAAAAGCACGTAAACACACTATTTCTGCACTTTGTGTGTTTTCAACTCACAAGTGAAAGATCTCGGATCGCATGATGCGTTCGACCTTACAGTCGTGATAGCACCCGTAAGATCCTCCAAGAGCACTTAAACACACAATATCTGCACTTTGTGTGTTTTAACTCACAAGTGGAAGATCCTCCAAATGCACTTAAACAAACAATTTCTGCACTTTGTGTGTTTTAAACTCACAAGTGTAAGATCCTCTAAAAAGCAATTTAACACACAATTTCTTCACTTTGTGTAACTTTAAACTCAAAAGTGAAAGATCTCGGATCGCATGATGCGTTCGACCTAATAGTCGTGTTTACACTCGTAAGACTCTCCAAAAGCGCTTAAACACACAATTTCTGCACTTTGTGTGTTTTAAACTCACAAGTGAAAGATCGCGGATCGCATGATACGTTCGACCTAATAGTCGTGTTTACACCCGTAAGACTTTCCAAAAGCGCTTAAACACACAATTTCTTCACTTTGTGTGGTTTAAACTCACAAGTGAAAGATCTCGGATCGCATGACGCGTTCGACCTAATAGTCCTGATTGCACCCGTGAGATGCTCCAAAAGCACATAAACACACAATTTCTGCACTTTGTGTGTTTTAAACTCACAAGTGTAAGATCCTCCAAAAGCACTTAAACACACAATTTCTGCACTTTGTGTGTTTTAAATTCACAAGTGAAAGATCCTCCAAATGCACTTAAACAAACAATTTCTGCACTTTGTGTGTTTTAAACTCACAAGTGTAAGATCCTCTAAAAAGCAATTTCACACACAATTTCTTCACTTTGTGTGATTTAAACTCAAGAGTGAAAGATCTCGGATCGCATGATGCGTTCGACCTAATAGTCGTGTTTACACTCGTAAGACTCTCCAAAAGCGCTTAAACACACAATTTCTTCACTTTGTGTGGTTTAAACTCACAAGTGAAAGATCTCGGATCGCATGACGCGTTCGACCTAATAGTCCTGATTGCACCCGTGAGATGCTCCAAAAGCACATGAACACACAATTTCTGCACTTTGTGTGTTTTAAACTCACAAGTGTAAGATCCTCCAAAAGCACTTAAACACACAATATCTGCACTTTGTGTGTTTTAACTCACAAGTGTAAGATCCTCCAAATGCACTTAAACAAACAATTTCTGCACTTTGTGTGATTTAAACTCAAAAGTGAAAGATCTCGGATCGCATGATGCGTTCGACCTAATAGTCGTGTTTACACTCGTAAGACTCTCCAAAAGCGCTTAAACACACAATTTCTGCACTTTGTGTGTTTTAAACTCACAAGTGAAAGATCTCGGATCGCATGATACGTTCGACCTAATAGTCGTGTTTACACCTGTAAGACTTTCCAAAAGCGCTTAAACACACAATTTCTTCACTTTGTGTGGTTTAAACTCACAAGTGAAAGATCTCGGATCGCATGACGCGTTCGACCTAATAGTCCTGATTGCACCCGTGAGATGCTCCAAAAGCACATAAACACACAATTTCTGCACTTTGTGTGTTTTAAACTCACAAGTGTAAGATCCTCCAAAAGCACTTAAACACACAATTTCTGCACTTTGTGTGTTTTAAATTCACAAGTGAAAGATCTCAGATCACATGATGCATTCGACCGAATAGCCGTATTTCCACCCCTAAGAATCTCCAAAAGCACGTAAACGCACATCTTCCGCGTTTTGTGAGTTTTAAACTCACAAGTAAAAGATGTATCATATGATGCTTTCGACCGAATAGCCGTGTTTGAACCCCTAAAAATTTGCAAAAGTACGTAAACGCACATCCTCCGTACCGAAAAAGTGGCAATTACAATTCAATATTTTCATTGGACTGTGCTACTTGGGCATTCCAGACAAAGAAAAGCACATTTAAATCGAGCCGAAGCTGACTCGGCGCGGCTGACATCGCTCCACGATTCTCGTGACTTTCTCGGCACCAGCGTGAGATTCGCCCGACTACTTACCCAGATTACACCCGAACCCGCCGAAACCGAATTACCGGCACAATACCACTGCACCCGGGTCCCCGAAATTAACGCGGCGGTTTCGTATTCTTAATTTTTTTTCATTTGCCCCCCAGCTCCCTCCACCACTAGAGAAGAGACACCGTCAGATCTGTTCCATGCTCCGCGTTTGCGAGGCTCTCGACTCCGAGTTGGAAAATGAAATCTGGTGGAAGTCACCGGGATCCGAGGCGTCGGCGGAGATTTCATCGGGATCTCACGGCCGTGATTAGCGCCGGCGAAAAGTTTCGGATGTAAAAGAGGTGCAGCCGAAAACTGGCGGGAGAAAACTCTCGGTATTGTTTGTTGTTCTGATCCCGATTTCCCGAAACTGTCGAATTTTGTCGTGCACTGGGGGAAAAAAAACACATTGGATCTAGAGTCCAGACTCTTAAAAACATCGACAAGAAAAAATACTCTTGATTCGATCAAATTTTTGCTTAAATTGAAAGGAAATCCGCTCAAATTACGAGGCTGGGTTCTTGATCTAAGCAAGAATCCGATTGAATCAAGAGTATTTTTTCTTGTCAATGTTTTCAAGAGTCTTGACTCTAGATCCAATGTGTTTTTTTTTTCCAGTGTGGGGGAATCAGGTACAAATAAGATCTAGACACGAATGAAAAGAGTGGAGCAAAGTGGTCATACCTACATCGAGAGTTTTGAAAAAAAGACTCATATTAAACACAGCAGTGGGCTGATTGTTGAAATTTATCGACAAAGTGATAGACAAAGAAGACAAGTGTACGGAGGGATCCTATTGGTGGAAACGGGTGGTTGCGATGGACAAAGGAGGTGGGTAATAGACTAACTAACGGCAACTCGTGAAAGACCCTTTAGTTAGTCTATCATTAACCCCCTTAGTCTATAAGAACCACCCAAATTAACCATTAGGATCGCTAAATACTCATTATATCCTCTTTGTCTTTCGCATTGTCGATCAATTTCAACCATCAGCTCGCAGAGCAAATAAACATCGTAGTTATGAAATTAAAAAAAGGTGGCTACGATTCGGGACTCAAACTCAAAAACCAAGCAAGTTTGGAACCATTGCGCATTGTTCTGTTCTTCGCTTATAATGGTAGACAGGCGTTCAAGTCTCTGAAACTTTCTGCGTCTTTTGAACGGGTTGGGAACCACCGGTCTGCTCTTCGCTTACTTTCCTGGACCAGCGTCTAAGTCTCCAGAAGTTTCAGTCACTTGAACTGTTTGGAAACCATTACCTTGCCCTTTGCTTACTTTTTTAGCCAGGCGCTCAAGTCTCCCTGCCCTAAAAAAACTAGCCCATATAGCTGAGAGTGACTTTTAAACTTAATACAATGGACCACTAGACAAGGTACAAAGTTAAGTATTCTGGTACAAGTTTCTTAATCAAAATTTCACTTAGAAGACGATTCTCGCACCAAAAATTACTGAAATTAACTCCATACTAAGATATTTAATGTTTCTTGACGCGTGAAGTCAAACCTCCCGCTCATGAAAACACAACGGTCTATAACGTACGTCAGATCGATAACCAAACTTTACCGTGGCAGTCTCTGCGATACGAAAATATGGCAATCTCAATCTTGACGCTATGGCTCAGTTGTAGCAAATTGTTTACACTTTGAACTGAAAGGGTGGAAAATTGACCATATTTGATTGAGAAGACTGCCAAAACCGTTGTACTGCGTCATCTGACTCACGTAAAGTATTGTGTTTCTCGTGACCGGGCAATTCTTTCTCGTAACCAATGTTAAATTAGAACGTTGATATCTTAGTTAGGAGTTGATTTCAGTAATTTGAATGCAAGAATCGTGTTTTACGTGAAATTCTGATTGAGAAACATGTATCAGAATGCTTAAATTCGTATACCTTGTCTTGCGGTCCTTTTTACACTGGAAAACAACATCTCGGTGTATTTACTAAGAAAAGGGTAAAATTACCAAGAATTTAGTGTTCTGTTTGATCCCAGTTTTTTCTTGGTAAAATTACCATTTATGGAACTGGTAATTTTACCGAGAAACCTCGGTAAAATTATTGAACTTTCTCGGTAATTTTACTGGACCTTGGTAAAAACGCCAATATTTTTTATCGACTGTGGTAGAATTACCGAGATAAAATGGCAAAGTTACCGGGAATTGATTACCAATGAAAGTGGTATTCTTACCTGGAAATAACAGTAAAAATACCGGTTTTTAGGTAAATTTACCAGTCTGTCTCGGTAAAATTACCAATAATTGGTAAACAAAGTGAGACGGTAAAGGTAAAAACGCCGAGAATTTTTTTTCAGTGTGCCTTGCCTTGTGGTCCTTTTCAAGATTTTTTTTGAAGCCGCACCCTATGGTGCACAAACCACAAAACAGTAAGCCCGCTGAATATCTCCATTGTTAGCGGGTAAAGAGTGGATCCTGCTTGGTCTAACTGTCTGGATGGCAGGTTGTGTCGTCTGTCATCTCGCGTTCGTCGGGGAGTGCTCTATAATTTCAGAGGCGACGATCGTGGAGTGGAGTGTCGCCCGGCTGAAACCGCAGTATGCCATCAGGGCTGTCGGCGTCGCATTGCCCGGGCCCCGGCCCCGGGGTCGTCCATCTGAATCCTAATGCCCGGATTCTCTAGTTCCGAGCGCCATCGCCTCGTTCCGCACCTCGGCTTCTGCCCGCTGCCACCTCCTGTTAAAACAAACAAAACAGAGCTGTAATCGTAAATGTGAATAAATCTACTTTCCTGCCCAAAAAACATTGGTGTGAAGTTATTTCGAGTGTGCAGGGTGTCTACAAGTCCGGAAAGTCCGTAAATAGTACTGACTTTTAAGAGCGGTCCGGAAGTACCGAAAGAGTGCGGAAATTCCGCGAGAAGGTCCGGAATTTTTTTCATTTCATGCCATTTTTGTCATAATTTGAGCAAGATTTTCAAATTTGTGAAATTTTTCGAATTTTGTCAATTTTGGAGGTACTGAAAAAGTACTGAATATTTCTGTTAAGAAGGTACGAAATTTCTTAGGATTGTACCAAAAAAGTGTTGTAAAAGTACTGATTCTTGGTCAGCCTGTTTTAGTAGACACCCTGGGTAGACTGCCCAATTGACAACAAGAACTCCAAATTGAGTTGTTGATACCTCAAAGCATAGAGGAGGACTCTCCAGAACATTTTAAGGCAAAGAAATGTCCACTAACTGTTGTCATGACGGTTGATTTATTCCTCAAACATCGTCGTTTCGAGAAAAGGCTGTTCAAAAGTCTGTTCACCAACATGATTGAACTACATAGTTGAAAATTTCCGTGTTCGGTGTTACTCCGAGTTACTTTTCTTTGCGTCACATCAACGCAAAGGACTTGGTTGCTCAGCAAAATTTTGTGTAAAATCGACCCAAATCGAAGGTTACTCTGAGACATTATCGGGGCATGAAGAAAGTGCCCTACACAGAGAGAAAATTCAACCCAAAAATTTGGTTAATATGAAAATTAAGGCTGAAAATAACTCGAGCCTTCGGTCGACTCTCAGGTTTCCTGGCCTCTCCATTGTTTTTTGCTAAATTCACTGCACGCCGTACCAAAATTACCACAAAATTTGGGTTGGTTTGTGTCTCACTTCTTATATAAACCGATAGTACACTGGAAAAGAATCGCATTGGATCCAGAGTCCAGACTCTTGAAAACATTGACAAGAAAAAGGACTCTTGATTCAATCATATTTAAGCTTAAATCAAAAAGAAATCCGCTCAAATTAAGAGGCTTGGTTCTTGATTTAAGCTTAAATCTGATTGAATCAACAGTATTTTTTCTTGTCGATGTTTTCAAGAGTCTGGACTCCTAGATCCAATGTGTTTTTTTTTTCCAGTGTAACACAAGAATAAGAATATTTTTGTCAGTGTGCGGAACTGATGTACTCCTGTTTTCCCTCCGTCACTCAAAAATTGTGACTTGCGAGTGACATCAAATTTTTCAGACACCCTGTAAATCCTCCATTCCATCAAAACACCTAAGTTTTCTCACAACTTCTCGCTCGAACTTCTGCCTATTTAGAGTCACTGTCACCGATGCTTAGCGGCAACATGGGCTGACGGCTCGGGTACATCTTTAATTCGGGGTGTCGAGTCTCAGCGGCAGAGGCGGCTGTCACCAGACTTTCATCACGACTCTAATTATATCTGTGCGCGGGAACGGTAACCGAAAAAAATCCGAGTCCTGTTACCCGTTTTTTGACGGTTTTCGTCGCTGTCGCGACTCGAGCCGCCCCAAAGCTCCGCCGAGAGAGCCGAAGCTTCATGCTTCGCTGAACAGGGACGGGCCCGGAGATTCCATGGTTCGCCATGATTCTATCTTTCTTCTTACCGACCAGTGATACGCTTGGGGCACGTAGAGGGAGAGAGAAAAAAGAGACACCATGTGGAGGGAATAGGGCGTACTTTTTTTTCCTTTTAAAAAAAAATAATAAAAAAAATAATTGAAAAATGGTAAGCTACCAGTGGCTTGGCGTGAATTGCGATGCATAGATTGTTCTGCCATTTAAACCTATGGTAAAGAATCGATTATTAATGTGTTCGTTGCGAACACCCTATTTATCGATCCTTTTCCATAGGTTTAAATGGCCTAAAAATCGATGTATCGCAAAGCACGCCACGCCACTGTAAGCTACCCTGGACTCTTTCGGCTTACTACGTACTATAAGCCAGTGGCGTGGCGTGCTTTGCGATGCATCGATTGATCTGCCATTTAAACCTATGGAAAAGAATCGATGAACAGGGTGTTTGCAACGAACTTCTTATTAATCGATTCTTTACCACAGCTTCAAATGGGAAAATATTGATAATCGATCATTAACGCCACGCCACTGCTACACGCAGTAATAATAAGTCAAAAATTCTAAATAAAATTTTACTGATCGCACAAGTGCCCTCAAAAGCAAAAGTTTTAAAATTGGAAATGCATCAAGCCATACGTCAAATCCTCGAAGGTATCATCAAATTGTGGATGTTTGGACAAAATTTTTGACCGGCTAGCCGTATCTACTACATTTGCTAAGGAAAACCGCTGTTTTAGCCTTCAGACGTTGCCAAATGTCCTTTGAGAAAATATGAATTTTCAGGAAAGGCTGTAAAGATTTTCCCTCCAATTTTTCAGGGAATTTAAATCGCCATCATATCTGAACTACCTGAAAATACTAAGAGAAAATATTCTGTGCACCAAAATGCTTATCTTGCTCCGTGAGAGCAACGGTCACTTCACATGAAAAATAGATTTCTCTCCCCACTTAAATCACTCCAATCTCTTGGGGGACAAATTAGCTTTGAAGTGAAGATGATCTCCAGATTTCGAGATTTCGAACGATAAGCTTGCATAAAATGGTGGTAGCAGGAACTGAATGACGACTTTCTTTTTTTTAATATAAATATTGGAATACTCATTATGGAACGAGGAAGTTTTCAGCTCGCGTATACTTTTTACTTTTTCTCCTTCCTGATTTATTTTCCGTCCTCAGCTGTCAACTTGAACATTCTCATCCGGTAATGTAGGTGGGGACTGTATGTGTATCAGAAGATAAGGAGTTTTGAGAGTAGAGATCATCTCATGCATTCTATCGAACATTCCTGCCTAAGTGCTTCAATTGCAAGGTTGCCACACGTGATTTTTTATATTGGAGATATATATTCAACCGGACCTCACAACAGAGATTATCTTCCGGTGATTATAACAGAATTACGTTTGGACTGTACTCAACAGAAAAGAACTTGGTTACCTTAAGTTATAACAGAAGAATAGATGCTTTGTTTTTTCTCTCTTTTAGAACATCCCATTAAGATTGACAGGGCTGCCACTTTATTTGGGGACTCTTAAACTGAAATCACGGCAACCCTAATAATGTATTTGCTCCGTTTCTTAGCATGAAGAGTTTGTCTTGATGTAGAGGTGGACTCTCAGGATAGCGTGGGATATGCCCTCCATTTTTGCCTCAACTTGAGAGCTTTTTTAGAGCTTGGGAGTTTATTTCAGAGAAAACCAGTGGCACCATCGTGTTTCTCGCGAACTTTTACATAAGAATCAACAGTAAAATCGCAAATGGAGAATTTGCACTCACAAATTTTATTGCTTCATCTGAGACCCTGCTAAAAATGTTCCGTGTGGATGATTTCCATGAAGTTGATTTCCATGAAAAAATGACACGGAAAAATGGAACAGGAAATATTTCCATGTGGCTGATTTCCGTGTGGCTGATTTCCATGTGGCTTATTTCCATGAAAATTTTTCATGGAAACGAAATCATTTCCGTGAAAATTTTTCATGGAAACGAAATCATTTCCGTGACAATTTTTCATGGAAAGAAAACCATTTGCATAAAAATGATCACAAGAAGGTTTCAGTACCATCCAAATTGCTCACGGAAATTAAATAAATCTTAGAATCAAGACAAAGGAGACAAGCGTCCCAATGGGAGCACATGATATTTGGACCATGCAGACATGCTCAGTAAAATAGAAAATGAACAAACAACACTCACNGAAGTCAGACGATTTCCATGAAATCACATGGAAATCGGGTCATTTCCACGTGAATCCACATGGAACATTTTTAGCAGGGGAGTGCCTAATGAGTTGAGTTCGCAGTATTTTTCATAATTTTTTTCTGACATGGGAAATTGGAGAAAGGTAGACTTAAAAGCGAGAAAATGTGCCGCCTCATGACGTCATCTGGCGGCATTTTCCATTTAAACACATATGTTTTAGCAGATTAGGTTATTTTTTCATATTTTTCCCAATAATTGTCCAATTTAGAGACCAAGGATATCCTTGTCCTCAGTTTTCCTGGAGTATCATTTTAAACATGAAATTCACAAAATTCCAGACACCTGCAAATTCTCCATTCCTCACACATGCAACATCTCTATTGCAACACTCGTTAAAACGAAACCTCCATAATTCGAACTAATTCCTTCGTCCCTTGAAATTTGAATTATCGAGAGGCGACTGTAAACCCGAATCGCTCGGGATATTTTGAGGATCTAGGCAATCCTGGAGCCTGGCGGTATCTTGGGTGGCGTCTATGAGCCGGCGGCCGCTGGAGGATTCGGAACAAAGATTAAGGCCAAGGGTCCCGCGCCCCCGCCTCCGGACCGGTTCAACCTTCAACCGAAAAGTCAAGGGTGGCGAGGTGAAGGTGGAGGTGAAGGTGCTACACAGGCTGACGAGGTGCTTCTCCAGGTCTCCTGGCTCCACCAAAAACGCAAGGGTGGTTCTGTCCGCGCCCGCAGGAATGCTACACCGCCTCGTCCAGGGTTAATTGAACCGGTTGCTATCGAAAGAGAATATCTCCTTGTTCAGATGAGCCACGGAACTTCCGTGTTCCAATTTAGGATAAGGCTCATGGGTGATCGATCTTAGCCCTTCTTGGAGAAAACCGGTTCAATTATGTCAGTTTCCCTACGTAGAGTCCTCCGTCTTCTGTTGAAGCGTTTTTTATGAAAATTTTTGACGGCTCAATCCGATGACTATCTGCTCCGGGTGGAGAAGTCGACACGGTTTACCAGTCCTGCGATGCCGGGTCAGGATTTTTTATAGGTCATGGATGAGAGGATTAGCTGGCGCTTTCGATTAAAGTAAAAGGCTGAAAATACAAAACAAGCGAGAGGTCTGAAAGCAAACTCGAGTTGAGGGCCGATATTGCTGAGACAGTGTGGATTCGGCCAGTGTTTTGCGATCCATGGAGAGAAAAGAATGAAGGCGATTACAAGATTTGTGCTCGGATAATCGGCAGTTTCTAACCTTTCGTCTGGTTGTGTCTCGTGTCCTGATTTATCAGCACTGCTAAATTTATGTGATTGGTTCTCAAACCTGCAGGCCGATTATTGAAACTGATAGACAAAGCGATAGACAAAGAAGACATAGGGAGTATAGAGCGATCCTATTGGTTGACATGGTTGGCTCTCATAGACTAAGGAAGAAAAGGGTGGAAAATCTGTCGGGTCTTTGGTGGGTTGCCGTTAGTTAGTCCATTAACTACCTCCTGTGTCCATTGCTACCACCTGCTTCTACCAATAGGATCCCTCCAAATCCCTTTTGTCACCTTTGTCTATAGCTTTGTCCATCAGTTTCAATAATCGGCCCGCTGGAAGTAATAGATTTTTCTTTTCTCTATTTGCGAACTGCCGAGCATTGCATGGTTTTTTACTCTGAAAATCGACAATGCGGTTAAGAAACTCCGACTGTATTAGGACTTAAAACATCTAGCAGTCAAAATAACAAATCCGACAAGGGTATGCCTAGCGGTAGAGTCCATGGAGTCCATAGACCATATTAATGATGTCTAATCACCGACGAATAAAGACTGATATCCTGAATTTTTTCGAAATTTTCAAATATTTTGGGCAAGAAAATGTTTTTCACGAGGTGCAACGTACAGTAAGTGTGGCGCCAATAATTGAAAGATTTTTTGGTCCAGCAAGGAGACAAGTAAAAGTATGAGGAATTTTTTCAGTGGAGACTTTTTTGTTTTTAGTAGAAAATGAGAAGAAAACAGGAATGCGCGCTAACTTTTGTACTATTAATGTTTTTTGGCTCCTAGCGTACACTTGACCCTCTGGCGGAGCAAGGACATTTTTCTAGATTTATAGGAAATTTTAAGCTGAAATCGTGATCAGCCCATCGGTCTGAAGAACTCGTTGTTTCCCAGGGCGAAGAATTTTATTTCCATAAGAATGAGATAATTTTGCAAGCGAGAGAGGAAGAATATTTTAATTCCATCAACCAAGGATACATATTTGACGAGCACAGAAGTAAGGAATGCCATCTCACTCGTAAATTTTATACTGAACATTAAAGATTTTAATTCAAAGTAACTTAATTATATTCCTAAAATAAACTGACGGATTAGTGCACATTAAAGTAAATGATTACGGGTGTTAATTTCTTTGGAGTTAATGAGTTCTATTATTATACTTCAATATGCTGTTACTCTTCTCGGTTCCCAAAAAAGGTCAAGTTAAAAATAACTGAAAAGATTTACTTTTCCAATTTATCTGGTATTTTGCCATTTGTTGACATATTTGTTAAAGTCTTAAGCAATGCTACGTTTATTATTACTTCCTCCATTAAATATGTTCTGCAATCTTCAGGCCTTCTCTGTCCATACACAGTTAAAAATTTCCGTGTTTGGTGTTACCTACTCTGTGTTACTTTTTTGTGTCAAATCAACCCAAAGGACTTGGAAGCTCAACAAAATTTTGTATCAAAGCGACACAAAAACCGTAGAATATTCTGAGACATCGGATCATGAGGAAAGCGTCCTGCCGAACTTTTGCACTCTTGTCTCCCTTACAATACTCAGAGTTCCCGACTTTCGAGTGGCCACTACCGATGTGATCCAGATTCAATCCTGATGGGTTGCAATTGTTTTTAACGATAGGTTGCAAGTTTTCAACACAAAAATTTGCTCACCTCAACTCAAAACTTGGTCGATTTGACATGGGAAAAACTATTCCAAAAAAACAACCAACAGTTTGTGATACCTCATGTTTTACCTCCCATATTTACATACGATTTTCGTTAATATTTCTTACTGTGTATGAGGTATTGGGCTCTTCCCCAGCACGTCAGTATACTGTCGTGCTAAGGAAAAACGCTGTATGAGCATTCGAAAGTTGTCAAATTTTCTTCGGTGAAAAGTTTATTTTTGAGGTTAGCTATGAATATTTTACCTTGAAATATTAAGGAACCTTAGTTGAAATTGCGAACAATATTAGCTGAAAAATCGGAGGAAATATATCCACAAATTTTCTCAAAAGTTTGTGATTTTCTGAGGGAAATTTGGCAACGCCTGAAGCAGGGTGTCTAGCATCAGGATTATTCAGATTTCCCCGATTCTATCAGGATTTGAGGAAAAATCGTTCGTAAAATCAGGATTTTAGAAAAGTCAGCCGTCCGATCGGATTTTTTTATCGAGCTACTATTGTGACATTAATTTTTCTCCGCGAAAAATCAGGATTTTTTTCAGGATTTGGAAAAATTATGAAAGCAGGATTTAGCGGTCAAAAATCAGGAAAAATCAGGATTTCATCAGGATATCTCAAATTGAAAAAAAACTAGACACCCTGTGAAGGTTCATACGGCGCGCGGCGCTTCTTCTTAGCACGGTGGTATAGATGCCGGGATGCCTGTCGGTTAAGTCAACAGCGGAACCAAGCCTCCGTAGACAAAACAAAAGGAATGGAATTAGCGTAGGCCGTATACTATACTGCCGTGCTAAGGGAGAACGCCGTATGAACATTCGAGATTAGCCAAATTGTCCCGGATAAAACATGTATTTTTAAGAACGATTATGCGTGATTTTTCTTGAAATTTTAAGACACTTTATACGAAATCGCAAACAAAATCGTCTGAAAAAATTGAAGAAAAAAATTCAATAGTTTCTCAGTAAATTAAGGTTTTATTGAAAGAAATTTGGCAACGCCTAAAGGTTCATACGGCGTTCTTCCTTAGCACGGCAGTATTGATCATGGTCTCCCGATTATCCACATTCTGAGCTCAATTTTTGTCCGCCCGGTTCTGGATAACCATGGGATAAAGGGCTCATCCCGAACCTGGAGCTCACTTCTGATCCCAAACCCCGCGGGGTTCGGCCCGGGTTTCCGGTCCGCTGCCCCGTGTGATTACCTATGACCTTCCATTATTGCCAAATCGGTTTTATTGAAATTAGTTTTCCTGCTAGGATTCAATGTAGTTGGTACCCGAATACTGCTGCCCTGAAGAAGGGCACCATGCAATAAAGGATGTAAAAGCTTTGGACGTTGCCAAATGGACCACTAGACAAGGTACAAATTTAAGCAATCTGATACATGTTTCTTAACCAGAATTTCACGTAAAACACGATTCGCGCAACGAAAGTTACTGAAACCTACTCCTAACGAAGATATTAACGTTTTTATTTCATATTGGTTACGAGGAATTTGAACTGCCCGCTCAAAAGAAACTCAAAGCTCTACGTGAGTCAAATCGCGCACTACAACGGTTTCAGCAAGCCTCTCAATCGAGCAATGTTAATTTCCCACCATGTGTTGTTCAAACTTTAAGCAATTCGCTATAGCTGAGTCAAAGCGTCAGGATTGAGGTTGCCTGATTTTTATATCGCAGAGACTGTCATGATAACGTTTAGCGCGCGATGTGAGTCACGCGGAGCATTGAGTTTTCATGAGCAGGTAGTTTGAATTCACGCACCAAGAATCATTAAATATCTTCGTAAGGAGTTGATATCGGTAATTTTTGTTGTGCGCATCGTGTTTTACGTGAAATTTTGGTTAAGAAACATGTATCAGAATGTTGGAATTCGTACCTTGTCAAGTGGTCCATTGAGGCGTTGAGTGCAGAAACGGCATTTCTCAGTTCTGGTGTTTCAGAAACTCCAGTGGTAATTTGACCGCGTTTAACAGAAAGGAACCAAGCCACTTCTGCTATTGCCAAATTAAACCGGGCAATTTAATTTTTTACGAGAGGACGTTTTGTGGATCTCTTGAAAATTTTAAGGAATTTGCTCCGCACTAAGGAGAAAATCTACCGAAATTTGCACGAAAATCCGGACAACCGGTTTCATGTAAAAAATTATATTGCTCAGTTAAATTTGGCAAATAACTGATGTGGCTTGGTTCCTTTCTGATTAACGCGGTCCAAAGTTATGTATCCCGTATCCGTAAAAACGGTCGTGAAGAATCCAGAGACTTTAACGAGCGGATAAGAAAGCAAAAGGCTGGATGCAACTATTCGTGCTCAGCGGTTGTCCATATTGCGTTCTAAAATTTGAAGGCACTTAGAGGATATTCTTGATTCAATCGGATTTCCGCTTGAATCGAGAGCAGAGCTCTTGACTTAAACGTATTTACTTTCTATTGGAGAAATAATCCAGTTGAATCGAGCGTATTTTTTCTCGTCAATTTATTTACAAGTCTGGACTCTGGAGACTCTTTTTCCAATGTAATGCATGTCTTGCAGGTAAAAACCAGGAAAACGCAATGAAAACGGCAGGATTCCTAAAAAAAAAAAAGCTTCTAAATTGAGGGATTCTTTCTAGGAAATAAGGAAATTTAAAGAAAATGAAAAAAATGGCAAGAATTTTAGAAAGTGTCGAACTAGCAGACACCTTAATTCAGGTAATTTGCACTGGAAAAAAACCCACATTGGATCTAGAGTTTAGACTCTTGAAAACATTGACAAGAAAAAATACTCTTGATTCAATCGGAATTTTGCTTGAATCAAAACGAAATCTGCATAAATTAAGAGGCTTGGTTCTATATTTAAGCTAGATTCTGATTGAATCAAGAGTACTTTTTCTTGTCGATGTTTTTAAGAGTCCGGACTCTAGATCCAATGTGTTCTTTTTTTTTCAGTGTGTTTCTAAAACCCCGAAATACCTTTCTCACAAATAGGAACCTCTCTAGAACTAAGTGGCAATGGTGCCCGATGAAAGCCGGTTCGACGAAACTGATTCATAATCGTAGATCATGGGCTTAGGGATGGTGATGTTCTCGTCTTCGGCCCTCGGCAATGAGCACCCCGCTGTGAAGTTAAAGTGCTCCATTTTCACTTTTCTCGATCCCGAACGGTAATGTCACTCAGTAACGATGTCACTCTGGATATAAACCGGTAGTGAAAAGCGTACGAATGAATTCTACTTTGTAACCTGCGGAACTATGATCACGCTCAGCTGTATGAAGTTATTACACCGTT
The DNA here is from genome assembly GCF_001854935.1 of Bemisia tabaci. Lineage (NCBI taxonomy): Eukaryota > Metazoa > Arthropoda > Insecta > Hemiptera > Aleyrodidae > Bemisia > Bemisia tabaci. The sequence continues at coordinate 215,389 of NW_017548287.1, read as the reverse complement.
ATGTAAATTTAAAAAAAAAAAAAAAAAAAAAAAAAAAAAAAAAAAACTGGAATTGAACCTCCCTACGCTTGAGTCAAGAGGCAGAGCCAAAATGAAACAGTTTTGTTGACATGAAGGGTGAGGGGCGTTTTAGTATTGCTCAATGCACGTTTCTACCCTCTTTCTCCCAACGCAGCAGTATCGCACTTTCCGTATACTGGGTTATTCAAAAGTCACGCACCACTGGCCATAACTCCAGTTCTAATTTAGATATCGATATGCGGTTTGTGATGCTTTTCCTCATATTGAAAGGGAAACTTTTTATGTACTTTCCAGTTTTCGACCCCCTCAAGAGGAGGGGATGGGGTGCAACTCAACAATTTCGAATGGCCACCCCCTCTCATGGCCAGTGGTGCGTGATTTTTGAATAACCCTGTATGTTTCGCATGCTAATATATCCTATCAGGCATTTTGTCAAATATCTGGACAGATAGTTGATAATTCTATCTCGCATTAAAATTTTGAGTTTTTCCCTGATTTTTGATGGGAAATGTTCAAAATTTGTATATTAAAGCTCTTTTTTAAATGTTTGATCAATTGGACCACATTTTGCAATTAGGAACTATAATTTCTGGCTCCGTTTAGAAACAAAGTATGTACCATTAGTTTTCCCATGGACTTAAGTGTTTTTACAGACGAGCTAGAAGTCATAGTTCCGAATTGCAAAATGTAGTCCAATTCATGGTCATTCAAGAGGTTTTAGCACCTTTGCTGGAAATTAAATTGTAGCCGGAAATCCCAGAGCAAGTTTCCATTAGATCTCTATCCACAAACAACATCGCATGCAGAGTTTTTTAACTTTACTCAAAGTCTAGCTTAAAATTTGCATAGTGACGTAACTTTCGAAAGAAACGCGTTTAATTTTCTAAATTTATTCACGGTCGAGACATCGATGGAGCCACGTCGACTTCCACCGCGGAACCATATTTCAGATCGTAACGAGCTCGCAATCCAAAAAACTCCATCCCACTCAGCATCGCGCGTCGTTGAAATGGAGAGACGTAACGCAAGTAACGCAACGATCCGTGAAAGTGGAAGTTGTTAAAGCACTACCGACGGCGAACGGAAACCTTCGATCCTTTAAAATATGTAAAAGACCCGTGTCCGTCGGTCGGGCCGAAAGTCGCGTCGCGTTTCAGGAGAGAAACTTTCTCGCGGCGGGAATTGAATCGGCGTCGGGACGCCACCGCCGACGTATGCGTAAGTCGTGCGTAAGTTAATCTAACGCGGGCGTCGTCGTTGACTGGGTGTTCGATGTCTCCCGTAATATTTCAAACGTGCGAAACATCAATCAGCGCGAATTTTGAGGAAGAGAGAGGCACTAAGTGTTCCGTTTTTAGAGGCCTCTGTACCTCTATTGGACGTATTTCTACTAAACAGACCTATGTGGAGGTGAGAAATATGGGGGGTGCTCGTTAGTTCTCTGGCCGTAAGAGTGAATGAGAATAATAAAGCGCCAGTGACGTCAGCGGCAATGATCGAGCGCACGCGCGAGGGGGACATCGTCGTCGGGGCGCTGTAACTCATGAGCCCTGTCCACAACGCTCTCTTGCCATGCCCGCGGCTCATGCATCTCGCATTCAGTTGGCACATAGGTCTGTTTGGTAGAATGTAAAATCCCGCTTTTCCAATTCTGCAAAAGGAATCGCGTCCACTTTTACATTGCTTCTTATGCAGCTTTCTAGAGCACACCCTATATTTTTCAGCTGCACATAGGTCTGTTTGGTAGAAATACGTCCTATTGATAACGCTTGTTAGGTGTGCATGCCTTCTGAAAGGCATCATATATCATCGTCGCTTCTCTGACGTATGGGCGTATTTTTTTACCACGTGCGCCTTGGGAAACGAGGAGTTATATGGAGAACAGGGCTCACGTCAGAATTGAGATACGCACATACGTCAGAGGAGTGACGATTTGAGGCCTCGTACTTTAAAAGTGCATGAATATGTACTTATGGAGAACGTGAATTTGACATTACTGAGCGGAAGAGACGTATCCATGAATCCGTGAAAGAACCTGTTCATTCCAGCAATATAAATTTTGATCTATGGATTAGGCGTAAATGATCTTCATGGATACTTTGCCCTTCCGCAAATGCACCGCCTGACGTCATCTGCCGGCATTTCTCATTTAAACACTCGTATTTTAGCAGATTAGATCATTTTGTCTTATCTTCTCCAATAATTTTTCAATTCATGAACCAAGCCTAGGGTATCCCTGTGTTCAGTTCACTCACTAGCTTCCACTTTAACACAAAATTCATCAAATTTTAGACCCCTGCAAATTCCCCCTTAAATTGATTTCCCGACTGAAACTTCCCCTCGGAATCAATTCTCCCCGCTGTGATATACATATATCTTAAGTCACCTGTTCTTTCCTGCTAGAAATCATATTTTTTAACAAGAGCCGTGCACTCGACAGCCTCTCATAGGGTATGGTATGTTGGTGGTGGGAGGCGATGCAGAGCGAGTCGTCGCGACCGGCGCACAATAGAACGAGTCAATATGAGAGGTCGAACAAAATTTGGAAACTTTAAAAGCTAATAACTTCGTTTATACAAAACTATAAGGTTTTAAAGTTTTTTCATTGGTTAAATTTAATTTTAATCGTTAAATTTTCTCTCAGATGCACCCCTTTGATTTTAAAATGTGACGAATTAAACGTCAACATTTGCAGTTTTAGTTAAAAATTGCATGTCCGACCTCTCTGATTGACTCGATCGAAGAACAAAATTCATTAAAAATGACCCCCCCCNCCCCCCCCCCCTACTCTGAATTTTTAGCGATGAATTTATCCATGACTATTCGAAACTATCAAACCCACCGAAATTTAGACCATCAAAACTTGATACTTTACGTAAAACTGTACCAAAATCGACACAAAATTTGTGTAAGTTTATGTTCACTTCCTAACCAAAAGTAACACAAGAACACAATACTAGTATCAGTGTAGTTACAAAAGTCAGACTGCTGGAATAGAAATAATTGTTAAAATGGGCCGATGGGCTTGATTCAAATTCTTTTCCCCGCATGTTTGACTATTTTATTGGTGGCACTCAAAGGAGACCGGGTGGTTTGATCCGAGCGGGCACTGTGACAAAGTTCTAGTTCTGGCGAGATTGTTGATCCTGGCTGACTCTGATTGACTCCCCTTTAATTTTGAAATTTGACGAATGGAGATGTTGCATGTGTGAGGAATTTGCGATTTGACCCTTGATTCTTATGTAAAAGTTCGCGAGGAACACATTAGTGCCACTGGTTTTCTCTGAAATTAACTCCCAAGCTCAAAAAAAGCTCTCAAGTTGAGGCCAAAATGGAGGGGATATCCCACGCTATCCTGAGAGTCCACCTCTACATCAAGACAAACTCGCCATGCAAAGACAGGAAGCAAATACATTAGCAGTGATGCCGTGTTTTCAGTTTTGGAGTCCCCAAATAAAGTGGCAGCCCTATCAATGTATTTGCTCCCTATCTTAGCATGGAGAGTTTGTCTTGATGTAGAGGTGGACTCTCAGGATAGCGTGGGATATCCCCTCCATTTTGGCCTCAACTTGAGAGCTTTTTTAGAGCTTGGGAGTTTATTTCAGAGAAAACCAGTGGCACCATCGTGTTTCTCGCGAACTTTTACACGAGAATCAACAGTCAAATCGCAAATTCCTCACACATGCAACATCTCCATTGATTATCGGATGGAACCAGTCCCGTATTTCAGGAAAGCATCATTTTTTTCAGGCGGCAGTCACATGCTAGTTAACACAACCGAAAAAAATCGAGATTCTCGCAATTCCGGAAAAATCCGAGGGTATTACCTTGCGATCAATCGATCGGTTATTTAAACCTTTGAAAAAGGATCGACTTTCAGAGTACACTTCCATAGTAGATTCTTCACCGTATTTCCAAACGGTAAAATACCAATAGCGGATTATTCACCCTCCACCACTGCGTTTCACGCTTTGCGCTGTATCGATCGATGAGACATTTACACTATGAAAAATGAAAAATTATTATCATTAACTTTTACACAAGAATCATCAGTCAAATCGCAAATTCCTCACACATGCAACATCTCCATTTTAAAATGTGACGAATTAAACATGAAAATTTGCAGTTTTAGCTAAAAATTCGTGTCCGACTTCTCTGATTGACTGGATCCAGTGTGCGGCGCGGCGCGGGTATCATTGTCGCGAACATGCCCGGCTCCGTCTCGCGGTTGTGGTCTTCGACTCGGACTCGGACTTGGACTTGAGCTTGGACTTGGTAATGACCTAGAAAGGAACTAGTTCCCTCTCGACGCCGCGCAGAATCTCGCCGGAGCTGAACGTTGTCACAGTGCCCGCTCGGATCAAACAACCCGGTCTCCTTTGAGCACCACCGATAAATTAGTGCAAACATGCTGGGAAAAAAATTCGAATCAAGCCCATTGGCTCATTTTAACAATTATTTCTATTCCAGCAGCCTGATTTTTGTAACTACACTGATAATAATATTTGTGTGCTTGTGTTACTTTTGGTTAATATAGGAAGTGAAACACAATTAACACAAATTTTGTGCTGATTTTGGTACAGTTTACATAACGTTTCTTCTTTCGATGGTTTTGATCAAACAACCCGGCCTCCTTGGAGTACCACCAAGCAGGGAAAATAGGAAAAAGGGAAGCAGGGGTCATTAGTTCAATCATGCAGGGGGGAAAATTTTGAATCAAGTCCATTCGTGCATCTTACTTTATCATAAAATCCCAAGCCCTAAAATTGTGGAGATCTTTTCTGTGCTGTCCTGAAGTTACCGTTAGCGAGAGTATGAACGGAGGTGTGACACCTTATATGTATGCTGTAGCACGACTCGATCTCCTTTTTTCTACTTTTTCATTTTTGGCCGAGTTCACACTTGCTGATGGAATTTTAGCCTATTTTTAACTCGGGAAGTTCCTAATATTAAGACGGATATTTTTATAGGTATCCCCACTTTTTTCCGTCAATTTGATGGTAAAACACGAGAGGAAAAATTAAAACCTCAGTTGAAACGTTTATCTGTATTTGTTTTGGATATCTCAAACCTGTAAATAGTCTATTCTTCTTAGTAACATTAAAATATCGTAAAAATCAAAACTAGCTTAAAACATCAGATTTTGAAATATATATGAAAAAAGACTGCCAGAGAACCAACATTAACCTGCATTTAAAAATATCTTCTCAGTTGAAGGTGCTAGCACTAATTTATTTTTTGTTCACTTTGTTTGTTCACTTTGTTTGTTTATTTTTTTTTTTTTTTTTTTTTTTTTTTTTTTTTTTTTTTTTTTTTTTTTNTTTTTTTTTTTTTTTTTTTTTGTGAATCTCAGAAAAAATAAACGAAACAGAAAATGCCCCCAGCTATGCCCACAGCTTAAAAATCCTCCTCCCTGCACTAAAAAATTGCAATACGGTTATCATTCCTACCAGGCTCCTTTCTCCCCTTCTTTCTCTTCTCTTTTTTCCTTTCCCTTCTTTTTCTTCTTTTTTTCCCTTTCTTTCCCTCCCTCTTTTTTTTGGCTCCCGGGGCGATCCCGCCATCGCCCTCCCCTGGATCCGCCCCTGTTCAAGCATGATATCCCCGAAAAAAGCAAGTTCTTCTTGTTCTTCTGCGTGAACTTTCGATCCGAGACGGCATTAGCGCCAGCGCGGCTCCAATCCGGGAATCGGAATCCGTTTTGGTGACGTCTCCACCGGACCACTCAAGCGAGCGACTCGCGGTTGTGGGTCTGCGGTGAACTTGTGACCCCGCCGCCCCTCCCACCTGCCACCGGGGCGGGGTCGAGAGTGAAAGCGGACCCGTGAATGACGCTAATTGTAAGTATTGTCTTCACGCCCCCCCCCCCCCCCCCCCCCCNTCGGTGCCATTGGTCTCGGTTTGCCAACGATGACGCCCGTTCGAGGTGGCGCTAAAAGCTTCTGTCGATGGTGCGGACAGACCTCTGACTCGGGAATTAAAGTGTTTCGCATCGGTTTCTATGGTGCTTACCATACAGGGTGTCAAGGAATTAAGCGTACCCTGAGTAGACACCACTAGTAAAATTGAATCAGTGAGAACGAATACACACCAACTCGGTAACTCGAAAATGCGCAATTTCCATTAAATGACAGTTAATTGGACGTATTTCTATCAAACGGAACTAAGCGCCAATTTGAGTTCCTTTTGAGGAATTTAGAATCCCGGATAGCGCGTTCTGTCAAACGGACCTAAGCGCCATGGAAAAGCATTGCGAGTATAGGAAGGAATAAGCCGGACGCCCGATTTCGCCGCCAATCCAAGCTCCCCTCTACCTTCCTCACCCTATGGCGCTTAGGTCCATTTGATAGAAATACGTCCAATTTACATAAAGATCATTGCAGTTAGCGCATCTGTCCCCACTTGGACCTTTAAATTGTACATTAGTACTTGTCTTTCAGCAGCAAAAATCTTTCTCTAGAAGTAACCTCTTCACTCACTGTGCAGTTATGAGCGTGTCTGGATTATTTTTATTTTCCGAGTTGGTGTGTTTTCGTCCTCACTGATTCAATTATCATGTTAGTGGAATTCCACGTGAACTTTTGACACATGGTCATTAGATCGCGATCAGGAGAATGGAACCAAGCCACGTCAGCTATTGCTAAATTTAATCGGGCAGTTTAAAATTTTACTAGAAAACGTATGTGCGGATTCCTTTGAAAATTTTCAGAAATTTGCTTTGCAGTATGCAGGAAATTCAGTGAAATTTACTCAAAAATCCGCACGAACGTTTGCATGTAAAAAATTAAATTGCGTAGTAAAATTTAGCAATAACTGTCGTTGCCTGGTTCCTTTTTGCGTAACGCGGTTCAATTATTGTCATCAGGAGTGGTATCTTTACTGTTGTTCGATGATTTGAACAAGGGAGGGATGAAATTATTTTTCAATGATAAAACTGCTGCTAATAGGTTGCGGGCTCCATGAAGTATTTAGAGTTCATATTCCACTGCTGGTGGTAATTTTAATCTTAGTTTTCTTCTAAAGTTCTATTACTAAGGAGACTTAAGAAATTATCAGGGCTATGGGTGTCGTAGAATTTCAAAGAGCGGTTTTTATGCATGTGTAAAACAATTACTCAGCCGACCTATCTTATCTAGGGAAGGGGAGACCTTGAAATTTTCTCAAGTTATTAGAAAACCAAGAATTTCTCACACTTTGAATTGTTTCGGTATTATTTGAAATAAGATTTATGACGGTCAAAGTTGGTATTTTCCGAGGGAGAGGAGTTCGAACAGAAATTTTTTGAGTGAAAAATTCAAATTTTTATAACTTTACTGATATTTTTTCAGTGGGTTCCTACAAATGGAGAAATTCCTAGTTTGACGTGCGTACAAGGGTATTTTTATGCGTTCATTATATTTTTTGATTGAACAAAAGAGGATTTAAAATTTCAACCTAACGTAACCGTATCCGACCAGAAAATAAAGTATTACAGAACAAAACATTGGAAAAGAAAGCGATCCTGCGTATAGTGTTATTTCCAAGACTCCCTGTAGTTTCATAATTGGACTGCATTTTGCAATTTGGAACTATAAATTCTGGCCCGGTTTAAAAACAACGTGTGCGCCATTAGTTTTCCTATGCACATAAGTGTTTTTTTAGATGAGCCAGAATTTATAGCTCCAAATTGCAAAATGTAGTCCAATTTTAAGGCGAACACCGTGGAGGAGTGGCTTGAAGACTTCTAAACAGCTTGCGACCTTTGCCCAACCTACTTTGTAAAAGTTCGGTATCGTTGATGATTTTTTTACGCAGACGCAAGCCACTATCGTAAAACACATTATCGTAAGACTTCATATATTATAATTGTCCGACAATTTTTACCCATAAATAAATGATTAAAGCAAAAACTTGGCAACCACCAAGCGAAAGTTCATATCTGAACGAACAGTTAACGCTAATCAACGACACGAGTGCGCGCTGTTTATGCCCCTCGCGATGGGCTTACTACTCGTATTTTCGTTAGTTGTTTTTCCTACTCTTTCGTTAAAGTCTCCAAGATTTTTGGTGACTGCAGCAATGAATTATGTTTCCTAAAGCAGTTTCCTTGGAGACAATTGAATGGCAACACATACAAACCAATATACTGCCGTGCTGAGGAGAAATGCAGTATGAACCTTCAGACGTTGTCATGTTTACCTTCATTAGACACGAATTTGCTGGGATGGTAATGGATTTTTCTTCAAAATTTTCAAAAACACAGTTTCTCATTTTAATCTTAAATATTTGAAAAAATACTTAAATTAGGGCCAAATCTCGGCAACAGGGGCCGAATTTTGTCGGTCCTTCCACCGTACTTAAAAATACTTAGGACGGGTCTCGACTGCACTTGAGTCCGGCTTAGCGCCTCTGATCGGCCGGTGGTGCGGTTTGAACTCATCGATGGGTGTTGCTCTCCGTGTGAAAAAACCGAAAAAATTCGTCCCCTGGATCTCAAGTTTTCGAATTCACGATCTGAAAACTTTAGATATACTTATCACGTGAACTTCGGATCCAATACCCAAACTCTTTTTCTTCGTAAAGAATAGCGTCAAATACAGAACCGAATCCTCTCGAAAAAGAAAAAAAGAAGTAAAAAATGCAACTATTTGTCTTCTAATTGGATCCTCATGGATGCTCGTCAACAGCGCGAGATGCGATCGACAGGTCGTGGAAAGCACGTCCGCTCGCGGTGCGAACAAAGCCGGCTCCAAGTCACCCAGCAGCGTCTTCACCGCTTTACGCTCACCTACTATCGGCATCACCACATGTGTGAACTCCGCGCGGCGCCGGAAACAAACTTTCCTTTCCCATTGTTTCCCTCCCTTCATCTCCATCTTCCATCCTCCATCCTCCATTTCCCTCTCGCGAACCTTCGTTCCCCTCCTCCTCGCACTGACCCCCTTCCGATTTGCGTTGAAAATCGAAACCGACGCCCCGGAGCCCCCCTCCCCCCCTTCGTCACACACCAAAGCTGTCTTGTGTGTTCCCTCTCATTTCGATGTCATCATCGGGACATCCAAGATGCTGATAAGTGTAAGGGTGCAAGTGGGGTCACATTCTAGTGGGCTGATTATTGAAATTGATAGACAAATCAATGGACAGAAGAGACATAAAGAGTATGGAGCGATCCTATTGGTTGAAAGGGCAAAAATAACATCAAGGGACATCCATGATGCTGATAAGTGTAAGGGTGCAAGTGGGGTCACGTTCCAGGGGGCTGATTATTGAAATTGATAGACAAATCAATAGACAGAGAAGGCATAAAGAGTATGGAGCGATCCTATTGGTTGAAAGGGCAAAAATAGCACACGATTGGCCGCAGAACTATGCTGACACGTCGAAATAATAAATTTGAGCCATAGGCCCGGACCATATGCAAATAAAACCACAAGTTAAGTCATTTTGGAGCCACATCTGCCTGGATACAATATACGCCATTTTTGGGCCCTCAGAGCTCCGGGAAGCGTAAGTTGGAGGAGCCAATCAAAAGCGGCCCTTTTATAGCAGTACTCTCCATCAAGTTACTCTAAAGTACTGGGACTGGACCACTAAAAAGTCGCGAAATAACGCAGCATAGTGCATCTCATCTCTTCAAAATTTCACGTAGAATGTACGATTCGCACTACGGGAATTAATGGAAGTATCTCCTCATCTGAATATTCACGGGTTTTTTTTCATGTACATGAATCCAAACGCCCTGTTCCTAAAATAAATATATTCTATTTCAATTAGTACTAAATTCTTTGAAGGATAAAAAGAAAGTTATGCTAATTCAAACTAAGCGTCTTGGCTGACAATTGTGATTTTGTGTAATGACAGAGCGCTAACACTTGTCTTCCTGTATTTTTAAGCCTCTGACCACCTATATTAATTTGAATTTTTGATCTGTTTCAGGTGAGTGTAATTTACATGCTGACGTTTAAAACTCTTGTCCTACGTTTCACGGAGTGACCAACATGCTATCTCCGTAAGTTTAATTTTGTATTAAAAGTCGCTCCGCATCTGGAACCCATCCTTCAGTGGTTCAGTAATTTCTTCAAAAAAAACGAAATTCATCAAATTTCAGTCATCTGCAAATTTTCCCTTGTATAAATGAATCATGCAACTTTTTTATTGCTTCATCTGGAAGTGCTTAAACAGCTGATTTCACAGCATGTTTTACAATTTTTTCCTGATTTGGGAAATAGTATAATTACAGATTTAAAAGTGAGAAAATGCACCGCCTAGTGACGTTATCTGGTGGCATTTCCCATTTAAGCACACGTATTATAGCAGATCAGATCATTTTGTCATTTCTTCTACAATTATTATTCAATTCATGAACCAAGGGAATCCTCGTGTTCCGTTCACTCAGAAGTTTCCACTTAAACACGAAATTCATCTAAATTCAGCCACCTGCAAAATTCTCTTCTGAATGAAAATTAAGTGTGTACGAATGAATAAAAACAAAAAGATCCATGTCGATAGAATTTTGCGCGTTCCATGGTCCGTTTGAATTTGATCTGTGCGCTTGTAGTTCATTCTGGCACCTCAATGACACCCCGGTGGTTGCTTCGCGAGGAGCTGAGACAGAAGGCGCAGCGTCAACAATCAGAGTTAATTATTCCTAGCGTCTGATTGTGAGTCTAATGAAATGAGTCGGGAGTGCGCGCCTGCGCGTGCGGCGAATGAATCCAGTTCAGAAAAATCTCGACCCGCATCACAACTTTCGCTTTCGCGCGGGCCCGGACCTCCCGCGGGCCGCCCCCCCCCCCCCCCCCCGGTTGGCCCCAAAGCTGGGCGCGGTTTTTCGTGAAATTAAAACTCCGGATTACCCGCACTCACGCGCGTTCTGCCATGCTAAGGAAGAACGCCGCATGAACATTCGAAAATTGCCGAAGTTGCCTCGATAAAACAAGTATTTTTGACAACATTCATGCTCATTTTTTCTCGAAATTTTCAGATATTTTAGATTGAATCCGTAAAAAATCGTCTACAAATTTGGAAAATAATTTTCACACTGGAGATGTTGCATGTGAGGCTCTTCAGTATGTACCGGAGTACTTCAGATGTCTGACCCGAACTTCGGCAGCTGGACCTCAAGTTTTTAGATATGTGATCCGAAAACTTCAGAAATCCATATGACCTCAACTTCGGGTCCCACGCACGAAGTTTTTTTCTCCGTAGAAGATCTTCAGCAACACCTGAAGGCTCACACGGTGTTCTTAATCACCTGAGGTCCGAAACGGTCCTCAGAGATTTGACCGCGTAGCGGCCAAGGACCACAGGGAGACCCCCGCAGTACGCTGTATTGAATTTCGGGAGCTCATAATGGTCAGTGACGTAATTAAGTGTGAGTAAATAAGTGATCCATCGTAGCAAGGCGGTCGGCGGGCTGAGGAGGCAGCAGAGGTCGCTACCGCGGTTATCAGAGCGTTGAGAAAGCATTCACAAAATATGGATCACAAGTCTCAATTACTCCTTCTCGGTTGTCAACTGCGCCGTTCCGACGGTTTCATTGCTTCGAGATGAAATTCCCCCCAACGGTATTTAGAAAACGCGTCTGATCTCTCCGCGATAAACGTTCGATTTGCTCAATGCGCCGTGTGAGGCATAGCTGGTTTTTTTTGACCCCCTTAAAATCTTGAAAAATGCACTGGTACATACGGTAGCTGGATAATTAATTGAGGAAACCTAGTTCGACATCTTGAAAACTGAGCCATACATTGTCGTCCCTCTAACGTAAATTCCTATGTTGATTTCCCCATGAGCCCCAGAAAGAATGGATCGATATGTAAAACGGGGCTCACAATACATGGAAATTGAGTTCCGCCCTTACGTTAGATGGACGACGACATGATCTGTATGTTTGCGTTGGTATGCTTTCAACGCGGATAAGAAATTTATGGAATTAACATCGACTGGAAAAAAAAGTCTCGTGGATCCAAAGTCCGATTCAATCGGACTCAAAAGTTCGTTCAAATTAAGAGGCCTGGCTCTCGATTCAAGCAAAAATCCGATCGAATGAAGAGTACTTGTTCTTGGCAAATTTTTTAAGAGTCTCTGCAGCCTCTGGGTCCCAGAGATTTTTTTTCCTATGTCGAGGGATGCTAAAAATCTGCGAGATAACTCTGGAATGTTGATATGAACTTTCGGTCGCTAATTCAACGTCGCAATGATGTTACGCTAACAGCCGGAGCATTCATGTCAACATTTATTCAGGTTGTCGCGTAGATTTTAACATCTCAGTTGCTAATTCTTTCGAAAACCTTGATCGGATTTTAGTTAGTCACTTTAGGATACTCGCCTACACTGGGAAAAAAAACAAATTGGATCTAGAGTCCAGACTCTTGAAAACATTGACAAGAAAAAATACTCTTGATTCAATCAGATTTAAGCATAAATCAAAAGGAAATTCGCTCAAATTAAGAGGCTTGGTTCTGGATTTAAGCAAAAATCCGATTGAATCATGAGTATTCTTCTAGATGTTTTCAAGAGTCTGGACTCTAGATCCAATGTGTTTTTTTTCCAGTGCTTAATCGGACTTCAGTGGGTCGCTTTTGGATACTCGCCCAACATGAGATAGTATTCGCCCATCTGGTTAAGTGTGTCCATTTATACCCCGCCACCGCTCGCGATAGAAAACCTCGCTCGCTCCGAATACCAACCCACAGAACCGTTAACCCAGCCTCTAATTCAATCAAAGCTCGGCCCTCGATAGCATCGGATCCGGAGTTTTCGGGGCCGCAATTCGGGTCGCCGCCGGGAAATGTCAAAAGGTTCCGCAAAAGCAGGGGCTCGAACACGCGGGAGTGCCGCTCNGGGGGGGGGGGGGGGGGGGCTAATTGCGTGTTTATAGGTCCGGGACCGCGAAGCTGAGAGGGGACGTGCCCTACCGCGGGAGCGTGTAATAGGAGCGACCTACACTGCCACGCTAAGCAGGAATCGCGTAACTCTACATTAGGAATCCGATGTAGATAAGTGGTTCCGTCTTGGGGCGGATTTGCAGTGTACCGTGCACTCATGTGCCACGTAATTGACGGGCAGACGCAAGTAGGATCCGAGCGCTATCGCTTATTTATCGACGGAACTCCGGAATTCGCCGGAACCGGTCGTCGGTAATGGAGAAAATTCCGGATTTTTCGTGACGATTGGAGAGTGGCGTAAGTAGATATTTTTTATGGGAGTCCAGCGTCAAAAATATTTCATATTTGTGGGAGGAGGCAAAAATGAAAATATTCACGAAAATCGCGAAACATGACCTTTTTTAAATTACCGGGTCCACTCGTCAACGCCACTGCCATTGAATCTATTTTTCGCATGAAGGCTTACGTAAATAGCAATTTTTCAAAATGGATCTGTTGAGCACAAGAAATTTATTTTACGTGACCCAAGACCTCTCCTGTACACTTACTGTTTGAATTTTACTCATAAGGAAGATATTTTTCTATTTGTTGACACCGTGATCGTTGACACCATGCTCAGTGCCCATTTTTGCGTTTTACTGCCTGAGCACGACGTCAACAATCGTTGACTCCATGATCAGATTTTTGGTTTGTTGACACCATGGGCGTTGCCACCATGCAACGTTACCGGAAAAATTACCACAAATGTACTTTGTGCAGAAAAGATATTCTGCCGTATGAACTCACCACAAGTTTTTACCACCAGTGTATTAAGAGAGAGCTTCCTTTCTGTACATCATGTTAAATGGAGATTTTAGGTCTGTTTTTTGACTGGGCAACCCAGGGGCCAGGGTAGTCCGGTGAGTCAGGTCCAACGCAAGACGCGGATATGAGCGTCTGGAAGGTGCGAGGTCCGCCACGAATGTGCAGACACCGATGACGCATGCTGGACCCAACTTCTCAATCCTAATCAAGATCCGGATCCGCCAGTCACCAGTCCATCCGGATCGTCGACACCTCTCTTCTTACCAGCACCGTTATTATTTCTTGCGTTTACGCGTGACGTCATTTTACGTCATAATTTTCTCGCATAAGTAAATAAGATACCGGCTTTTCTAGTTTCACCGTTCAATGTACTGAACAAAAAACACATTGGATCTAGAGTCCAGACTCTTGAAAACATTGACAAGAAAAAATACTCTTGATTCAATCGGATTTTTGCTTGAATCAAAGCGAAATCCGCTTAAATTAAGATGCTTGGTTCTTGATTTAAGCTAGATTCTGATGGAATCAAGAGTACTTTTTCTTGTCGTTGTTTTTAAGAGTCTGGACTCTACATCCAATGTGTTTTTTTTCCAGTGTGGAGCATTTGCACAGTAAAATTGTATTACTTCATCTGAGAGTTCTAAATGAGCTGAGCTTGCAGTATTTTTCATAATTTTTTTTCTGAAATGGGAAATTGTAGAAAAATTGATTTGAAAAGTGAGAAAATGTGCGCCCCTGTGACGTCATATAGCAAAATTTCCCATTTAAACGCGTACATTTTAGCAGACTCGGTTAGTGTGTCATATTTCCTCCGATAATTGCTCAATTTAGAAATCAAGGATATCGTCGTGCTTAGTTCTCGTAGTGATTTCATTTTAAATATGAAATTAACACGATTTCAGACACCTGCAAATTCTCCGTTGTTTCACTTTGGGAGGTTTGCGATTTATGATTTGATATTATAATGAGAAACTGTTTAAATGTCACTCATAGTTGTTTCCCGACGCGTTTTCTATTGAAAGTTTCGGAGACTTGAACGCCTGGCTAGAAAAGCGAGCGAAGAGTACACCAGTATTTTCCAATGAATTTAAATGGCTTCGAAGGTTTTGGAGACTTGAACGCACAGCCAGAAAAGTAAACGAGGAGTAGACCAATGTTCTCCGAAAAGTTCAAATGACTTTGAAGGTTTCGGAGACTTGAACGCCCAGCTAGAAAACTACGCGAAGAGCAGATATACACTCACGCTTTGTGGCTCCCTTTAATTTAATCCACTTGCACACAGTTTCTTTTAGCACAAATACGTCCATTTGGATTATTTATTGGACAAGCGAAGTATTGGCCAGGGGGCAGCGAACTCAAACACACCGGCAATGTACTGGAGCACGAGGGGGGGGGGGGGAGTGCGGGAATGAAGGTGAAGGTCATTTTTATGCAGCCGAGTGGAAGTGGGTTAAACACACTCATACACCTTGCGCCTTGCTCCGTGCTCCATGCTCAGCCTCGTCTTCGGTCCCCGGCGCACAGTTTTTTTTTATTCTTCAAATCAGAGACAAATTACAAAATTTTACAAAATTGCACCCTGATCCCCGGTAACGTCTGTTGGACATTCATTGGTTAACTATTGCCGGCGTATCATAGTTTAATGAATCAACAGGTAAAAGTTAGATTACCTATGAAGATAGAGTACGGACATGCCGAAATATGAAGCTCTAAAATGAAGCTACGATAAACTTGATTTTTTTACCCAAGAATCTGATTGGTCTGATGTGTAATTGGTGAAATTTTGGTGCATTTTCATCAAAAAACGCGGGATATATGAAATAAAACGTTAAAATACCCCAAAATTTTCCGGAAAATGGGTTTTTCAAGGCTGGAGGGGGGGTTGGTTAGGGTCAGGAGGTAAAAATTACCCGAAACTATGTTTTTAGGACCTTCTGAAAGGTTTTAGACCATTAAATTCAAAATCCGTGAGGAGGGGCATTTTGGTGCCCTTACCCAGGGATACCCTTTAAAAATGTCAGGTTTCCTGCAGGTCCCCGACGTAAATAGCCTGGTTGCTGATCTTCGTAAAGAAAATAACTAACTATTATATATTGCCTTTATTCCTATTAGTGGTGTTTCACATGAGCCACTAATTGGTTTATAAGCATAACTTTTTCTCATTGTAGGGTTTGTTACTTAAAACTCTTGATAAGGAAACATACAAGGTGTTCCTTGATTTCGCACCCTGGCTAGTGGTTCATTTTAGTGAAAAAATGTCTTGTCCAACTTGTGCGATAGGCTCGTTCCTTTGTGCGGCGAGTGGACGTCGTCGGGTCCTCGTTCTGGTTGGCGAGCCGGGCTCTCGACTCTGAGTCCGATCATGTCACTATCGCCAATTCCACAGTCCGGTGCATTTATGCATGGATTGCACCGTGCAACTCGCGCAAGGGAAGTGGAATACGGGTATGTTGTCCCGAGAGCGACTCAACGGAACCGAGGCAACCGGAGTTTCCGCCTTCGGATTCCCATCGAAATTCGATAGCGCACTAAATTGAACCAGTAAGTTCGAAAACACACCAACTCGGTAACTCACTGGAAAAAAAACACATTGGATCTAGAGTCCAGACTCTTGAAAACATTGACAAGAAAAAATACTCTTGATTTAATCAGATTTTTGCTTAAATCAAAAGGAAATCCGCTCAAATTAAGAGGCTTCGTTCTTGATTTAAGCAAAATCTGATTGAATAAAGAGTATTTTTCTTGTCGCTGTTTCTAAGAGTCTGGACTCTAGATCCAATGCGTTTTTTTTCCAGTGCTCGAGATTGCTCAATTTTCACAAGAGACGGTCAATTTTTATAAATGTCATTGAAAGTCATCTGTTCCAACTTGGACCTTTAAAATGCCCTTAAGTGCGCTTGTATTTGCACCAAAAATCTCTCTCTTAGACTAATTTCTTCATTTACTGTTCACTGGATAAAAAACACATTGGATCTAGAGTCCAGACTCTTAAAAACATCGACAAGAAAAAATACTCTTGATTCAATCGGATTTTTGCTTATATCAAGAACCAAGCCTCTTAATTGGAGCGGATTTCCTTTTGATTTAAGCTAAAATCTGATTGAATCAAGAGTATTTTTTCTTGTCAATGTTTTCAAGAGTCTTTACTCTAGATCCAATGTGTTTTTGTTTTCCAGTGTGTTCGGTTTCGTGTGTCTTGATTCTTTTCATTTTTCCGAGTAAGTGTGTTTTCGTTCTCACTGATTCAATTCAAAACTACAATATACTGCCGTAATAATAAGGGAAAACGGCATATGAACCTTTAGGTGTTGCCAAGTATCCTCTCATAAAAAACAGATTTATTGGGAAAGTTGTGAGTATTTTTCTTTCAATTTTTCAAAACTAATAGGGGGGGGGGATAAGCTTTGTAGGTACCTACACCCCGACTTTTACTCCAATATTTCTGAGAGTGAAAAGTCAATCCAATTACCAATCTCAGTAAAAATCTCTTAAGTCGCTTATCATCCCTATGGATTTTTGTAAACTCACTATAATTATAAAAATATGAATATGCATTCATCCAGGAGGAGTCTGGAGTTGTCATGCAACTAACCGCAATAGTATAATCGCACCACTCGGAGTGTCAAATTACGTTTGAAATGAGGTGTTCGTGGGTTCGTGACCTGTGTCACGATGGAAAGCGGCCTCCACATGAGTGAGAAATTTAAGCCCAGTAAAAATTGTTGGCCACATTCGTATCTTATGGTGCGTGCTCCTCAGAACTCAAACAACCATTACGCTCTTTTTAACGGCTATTTCTAGCTTCCTACATCCACCGCACCTTAACAACGCAACGCGTTAAAGTTTTTTCCGGTGAAATTCTTGGAAGAGTCACATTCCATCCTGTTCGTGACAGTGCTTAAATTTTCGGGCGTGGATACCCCTTGATGCCAATACATTGTTTTCTGA
This sequence comes from Bemisia tabaci, assembly GCF_001854935.1. Classification (NCBI taxonomy): domain Eukaryota; kingdom Metazoa; phylum Arthropoda; class Insecta; order Hemiptera; family Aleyrodidae; genus Bemisia; species Bemisia tabaci. The sequence continues at coordinate 197,750 of NW_017548287.1, read as the reverse complement.
CAAAAGAAAGTGAATGAACAAGCAACACTCAATATTGCAAAATTGTGTCCAACTGTAAAAACTGATTCCTGGTTTATCATACTGTCGTACTAAGGAGAAACGTCGTATGAACATTCGAGAGTTTTCGAATTTCTCCGCATACAACAAGCATTTGTGAGGGAAATTGTACATTTTCTCTATTGAAATTTTCAGATATTTTAAAGAAAATTGTGAACAAAATTGTCCGAAAAATTTGAAGAAAAATATTCACAATTTATGAGTAACTTAGTTTTTTATTGAAGGTTCAATGGCAACACCTGATGGCTCATACGGCGTTCTCCCTTAGCACGGCAGGATATGTGACTTTAAACTTTATCAACAAGTTCAACTCGTTCTGATGCGTGGATTTTAATGAAAATTCAAATCCAGCGTCGCTTTGATTCCAACTGTGTCTGGCGATCCATTCAAGAATCAAAATCAAAACTCTATATTGATTCCGGAGCGACTAGCCCTTTGCATCAATCGAGGAGACTCCAAAATCAAGCCGCACGTAGTTCATATACTGTCATGCGAAGGAAAAACGCCGTATGAACATTGGAATGTTGCCAAATTTTCTCTTTGAAAATATCCATTTTTGAAGAAAGTTATGAATTTTTTTTCCTTGAAATTTTCAGACACTTACGATAAAATTATAAACAAAATTAACTGAGAAATTGGCTGAAAAACTTTCAAAAATTTTCCTGAAAATTAGTGATTTGCCAGAGGCTATTTGGCAATGTCTGATGGCTCTTACGGCGTTTTTACTTAGCATGGCAGCATAGGAGATCTAATAGAGAAGTCGGAACCCGACAATGGGCGAAGCAGGACGCGGCTCCCGCAGAGATGTGGATTGGATTACGCCTTTGTCGCCTCCGCAGTTTCACTCGGTGCCGTATGATTCTCGCGGGTAATTAAAAAGCAGGGACGGGAAAAAGAGCCACTTCCAGACTCTGAATATTCAATTATGCGCAGTGAAAGTGGAGCCACCGCCCGCCTTCCCTTCCAGTTGCCGCGCCGGGCCCGGTAAAAAGCCTCGGTTCATAGACTCCGGAACCTCCAGAAATTCTTTACTCACGATAACGTAACAACTCTGCCGTGAAGCGAAGAGAGCAGTATGTGTCAAATTTTCGAAATCTAGTTTCCTTCAAAATTCGTCTCAACTCTTTCAGACCAAATCTCTGAAATTGCTAAAACAGCGAAATTCATCATAATTGTATCAAAACACATCGACACATATCGACAGTGTAAGCCGGCAATCACATAACTCGGTTTGCGACGTCGCAGACTTCTTGGCATACTTTATTTTTTAAACCGAAAACTACACAACGGCAATTCTTCAAAACTGCCTTGATTTTTTTTCTCTATGCGAAAAAAATTCTGCAAAAACTTCAAGGAATGATGTCAATTTGTTCTGCTTTAAAAAAATAACATAGAGGCGGAGATTTTCAGACACCGCAAACGAGTTATGTGATTGCCGACTTACACCGTCGATTTGAGAAAGCTGCAAGTGCGCAAAAAATGACGTATTTTAAGCAAGACAGCAGTAAGTGACAATATTCCTCGAGAACCTATGAAAACAGTGTTTTAAAATAAAGTGACGCCCTCTTCTGCCAATTTCTAGCCTTGTCCTGTGACGACAACGCAGCCAAGAAAGCACGCAGAAGATATTTGTAGCACTCACGGCTGCCGTGTCTAACAGTAACCTAGCATGAATCTGAAAAATACCCTTTTTATGTGATTAAAATAAATTCAGTCGATTTTTAATCATCCGAACCATTTTCATCAATTTGACGGAGGCTTCTTCCAATATAATTTTTCGGTCAGAAACAGAAGCTTCTGAGCCCGTTTTCTCAAAACTTCATTTTTGCACTTACTGCTCTCTTCGCTATCACGGCAGAACTCTGGATCACAACCTCTAGATTCTACGAACTCTCTACTTCCGATAATGTGAAAACCGCGGATCACAGCTTCTGGCACACTTTAACAGTTAGAAAAAAAATGGACTTTTCGCGTCCATCAACACATAGACTAATTGTGTTTTTCATGAGCGGGAGGTTTCAATTCACGCGTCAAGAAACATCAAATATCATGGTTAGCAGTTAATTTCAATAATTTATGTTGCGCGAATCGTGTTCTACGTGAATTATTTATGATGAAATATGTGTCAGAATGCTTTACTTCGAACCTTGTCTAGTAGTCCATTCCCGGTAACTGGAACTTTCTGTGAGTTCCAAGAACTTCTACCAGAGTCTCCTCTCAGTGTGTCTGCCTCGCCTTGCAATGGATATAGCGATTCCGTTGTTTACCCTCAGTACATTCGACCGCGGAGTGGAAAGGTGTCAAAAATATGCCTAAACACGAGGCGTTGAAAGCAAACTTTTCTCTTCGGGCGCGTGTGACTAATGTCCCGCACGGCGCGGGCCCTAATGAGCGTGACGCATCCGTAAACGTTGACGTAACGACGGTGCGTGCCGCGGAAAGTTCGACGCATCGCACCCGGCGCGCGACGCGACGCGACGCCCCGGACGAAAAAGCTAATTTATCAGACAAACAGAGATCTCGCGTGGCACAGCGATCGCAGGGCGCTTTGTTGTCGGGATGGAGGAAACGAGAAGACGAAAGTTGAAAGTTTTGGAAGTTCATCTTAATCGGTGTCACGCGTCGAAACGTCTTGTTTGCGCGGTTCAATTTTCGCGCTTCCGGGAAGTGTTGATACTAGCGATCGATCTCGATTGCGGGCTGATTTTTTAAATAGATAGACAAAGTTATAGACAAAGAAGACATAAGGGATATGGAGGGATCACAATGTTATGAACAACGGAGATGTTGCATGTGTGAGGAAATTGCGATTTGACTGTTGATTCTTATGTAAAAGTTCGCGAGAAACACGATGGTGCCACTGGTTTTCTCTGAATTCAACTCCCAAGCTCGAAAAAAGCTCTCAAGTTGAGGCCCAAATGGAGGGGATATCCCACCCTACCCTGAGAGTCCACGACTACATCGCAAGACAAACTCTTAATGCTAAGATAGGGAGCAAACACATTGACAGGGCTGCCACTTTATTTGGGGACTTTAAAATTGAAAACACGGCAGCCCTGCTCATTCATAGTACCAATCTTTAAAAAATACTATAGCTGCGCAACTGAATATCAGAGGTTATTTGAGAGAAATACATGCTGCAAATTCTACACTATTGCTGAAATTTGTCTCTCATAATTGTCTAAAGCTTGGTTTCGTTTGAAAAAGTGTAGATTCAATCAATGTGACTCTATAATTAAAACCTTCACATCATTTAGTATCCCCTGATTTTATTTTCTAAAGAAAAAATTAGAGAAGTGCTCTTTTAAAACATTCTCCACTATATGTTGTAAGGAAAGGAGAAGTAGGAAAACTTTCCCCTCGGTTTCCTGCTTCGCGACAGCTACTCTGAAAGTGTAAGATCACTCATTGTTCAGGGTAAAGCAAGCGTTGTCTCGTTGCCAACGTTGATCCTGATGATGATGGCAAATGATGTATGGGTGATGCGTGATTCCCTCTTCGTGATAAGATGAAACTGAGTCAATGCATGCCTCTCTTTAGTGACATTGAAACGGACTATTAATTCTCCTTTCCTCCTTGGTTTTCATAACCATGTCTTTGGAGAATGACGTCGGTAGTATTATCAACCGTGTTTTTTCATATGATTTGTAAAAGTTTCTATCTTGAGATCGCCAGTAATTCTGCCCAATAGATTTTTTTTGACACGAAAGTACAAAAATGTTTAATTTCATTCAATTGGTCATAAAGTTTTCCAATGATTACGATCAACCTCTCGTCTTCGTGCGGCTTTTAAAATAGTGGAATTTTACCTCATAGCCCACGTTTTAAGCTCATCTGCATCAATGACACTTTTAAAGTACCATTGATCAAAATTACAGAGTTATATTCTTCGGAAATTGACTTGTTTCAGTCAGTTTTATCGAAGTGTCGTTTAATTTTGTTAGTTCCTTGTTTGAGCTTGATGTAACCTACATTCTCTCTCCCTTGTACTTTCCAAACGCAGTGGCGATTTTTCTAGTTGCTTAAAGTGTCCTTCCTCCATTTAAAAATGTATTTTAATTATTTTTAGGGAAAGAAAATTTTGAAATAGCGCAATCGAAATACTCGACTTCTGAATTTTATTATGAATGTATACTGCCATACTAAGGAAACGTATGATCTCTCAGACGCTGCCAAATTTCCTTTGATAAAATACAAATTTTCAGAATTATCCACGGAAAAAACAAGACTAGTGTTGAGCACTACTGGCCGTTTAGTGGGGAGTAGTTGAGGGCTGGCGTCTAAGCGCTGTACAGCTCAAGACCGGAAGGCAGTACAGGTGGGCACTTAGTTGCGCTTAACAGGTGTAAATTCACCCATGGAACGTCGGAGTCACCATAGCCTGGTGGTAACGCGCTGGTCTTCCACCGGCGCAACTCGAGTTCGATCCCAGGCGGAGGCGTATCATATTTTACGCTCGCTCCGAAGTCACTTTAGGGCTTGACACTACTTCTTCCTTAGTGACCCAGCCTCGAGCTGTTTAGTGCCCAGCACTCCTCTGACTTGCTGGCTCCATTTGATCTAACCCTCGTTAGTGCCCAGCACTAACATGTAGGTCTCAACCCTAAGCTCGTTTTTTCCGTGTCTGGGAATCAATTTCCTCCAATCTTCCAGAGAATTTCATTCGCAATTAGCTATAAATTACTCAAACATTTCAGAGGAAAATATGAATATCTCTCACTCAAAAGAAACATTTTATTTGAAGAAAGTTGCCAACTCTCCAGTGCTCATACGTTGTTTTTTATTAGCACGCAGTGTACGTCATGGAACGCGTCGACAAGATCTCCATCGGATCACTCCAAGTCGATCAAACAATAGCATCAAACTTTAACAGAAAGAGTTCCTTACAATATGTGAAAGTTGGACTATCAAGGAACCCATACTCGACTTGACTCCAGCCTGTCACCCGGCAGATGCCAGACCCAGGAAGGGACCATGGAAAGCGAGAACGGAATAAAATGGGTGAAAGGACAGCCATCTTTTGTCCGTCGGTGTATGTTGCCTCGTCGGGGATTGGTTTGATCGATCGTGCGGAAAGGGTGATGAGTGATGAGGTGATGAGTGCCGATGAAACACGAATCAAGGCGCAGAGCTTTCTTCGCTGCCGTGACGGACACTCGAAGGTGAAGGATGTGCAGTTGATCGTGAAGCTCCTCTGATGTCTCTCGAAATTGCAGTCGGACACGTCAAGATCGACGGTCAGTTCGGTGGATAAGATGATTCGAATCTGTGACGTGTCTGTTATGGGAACGCTGGACGTTAAGAGGACTAATGCACTTACAGGTGGTGCACAGTAAGAAACATTAACCAAAATTTTGTGTTAACAGACAAACACCTTAAAACGGGACTAAGGCCGCAAATAATAAAACGAAACACATAAAATAAAATAAGAAACCCGGGACATTTCGCAGGGATCACACCCGCATTTTTAACCGGCAAAACAAGGAAAAATTAAAAAAATGTCTTATTTTATTTTATGTGTTTCTTTTTATTATTTGCGGCCTTAGTCCTGTTTTAAGTTGTTTGTCTGTTAATGTTTCGGGCCGATTAAGTTGTTTTTTCTATTTTGTGTTAATATGGGAAGTAAAACACGATGTAACACAACAGGGTGTCTACAAGTCCGTAATAATACGGATTTTTTAAGGGCGGTCCGGAAGCACTAAAAAAGTGCGGAAATTCCACAAGAAGGGCCGGAATTTTCTTCATTTTTGTCGCAATTCGAGCGAGAAATTCAAATTTGTGAACTTTTTCGAATTTCGTCAAATTAATGATGGAGGTACTGAAAAAGTACTGCATTTCTCTGTCAAGGAGGTACTGAAATTCTTGGGAATGTACCGAGAAAATACTGTGCAAGCTCTGATTTTTGGCTAGCCTGTTTTAGTAGACACCCTGCACAAGCTACTCGTTAATTTTTTATGTGGCACTGTTCCCTGAGTCAAAGCGGCCAAATCTTTGTGTTGAAGCGACCAAATTTTTCTGTTGAAAACCTGCGACCTCCTTACAATTAGGCGCCAACCGTCAGGATTGATCTATTTTGCAGGAAAATCAAGGCCAAAAATTTCACAGATTTAAATATTTGAACTCTAGTGAGTATCAGTGCAAAACTTAGGGTCTCATTAAAATGCAAACTTTTGAATTTAATGAAATTGTTGGAATTTTTTGGCCTTGAATCCTCCCGCAGTATAGCGTGGACACAGTAAAAGTACAGTAAAGTGCACAGTAGTGTGTGCAGTAAAATGTAGTCTGAACTGTGAATTACAGGATGATAAAATAGCTTCATTTTTCGTGTTTCTTATACAGTTAAAATATAAACATTTTCATCTCACATTATTCATATGAACATTTTAAACATTTAAACGCATTAACATTTTTTTTCATATTAATATTTTCGAATCTCATTGAGTCTCATGTTTCAAGGTGAAACTACGGAACATATATTTCAGAATTATTTTATGATGCAAATAGATTTGAATTCATTTTCTTGCGGTCCGCCTACACTGGAAAAAAACACACATTGGGTTTAGAGTCCAGACTCTTGAAAACATTGACAAGAAAGAGTACTCTTGCCTCATTCGGATTTTTGCTTGAATTAAAAGGAAATCCGCTCAAATCAAGAGGCTTGGTTCTTGATTGAAGCTTAAATTTGATTGAATCAAGAGTATTTTTTCTTGTCGATGTTTTTAAGAGTCTGGACTCTAGATCCAATGTGTTTTTTTCCAGTGTATAGCGTGGACACTGTAAAAGTACAGTAAAGTGCACAGTAGTGTGTGCAGTAAAATGTAGTCTGAACTGTGAATTGCAGGCTGATAAAATAGCCTCATTTTTCGTGTTTCTTTCAGTTGAAATATAAACATTTTCATCGATACGCGGATCTTATTGAGTTTCGTTTTTCAAGGTGAAACTACGGATACTTCAGAATTATTTTATGATGCAAGTAGATTCGAATTCATTTTCTTGCGGTCCACCCACAATTGTGTAAATAATTAGCCCCGAGCAACGTGACAGCGATGGAGTCGGCGGTTACTTTCGCTCTTAGTCAAAAAACGCTCGATATCCGGTATGTCGGGGGCACTGCGGTTTCCTCAAATTTTACGGCAGATTTGCACCGTGACCGCAGAGTGCCCACGCAGTGATTTGTCCAAAATCGCGCGCTCTCCCTCCACCTGCTCCCTCCTCATCGATTCAGACGAGGAAGTGCGCCGACAGAAGTATCAACAGATCTATTGCGAACTGGGTACTTTGCGAGCAAGAAGCGTAACTCATCCGATGAGAACCGTTCCTTTCGAAATGGACCACTAGCCAAAGCTGATACATAAGCCCCATAATCGGTCCTCAAATTTCGTTTTTACCGGGAGAACCTTTGGGACTTAGTAGGTAACAGAAAATTTCACTAATTTTTCTCCTGCACGGAGAAAAATCCATGGCTTTATGAACCAAACCCAACCAAATAGTGGTTCATATGGACGTATTTATGCTAAATGGAACCATGTGCTAGTGGGAAGATGGGGTATGCTCGTTAGTGGTCGAGCGATAAGAATGAATGGGAAATATAGGTAAAGCGCCAGTGACGTCAGCGGCAACTACGATCAACGATCAGCTGGATTTTCAATTAAATCAAAAGGAACTGAGCGCTAACTCATGAGCCCTGCCTACAAGGCTCTTGTCACATGCCCACGGCTCATGAGTTAGCGCTCAGTTCCTTTTGATTTAATTGAAAATCCAGCTCTTCCATTTTCTCAAAAGGAACGGTATCCCCTTTGAATTGTTCCTCATCCATCTTTCACGAGCACATTCCATCTTTCCACTCGCACATAGCTCCTTTTAGCATAAATACGTCCAACTAATAGTCGTAAATGAAGTAATGATTCTCGATCTGTGAACCATACTAAGGTATCTTGTACCGTATTAAGGTATATGTGTTATTATTGTATGTTGCCTTTACTACTATTAGTGGTGTTCCATATGAACCAATAATTCTTTTACAAGCCATAGTTCTCAGTGTGATCTCATGCAAAAGTTAGAAAAATTTTGGACCGAAATTGCACAAGTACATTCTTGAATAAAAATGTATAGTTTGAGTCAATTTTCAACCCTGGAATGTAGTTACACTCCTTCGTCCGGGTAACGACATTTGCCAGAAAACTCTTGTTTTATCAGATGAAATTTAGCAACGTCCACTGGAAAAAAAAAACACATCGGATCTAGAGTCCAGACTCTTGAAAACATTGACGAGAAAAAATACTCTTGATTCAATCAGAATCTAGCTTAAATCAAGAACCAAGCCTCTTAATTTAAGCGGATTTCGTTTTGATTTAAGCTTAAGTCTGATTGAATCAAGAGTAAATTTTAGTTTGTCAATGTTTTCAATAGTCTGGACTCTAGATCCAATGTATTTTTTATTTCTCCAGTGTCAAATTGTTCACACGATGTTTTTCTTAGATCTGACAACCGGGAACGGAACGGCGCGAGTTTTGCATTCTGCGGTCTGCGGCAAACACGACCGATCCGAAACCGCGCAAGTGCAACGGAAACTGCATGCAAGTCCGCGGTTTGGCTCGGCCGGGCGGACCGGTTCTCGCCACCGGGACGCGAGGAGGAAAAAGGGCGAAATTCCCGGCGGACGTTGGAAGCTTTTCAAAAGCTGTTACGTCGGATGCGAGTGCGGCGGATCCGTTTTTTTATAGGTGTTCGACCGTGCCGGGCTAAAACCGCGCAAGTGCAATGGAAACTCGGATCGGGATCCGCGTTTCTTGCCGTGAGCGTGGCGGTGTTCGCGTGAGAAGAGGGCAATAAAGAGGCTGCAACATTCCCCGGACGGGTTGTTTGGTCCGCTGCCGAGATTCCCTGCCGCCGCCGGTAGCCGCGGTGAATTTTTCCGCCGCGACACCGCCACCGTTCCTTTCTCGCAGTTGGGTCGATGGTGAATCGTTATCGAATGACTTTGATCGATAGAAAGCACTGCTAAGATAGTGATTCATCGACCTGGATCATTCGATTTAATGGTCAATCTCCTTGATCGCTAGAAAGCATTGCTAAGATAGGGATGTATCGATCAGGATCATTCGATAACGATTCAACAATCGATACCCTTGATCGAGAGAAAGCATTGCGAAGATAGTGTTTTATCGACCAGGATCATTCGATTGAATGGTCGATCCCCTTGATAGATAGAAAGCATTGCGAAGATAGTGATTTATCGAGCAGGATCATCCGCTTTAACGGTCGATTCGCTTGATCGATAGAAAACATTGCTAAGAAAGGATTTATCGATCAGGATAATTCGATAATGATTCAACATTGGATACCCTTGATCAATAGAAAGCATTGCTACGATGGGGATCTATCGATCAGGATCATTCGATAACGATTCAACAGTCGACCCGCAGTCGTTTAAACGGCTTCCATCTAAGGACCTTACAAAGCTCGTGGCTCGGAGGTAATTGGGATTTAATTTGATTTTTACCAAAAAGAAACCAATCTGCGTTTTTAAGATGTTGGTTTGGAGACCTGATTTTTCAACGGAGTGAGTTACTTACATTCATTAGGAAAATCGGACCTGAAATCTACTCTTGAGTTTTATCACAGTATTAACCAG
>NW_017548287.1:69219-181415 GCF_001854935.1 Bemisia tabaci | reverse complement strand
ATATGACGGTAGGGAGGCTCGCTCATCCCCCACGAAGAAGCGTTCCCTCGTCCAAACTTCCATAATACGTACGGTCAGACTTCACGTAGTGTGTCTGGGGATTCATGAAGGGAATCCCTCTGGGCGAGCTGAAGGGTATACTGAGGCCAATGCTAGACCACGGTAAATACGACTATATTACGGTAAATACGACTATATTACGGTAAATACGTCTACTGTAATCCGTTAAATTCGGCTAATTAAGCTTTAAATTCGACTAATTGTCCTAAGTATTACGTGACAGATTGCCTTGAATTTGCCAGCACTCATTGCACCGCTACGTACTATAGAAGTTTGGACGAGGGAACGCTTCTTCGTGGGGGATGAGCGAGCCTCCCTACCGTCATATATATCCTAGGAGTTTAGAGGTTTCCCTGAGTGACCGGGTCTGCTACGCGGCAGGGTGCCAAAATAAACTTTGAAATGTGCATCATGCAATTTTCAAGCGGGATCTTGTCTGACATACAGTGATAATGAATGCCAAAATGGGAATTTCGGGAGGTTTCAGGTTAGAAAGCGGCGTGTTCGGGTTTTGCGCATTACTCTGATCGACACGAAATTTTGACTCGAGGTACTCAAGTGTCTAATTCATGAGGTAGGACTATAAAATCGAATGTATCCACCTCTCTTTTTTTACACGGAGTGATAATGGGTGCTGAAATAGGCATTTTGGCCGTTTTGAGGTTAGAAAATTGCGTGCTTAGGTGTTGCGCACCACTCTGATCGACACGAAATTTTGACTAAATGCCCTTAAGTGCCTAATTTATGAGGTAGGACAATAATATGGGATGTGCCTCTTCTTATTTTTCCACACGGAGTGATAATGGGTGCCGAAATGGGCAATTTCGGCGTTTTGAGGTTAGAAAATTGCGTGCTTGGGTGTTGCGCACCGCTCTGATCGACTCGAAATTTTGACTCAAGGTACTTAAGTGGATCACTTAAGAGGTGAGACGATAAAACCGGATATTTCTCTCTACATTTCTCCACGCCTAGTCATCAAAGGAGGCTCATGGTGGCATTTAGGCCGTTTTGAGGTTAGAAAATTGCGTTTTTAAGTATGGCGCACCACTCCGATCAACACGAAATTTTTACTGTATCTTATTGGATGTATAAATTAAGAAAAGAGACAATTTTTGTTTGTGTGCATGTTTCCATACGCCACTTAGCCGCGAAAAAAGGAAAAAAATGATTTTTTCAAAAATTTTACGAATTTTTTTGGAGGCTAAAATATTATCCGATGATAATGAATTTTTTTCTGCAAAAACTAAGCTAATTGATGTAGATTCTGACAAGTTTTGGTTCAATTCTATCGAAAATTACGAAAGTTATGAGGAAATGACGTTAGCATAGTCAAAAATAGCCCAAAAAAGCGGTTTTGGGGGTCTGAGGGGGGGCGGAGGGGGTTGGGGGGCTAAAATCCCCCAAAACCTAAGTTTTAGGACACCCTTGATGACTTAAAATGGTTAAAATAAAAATCCATTCACAAGGGCATTTTGACATGCTTATCCCGGGATACCCTTTTGCAGAAATTGAACTTGAAGTTTAGCTTTTACAATGAGTCTTATGCAGGAGCCAAACTTTAAACCTCTTTTTCTCGGTTCGATCCCGCTGTGGCTTGGTTCCTTTCTGATTAACTCCGTCCTAATAAGCTGAGTTCGCAGTATCTTTCATAATTTTTTTCTGAAATGGAAAATCGGTGAAAAATAGATTTTAAAGTGAGAAAATATGCCGCCTTGTGACGTCATCTGGCGGAATTTTCCATTTAAACACATGTATTTTGGCAAATTAGTTTACTCTGTCACATTTCCTCGGTTAATTGTTCAATTTAGAAATCCAAGATCTCCTTGTGCTCATTTTTTTCAGCAGTTTTATTTTAAACATGGACTTTACTAAATTTCAGACACCTGCAAATTCTCCATTCTCAGTCATGGAAACCGAAATTCTTCAAGGTGAATCGAAGTCCGGTTTTTATGACCGGAAACTTTGGTTGGCACATAGTGAAATCAAAAAAGTTCCGTGTTCGATATGAACCAAACTTGTTTTCTCCCTGAAGGTTTAATGCGTTCCATTTTGGGCAAGACAGTAAGTAGTATGTGCCACCCCGCCTGCATCCTTGCTTATATGTATCATTGAAAAACAACGAATATATTTTCGAAATAGCAGTTGGTACAGGGTGTCTATACAAGTCCGGAAATAGTACTGATTTTTTAAGGGCGGCCCGGAAGTACTGAAAAAGTGCGGAAATTCCGCAAAAAAGTCCGGAATTTTTTTAAATTTTTTGTCATTTTTGTCGCAATTTCAAATTTTTGAAATTTTTCTAATTTCGTCAAATGAAGGTACTGAAAAAGTACGGAATTTTTTCTGTTGGAGGAGGTACTGAATTTCTTGAGAATGTGCTGAAAAAGTACTGTAAAAGTACTTATTTTTGACCAGCCTGTTTTAGTAGGCACCCTGTTGGTAGAAAAATGTACCCATTCGCTTGCAGCAACAGAGGATACTGGTCTCTCGTGTAGGTCGGATAGGTCGAGGGGTAGAAGAGATCCGGCCTTTTTGAAGACACTGTACAGTAATACCGTAAGTCTAAAAGAGACGCAAGATCAAGCAAATTGATGATCGAGGTTCGGAGGCACGTTACAGGATTCGCGGAACTCAACGACAGCACTCAACGACTGCATCAGAACGACTTTTTTATGTTGAAACAGAGTGGTTAGGGCCTCCGTTAACCCCAATTCGTCGTAGCCCATTCAATCTAATAAAACGACGTAAAATCATTTTGAACTGAGCCCTTGTTTACTTAAAAGCATACAATCCGAAGCTCACTCAAAACTGAAGCACGCTTTTTCCCTTGTATTTTAAGTTACAGCAGAACGAGGATTTGATTGATGATGGTCGCGCGAATGACAACCATGCATTAGCAAGAGAGAGAGGGAGAGAGGGGGGGGGGAGAGAGAGAGGATGCTTATTTTAACGATACAACCGAAAGTAAAAGTTGCCGAAATCTAAGTTTCTGGGGTGAGTAATGTGTCTTTATCGAAAGTGAGGCTGATTGTTGAATCATGTAATGAGGCTCTTTCGGCTTTCAGTTTTGCGGCCAAAGTGTTTTTTTGTATCGTGTGTTTTTTCCTTGAATTTGAGAAACAATCGTGAGTTACCGCAAATTCTTCGTTCATGCGAAACAAGAAAGTAGGTAAACGAAAGTGAGTATTATCAAATCGTCAGTCTCCATTTGGTTAAATCGTTATCCCGTAATGTGGATTATATATTTTAGTTTTATTTTTAATAGGGAGGAATGCACGGTATAGCTATATTTTTTTCTACCCTCTTTATTTGCTCTGCTTTCCAACTTTTGATAAGGCACTGGATAGTATAATCCACCTTAAAACTATCACCTTGCTTTTGCGCAATTCTTTCTAGGTGTGATCGATATATTTCATGATTATAACCATTTTTATTGGGTTATTTTCAGCAGATCCATAGATTCTGTAGATTCTCATTTGTAGATCAATCAATACATTAAGGTCGAAAATGGTTTCCTAAAATTTTAAAATAAATTCAAAACTACTGTTTCCATTCAGCAACCTACTACAAAGAATTATCGATGTTGATGGTTAATTGGACCGCGTTCAGCAGAAAGGAACCAGCTGTTGCTAAATTTAATTGAGCAATTCATTTTTTCAAGAGGACGTATGTGCGGATTCATTTGAAAATTTTAAGTAATTTGCTTCGTACTATGCAGAAAATTCACTGACATTTGCAGGAAAATCCGCACAAACGTTTTTGTGTAAAAAATTAAATTGCTTAATTATATTATTCACAATAGTTGATATGGCTTGGTTCCTTTTTGAGTAACGCGGTCCAAAGTAGTGTATCCTGTATCCGTAAAAACGGCCGTGAAGAATCCGGAGACTTTAACGAGTGGATAAGAAAGCAAAAGGCTGGATGCAACTATTCGTGCTCAGCAGTTGTCCATATTGCGTTCTAAAATTTGAGGGCACTCAGACTTTCCTTACTGCTAAACGCGTTTCAGTTGGAAATAGCACTTTTAACATTGTTTTAAAACTTTGGAGGATGATTTTCGGCACGAACATTTCTCAATGATTGCTCCACGGCAGCCACTGCAGCGCGGAGGGTCCAGGGGGCGAGGCCCCCGGCCAGCGGCGCAAGCGAGCTGAAGCAGCTAGTAATATTTAAAACTTGAAAAGTATTGATCGCACCCAGAATGCATTGCGCAAAAGCTGGAGGTCCAACATAATGCGTTTCTTCCGCTTCAACTCTATTAAGCAGGACGTTAACGCCGCCAGCTCCCATCCTATATAATTCGCTCTGCCACCAAGACCAAGACCAAGCAGGAGTAAACAATCGGTTAGGCGGGTCCGGCGACGAGTCAGCACGAGCCATTGTTCTGCCGCCCTATCGAAAAACCACCTATCCGCGTAGCAAATCACGCGGAGTTACGTCGTTTTCTCCGGGAGATGAGCCTCCGGTCTGGTGCTGCGGTCATCGGGCGATCACGCGCCACCACCGCGGCAATCACGTATCTCGGCCCCCCGTCCCCCCTCCCGGGGGTCCACCTGACCCATCCCGGACGAAATCAAAAACGGTCACGTTTTTCGCTCTTCTTACTTTTCTATCGACGAGGACGATCCGCCACTGCCACTGGGCCATCGAAAACGAGCGTCGGACTTTCGCCCGCCCCCGAGTGACGTCACGTCCAGGAACCGTCCACGCGGCTCCGGTTTTAGCTGCGGTTTTGGGTTTTAGACGTAACGTCATTGAGTCAGTACAGGTTATTTGATATGTAATGTATTTATTCTTATTGAATCCCCCCCCCCCCAAAGGTTCCATTGATTAGGTGCCCCATTCCCAGAGGCTTGTAAAAATGTGAATTTTTAGTCAATTTTGCAACCTTGGAATAGTTTATCCGTCCTTTGTCTGGAAAATGACAAAACTGGTAAATCAAATCATCGATAACCTCGTAAATATCGGTAAATGGATTGCATTTTGCAAAAAGGAACCACTAGCATTGCAATGATGCTATAAGATTGTGCAACTTCATCCTTTGCAATAAAATTGCGGAAATCGTGAAAAACTATGAAATTTAGATGGTAATTTTTGTCTTAAATTCACAGTTTTTAGCGAGTTAAATAGAAACTATTTATGGATAATCGGATTTTTCCTCCAAGACAAAAGAAGTTGCACAATCTTAGCAACATTGCAATGCTAGTGGTTCCTTTTTGCAAAATGCAATCCAAATAATCATGTCCTCAGGACTGAGAAAAAGTAGAAGATTTAGCGTCCGAAGCATCGCGCACATTTTAAGACTGTGGCTTTAAAATTGAATAATAAGTCGTATTTGCTCTCTTTTTGTATATTTTTTCAGCCCCCCCCCAGTTCTTTTAATGAGGTGCCCCAACCATGAAGTCTTGAAAAAAAAAGAGAAGAATTTATCAGTGAATTTTAAAACCTTGGAATTGTTTGAAGTTCCTTTAACGTTCCTCTACCGTTCTTTTAACGTTCTTCTGATGCTTCTTTAACGTTTCTCTAACGCTCTATTGAGACTCACCTAAATATCGGTAAATAATCCAGTCCCTCGAGAAAAAGTAGATGAGTCAACGTCTGAACGTCAACGTCGCGGCTTTGAAGTTGAATAATAAGTTGTTTTTACTTTAATTCGGTCGATTCCCAGAAAAAGCTTCAAGTTCAGTAGCTGGAGCGTCACGAAGCTGTCAGCACTGCAGCCGCTCGCCGAAAGGACCGCGGTAATTGCAGGGCCGAGGGCTCTCGTTTGACTAAATTATTCCCATTGCAACGGCTCGTCTGCCCAACTGAGGAGTGATTTTCGTGGCGCCGAAAGCTCACCGCCGCACAGTGGATCGAGTCAATCAGAGAGGTCGGACATGAAATTTTTGACGAAGCCTGCAAATTTTGATGTTTATCTCGTCCCATTTTAATTTCAAGGGGTGCCTTAAGAAGAAAATTTCACAATAAAACCAATGGAAACACTTTTAAAACCTCAAAGTTTTGTATAAACGGAGTTATTAGCGATTAAAGTTTCCACATTGTGTCCGACCTCTCCTATTGACTCGATCCATTGTGCGCCGAGTGCACGCGAGTAACGGAATTCCATGTTTCTAGCACCAAAACGCGCTCCGAATTCCAGGATCGCGCCGAAACCGTGACTAACTCGGAGATTGAAGAGCTTGGATTGGACGATGGACCGAATCCAAAAATCTACACATTATTCATAGGGTATTATGATGGTGGACTCTACAATAAGTACGCTGATAAAAATATTTGTGTTCATGTATTACTATTGGTTAATATATAGGAATGTGAAACACAATCCAACCCGAACTTTGTGTCGATTTTGGTGCGGTTTGCAACAAATCACCAAAGCGCGCTCCCAATTCCGGGATCGCGCCGAAACTGTGACTAACTTGGAGATTGAAGAGCTCGGATTGGACGATGGACCGAATCCGAAAATCTACACATTATTCATAGGGCATAAGGATAGTGGATTCTACCATAAGTACACTGATAAAAATATTTGTGTTCTTGTGTTACTTTTGGTTAATATAGAAATGTGAAACACAATCTAACACGAATTTTGTGTCGATTTTGGTGCGGTTTTCACCAAAACACTAAAGGATCGCGCGGAAAACGTGACTAACTCAGAGACTGAAGAGCTCGGATTGGACGATGGGCCGAATCCGAAAAACTACACACTATTTGGACTGAGTTAAGCAGAAAGGAACCAACCCACATTTTGGAAAAAATTGAGTTATGAATGGTTTTGAACTCAACCATTGCTCTACTAGCTATCGCCAAAAATTCAAAGTTTTTGTTGGAGCAAATTTTGCAGAAATTGAACTTAAAGTTTATCTTTTACATTGAGTCTTATGCAGGAGCCAAACTTTAAACCTGTTTTTCTCGGTTCGATCCTGATGTGGCTTGGTTCCTTTCTGTTTAACTCCGTCCATTTATAGAGCATAAGGATGGTGGATTGTACCATAAGTACACTGATACAAATATTTGTGTTCTTTGTGTTACTTTTGGTTGCTACAGGAATGTGAAACACAATCCAACACGAATTTTGTGTCGATGTTGGTGCGGTTTGCGGTGAATTTAACGCAGAAAACAATGGAAAGGCTGGGAAAATGCATTCCTCCGATGGCGACGTTGGTATTCCCCACCCTTTTTAATAAAATTCCTTAAAGGAAACCAGCCGGCATTTTCTCTTGAAATTGTCAGTCAAAGGGTATAGGGTTATTTTTTGTTTTACTTCCCGTATCAACCAAACTTTTGTGTTGAAATTTCTTTCCTTCTTGAATGTGTCATTATTTCTCATGATACAACACGATGTGTGATTATTTCTCAACAACACCCCAAAAAACAGGCAACTTAGCGCTCATTGAATAACAGAAAATAAATCGAATTTTTATCTGTTTTGGAGGAAAAACACGGAATGGCTTTATTTCGGACACAGATTGTAACAAACAATTATCAATAACTTTTCGCGATGCTCTTACGCGCAGTTTGCAAAGCTGACATTTGTTCAACATAATTTGTATGCGAATCACTTTACATGATGCAGGAAAAATATGTGAGGTAAACTTGATGTTTTGTAATCCATGAAACAATCACGCACGCGTGATATTTCGTATCAAGTTGTTACCCCCGAGGAATTTCGTTCCGTCACGAATCGTCGTTGAAATTTCAGAGAATCACGATATTTTACGACACATTATATTTGAGCGTGTATCAGTTTCCAACGCATCTTGGCCTCACGTTCAGAATTGGACCGAATGGACTAAAAATATAACTCAGCGAGCTGTTTGTTGCGACATTTTTTCGACTGTATGCTCCCTCGAATTGAGCTTTTTTTTCGCAAGATTGCCCAACAAAGAACGAGTATTTGTAAGGGTAATTTTTTTATCCTTTAACACAGAGCATTAAAAACA
Source organism: Bemisia tabaci (assembly GCF_001854935.1). Classification (NCBI taxonomy): domain Eukaryota; kingdom Metazoa; phylum Arthropoda; class Insecta; order Hemiptera; family Aleyrodidae; genus Bemisia; species Bemisia tabaci. Next base: position 173,415 of record NW_017548287.1, on the reverse strand, counting down.
AGTTCCTACATGGGAACTACTTTTATTGTCATTCTTTCAAGACCCCGGCTCAGTTTTGAAGTTGCGTTGCATGATGAGGGTAGCATGGTGCGCCATTTGAACGCATTGCTAACTTTAGGTATACTAGCATTCTAGAGGCAGGGTGAAATAAAAAAGCGCCCCCTATCAGTTAAGCGCTTAAAAGAAGAAGAAAAAAAAACAAGATTTATTTTTCGATTGTGCAACGTTTCTCGTCTCGCGGGCACGGCACAAAGCTCAAGCCGATCAGGCTCGACATTAAAACTAACTTAGACGCATCCGTCTATCATCATCTCTTCATCTTGAAGTTTTTCCCGCGCAGGTCTGTTGTTTCGGCTAATTTGAGGCTCCGCAGCTCTCACAGGTGCGTGTGGCGGCCCGTGTGTCGACACCCGAGCTTTGAAGTTTCTCCGAAAATTATCCAATTGTAGCTTGGGCGCAGAAAGTTTTTGAAAGTTGGACGATTTTCGCACATGTAATCATGCACTGAGAGAAAACTGATTAAAATTATCAAATTAGTATTGTCCCATACGGACTCTTCATCAACAGGAGCCCTAACCTATGATAGTGGTCCTTTTTTCACTCAAAAGATAGTACTCGTATTTACCAATCTTCTCGTAAAATTATTGACGTAGTGATTGAAAATCGGTGAGAATTGAAGCGCTAGGTGCAGAAAGGGCATTCTTTGGCTGCGTTTTCTCAAAATCTCCGCCAACGTTTCAATGATTATCTCCGTTGGCACAAAACTTTGAGGTTCTAAAAGTGGTCCCATTGGTTTCTTTGCAAAATTTTCTGCTGGAAGTACTCTTTAAAATTTAAAATTTGACGAAATTAACATACAAAAATTTCCAGTTTTAGTAAAAAATATCATGTCTGACCTCTGTAAATGAATCGATTCACTGTGCGCCGGCGTAAAATTCACGACAATCTTGCGGCATCTTCATTCTTCGCTTTATCCTCCTGATAATTGTTTTGTCAACTGAAATTGTCTACATTCAATTCGAAACATTCCGGTTTCATGGAGAGGGAGAAGGCAAATTACAAGTTGTTTAGAGCTTTCCTTTGTATAACGTTGTTACGAGTATGGTAATCATCAACAGACTCTATAGTAGCATTAACCATTCCGCTATAAAACGGTAACAGTTTTCATACTATAGTAGTATTCGCAATACCACACGGGAAAAAGTGTCATATAGACGCTGTAAGTCGGCAATCACATAACTCGTTTGCAGGGTCTGAAAATCTCCATCACTATGTTATTTTTTCAAAAGAGAACAAATTTACATCATTCATTGAAGTTTATGCAGAATTGTCTTCGCAGAGAGAAGAAAAATGACGGCAGTTTTAAAGAATTGCCGTTGAGTAGTTTTCCGTTTAAAAAATAAAGTATGATAGGAAGTCTGCGTCGTCGCAAACCGAGTTATGTGATTGCCGACTTACACCGTCGACAGGGCCGGATTTACCTTCTTGCCGCCCATGGGCCGCCTGTATTTTGCCGCCCCATCTCATTCGTTTGTGAAAGCCCTGTCAACACTAGCAAAATTTTACGGAACTTTGCTCGGTAATTAAGTTCCGCAGACCTATCTCTGTGTGGACAATGCCTTTCATTTATAAGAAAAGAACGAAAAAATTAAGAATAAGTAAGAATAAAAATGAATGTGGTCTAATGATCTTAATTTCCGCCACCGCGTCAACCGCACTGTGTTTGGCGCAATGCGTGAAGTATCCCCACAGTCTTGTAGGCGCTATGCGTTTCACGCTGACTGCTGCTGACCAAGTGACCGCACAGTTTTTGACGCAATGCGTGAAGTATTCATGCAGTCTTGTAAGCACTAATATGTGTTACATGCCGACCGCCGCGCTGAGGGCTTCTCCTTTCCATCTCGAAGTCCTCGTCATCATTGCTCTCTGCGCCGCGCCGCTCCAGGCCAAATTGCGTGTTTGGTTTCTCTCTCAACTAGACTAATGGAATGCGCTGTCTCATGTATCACCGAAAGACGAGCAAATTAGAAATTACTATACTTTAGCTCTCAGCACATGAGAGATTTTTTCGCCTTCCCTCATTTGTGATTTTTTCCTGAATCAGATTTTTTTCTTAATACCTACATTTGAAAAAATTACAATATTTGCCGCCCCCTAAATTTGCCGCCATGGGCCGCGGCCCATGTCCGACACCTTAAGTCGGCCCTGACCGTCGATATATATCGCAAAGCACGTCATGCCACCGGATAAATTACCGATAAAATCGTCCCCTAGGTTGCTTGAAAAACAGCCTCGACGACATTAAGTTGAATCCCGGTGTAATATCGTCCCGAAAGAGCGATAATTCCATCGACTACGGGTCGGAACTGTCGCCTGTTTTCACGGTTAGCGTGGTTTGTAGTTCACGGCCAAAATACTTTCGGCTTCCACAGCACGGAGGGGGCAGAAAGGGGTTACCGGGGGGGGGGGGNGGGGGGGGGGGGATAAAAATATGCGCGCCGCAGATGATAGAGATGTCGCGCGGTTAATCCCAGCAGATTACTGCAACCGTCCACGGTGCACTTGGCCGAGGTTTCTCCGCAGTTTACATTTCTGCATCGCTCATTTAGTCGTCATTATTTTGATTACTTCTTTCCCCCTAGACGCTCTCGTGCTCATCTTGGTCTATTGTAGTGGATCCAGGTTTTTTCCTCCTCCTGTTTGCCCCCGTTCTCGCGGTGACAGTCGGATGTTTCTTTTCTGTCGAACTAAAACGGCACAATTATTTAACGGCACGGTTATTTTACACCTACGCAAAGTCCAGGAAAACTGCAAATCAAGACAGCGCCGAGAGTTGAGCAGAAAATGGTAACAAGTAAAAATGGTGTTTGGCAAATTACGTATTTTAGCGCTATCACCGTGCCGCAAACGCAATTGAATCAGTGAGTTCAAAAACACACCAACTCGATAACTCGAAAATACGCAATTTTCATTGAGGTCAGTCCATTTTTATGATGGGTATGAAGTTAGTGCATTTGTTCCAACTTGGACCTTTAACGAGTCCTCAAGTACTTATCTTTTGGCGACAAAAGTCTCTTCATCTACGGTGAAGTTTCGTGTCTGTCTTCATTCTTTTCATTTTTTCGAGTTGGTGCGTGTTTTCGTTCTTACTGATGTAATTGAAATGATACGTTCGAGAAGATGATAACAATTTTCCTCAAATTTTTCAGACAATATTTTTCGCAATTTGATCCAAAATATCTGAAAATTTCAAGGTAAAGGATGAATAACTCTCTTCACCAATACATTTTTTTTATCCTGGGAAATTTTACCCTCGAATGCTCATACGGCGTTCTTCTTTAGCACGGCAGTAGCTGAACCGACCGACCTTTGCCACGTCCCTACGCTCGATTAGAATCAACTTGCAACCGGTTTCAATGACAAAACTTTCCGACCCTGAACCCTGGGATAGGCTCCTAATTCCTTGGTCACGGGCGAAATGACATCGACAAACGCAAAAGCCGCATAATGCACCGGCTACCAACTTCCTGAGCCGAGAAATCGTCGCCTCGACGCCCGGCACTTTTACTTATTAACCCGCGTGCCCTTTCCGCAGGTCGCCAATTCCGGCTCGGTGACAGAGAAACCGACTGCTCCGTCGTGCTGAGGAGAAATCGCGTAAGTTCCCGCGGTTTTCGTATAGGAGTTATGCGGTTTCACCTCGGCAGGGTAAAGTTCGCCGCACTCTGAAAAAGCACGCGACTCTATTGACTGCGGTGTCTGTGTTTGCGCACGCGCCTTTCACCCATTTCGTCGCCAATGAGACTCCTTTGTCCTCGAAATTTTGCCAATGTTATGCGCGGGTACGTGAATTCCATTTGTCGTCAGTTCGTTTGTTTAAAGTCTCGAATCTTAACGTCTCTCTTTTGCGGATATCATGACTGTGCAGGGTGGCAAAATTTCACTATTTTAAGTATTATTCGTCGTTTTATGGTGCTCTGCGAATGTCAATCATCAAAATCTATCCTTCTACGTAGCATCAGGCAAATGACGGCCTCTCTGATTTCTTCCTCCACTCTCTGCCGCGTACACTGAGAAAAAGACTTCGTGCGTGAGACCCTAAGTTAAGGTCATATGGATCTCTGAAGTTTTCGGATCACGTATCTGAAAACTTGAGGTCCAGCTGCCGAAGTTCGGGTCAGACATCTGGAGTACTTCGATATATACCGAAGGGTTCGGGTCACACATCTGAAGTACTCCGGTGCATACCGGAGTGCCTCGACGTCTGACCCGAACTACGGCAGCTCGACCTCAAGTTTTCGGATGCGTGATCGGAAAACTTCAGAGATCCATATGACCTCAGTTTCGGGTCCCATGCACGAAGTTTTTTTCTCCGTGTACCTTTTACTAGGCGCAAGAGGGAGAAACCCAGTTGAACACTTGTTTTGGCAACCAGTTCACCTTCAATAAGTTAGTAGGCAATTTGAGCGCCTCAGGAGCAGTGATAGTTGCTTACAGCAGTTTGCGTAGTACATCGGTTTTAGTTCTATTAGCATCTTACGATGCGTTTCGCTCAACCGCATCAGTTCGCCTTCAATGAGGTGTCAGGCAACATGAGCTGCTGAGGAGCACTAATAGTTCTTTGCAACATTTTGCGTGTTCCATTGGTTTCAGTTCCAGTCGGACATTACGGAACTTAGCGCTTATTTTCAACAGCGGGCTGATTGTTGAAATTGAAAGACAAAGCTATAGAAAAAGAAGCCAAAAAGGATGTGGAGGGATCCTATCGGTGGAAGCGAGTGGTTGCGATGGACAAAGGAGGAAGGTAATAGACTAACTAACGGCAACTCCCGAGAGACCCTTAAGTTAGTCCATGCTTTTTTCCCTTAGTCTTTAAGGTCCACCCAAATTAACCAATAGGTTGCTCCATTCTCATTATTTCCTTTTTGTCCACCACTTTGTCTATCAATTTCAACAATCAGCCCGCTGCAGCCTGGCGATTTATCCTTGAGCTTCTTCGTATACCCAATAAGTTATATAAATAAGGAAGGTAATAGACTAACTATAACGGCAACTCTCGAGAGATCCTTTAGTTAGTCCATGCTTCTTTCCCTTAGTCTTTAAGATCCACCCAAATTAACCAGAAAATTAATTAGAAAAAAGGTAAAAAGTAAAAGGTAGAATCTCAGTATTTAACCTGTTTTCTCTTTTTTGTTTCAGTGTTGAACGTGGCGGCTGGAAAGGCGCCGATGCAGATAAGTTCGGAGCTGGCCGGCGTGCCGCAGAAGGCCATCGACGGCTCCACAAGCTCGTTCTTCAGCACGGAGACATGCACGCTAACCAAACCAGAGCCCACCCCCTGGTGGTATGTCAACCTCCTCGAACCCTACATGGTCCAGCTCGTCCGCCTGGACTTCGGAAAGGCCTGTTGTGGTAAGTCACTCCCAAAACTCTCTTTTACGCGTCGAGCCAATCTTATGGGTCATCCATGAATGAAGTAGGGTCCTAGGCAGTGTTTGACACACACACTCACCGGCCAAGCAGCAATTTGTCTGTGAGAAATTTCCTTCGGCCGATAAGAAATGAAACTAGCGGCTAAGTCTGGCCGCTAAGAAAATCGTTGTAAAACTCCGTTTTTGGGATTTTTCGGCGTATTCCTGACTCAAGGCATTTCGAAAAGGGAATTTTTCATTTTGGTCCCCAAGAAATATGAGACAGCCCCTACGGAAAAAAGTTGCAGGCCATATGGCTGCTAAGACTTCATGCTGAGTTTCAAACACTGGTCTTAGAGGGAAGGAAAACAGGTTTAAGGGCGCTTGAAATGGACGTATTTCTGCCAAACGGAACTGTAGACGAGTGGGAAAGATGGAGTGTGCTTTAGAAAGCTGCGTAAGAAGTAATGTTGAAGCGGGCGTGATTCTCTTTGGAGAAATGGAAAATTTTACATTCTGTCAAACGGAACTATGTGACAACCGAGTGCGGCACTCATGAGCCGCAAAAGAGCACGATGGACAGGGCTCATGAGTTAACGCCGACCAAGAACGACAACGGAGACGGCATCGTTGTCGCTGACGTCACCGGCGCCTTATAATTCCCATTCATTCTTATGGCCCTCCAGCCCTCCTCTTACGAGCACACCCCTTCTTTCTCACCAGTCTATAGCTCCGTTTGACAGAAATACGTCTAACGGAGAATGTGCGTGCACATTTCTTATTGCTTCATCTGAAAGTTCTTAAAGAGCTGATTTTACAGTATTTTTTATAATTTTTTATTTTGATAAGGGAAAAAGTATAAAAATATTTTTGAAAGTGAGAAAATGCACCGCCTAGTGACCAACGTCATCTGGCGGCATTTCCCATTGAAACACATGTATTTTAGCAGATTGAATCATTTTGTCATATCCTCTCAAATAATTGTTCAATTCATGAACGAAGGGTATCCTCGTGTTCAGCTCACCCAGTAGTTTCCAGTTAAACACGAATAAAAACTCATCAAATTTCAGACACCTGCAAATTCTATATCGTGAAAGCTTAGCCAGAATTTTTTCATTTGGGGCGGAGTCTAGTCATGTTCTCAGCAAAAAATTTCTGGACATGACGAAAAATTAAAGTTTTGGGAAAATCATCCAGTCGAGGAGTCTCCGGACCTCCTGGACCCACTACTACGATCATGTACCTTTTAAAGGGTGGAAGGTTCCATTCAAATCAAACCTGAAATTCGATTTTTTCCGTGCCCAGCGGGAGCATTCAACTATTACAAATTACTACATAAACTTAAAACTTTTTGGGGAAACCCGATTAATATCACTCACTTACTTATTTTCTATGCACGATGGCCATTTCGGGCGGGCAGGCCGCCCATCTTCAGGTGACTGCCTTATTGTTGAAAAGTTCGAAAATCCGGCGTGATAGCGAAATCCGTATCCGGCGTATCCGGCAAAATGGCCATCGTGCATAGAAAATAAGTAAGTAAGTGATATTAATCGGGTTTCCCCAAAAAGTTTTAAGTTTATGCAGTAATTTGTGTGTAGTGCCGATAAAATTTTACAACCGTGCAGTATGCAACAACATAGCATTCAACTAGACTCCGGACACAGATCAGACGAGCTCTAGACATCAGACACATAATTACCAACCTAAGAGCGGGGGAAAAAAATGTCATTTAAATGGAGTTTCTCGAGGTGGCACGACTGGAGGACGAGTGACCGCAGACAGTCGGGATGCGTCGTCGCTCATCCCGGGCGGTCGCGTCGGTGGTTGAAGAAAGTCATCGATGACCGGTCGCAGCACCGTCGCACAGTGGAATGAGTCAAAAGGAGAGATTGGACATAATACGGAAACTTTAAAAGCTTACAAAGCTTCATAATTGGACTGAATTTTGCAATTTGGAACTATAAATTCTGGCTCATCTGAAAAAACACTTATGTACAGAGGGAAACTAATGGCACATACGTTGTTTTTAAACCGATTATACCGTTATAACCGTTATAACCGTTGTTTTTTAACCGATTTATAGGTCCAAATTGCAAAATGCAGTCCAATTGGTCGTTTACACCAGCCACAGAATCGTGTTTTGATGAGTCCAAAGTGTAGATCAGCGAAAAAATGATAAGATCTGTGTAAATACTTTGTGCGCCGAATATCAACGGAGATAGAGCCCTTTAAAAACTACCAGGGTGTCTACAAGTCCGGAATTTCCGGAAATAGTACTGATTTTTTAAGAGCGGTCCGAAAGTACTGAAAAAGTGCGGAAATTCCGCAAGATAGTCCGGAATTTTGCTCATTTTTGTCGCAGTTTGAGCGAGAAATTCAAATTTGTGAAATTTTTCGAATTTCGTCTAAATGTAGGTACTGAAAAAGAACTAAATTTTTCTGTTAACCTTAACTATATGTACCTATATGTACGTATGTACCTATATGTACTATCGCGGTGGATGACGTCATACATCATGTTTTTCACAAAACAATATATCCGTTAATAGTGGTAGTTTAAACTAGGCGTTTGGACACTTGGACAGGTCTTATTATTTTTTGCAAATTTGTAAGATTAAACCATCAAAATTCGATTCTGTGACCGTCACAATTGAATCAGAACATAACGCAAAGGTTTAAAGTGAGCTCTACTGATTTTTACTTAAATTTTCCACCATAAACACTCCTCAGAATTAAAATTGTAATGGAAAAAACATCAAAATTTGGGAATTTAGTCAAAATTGCATGTGATTCTCTCCACTGTGCGCTGTCGGACGAAGGAAGCGAGACTCACTAACCCGTAACCCCGCGGACTCGCGATTTGTGGTCTTCGCGGCAGCTCCACGCTGATGCGCTTGATTTATCCTCGATTCGCACTCGCGAGGAAAAGCCTCGCGATTTTCCCGAATCGAAATTGCAGCGTGACGTCGCGCCGCGTCGTGTCGTGACGTGTGGCGTCGCGTCGCGTCAGAGATGCAGTCAGCCGAAGTGTGGTTGTTGGTTTCTTGAAACCGCGAGCGAGGGAATCACTTACACGGAGTTTATCGAGAAGGAACTAAGTGGGGGTGCACACTTAAGGAAAAGTTACGGGCTATATAGACTTACTGTCCGTTCCGGGCTCTGAGATAGAAAGTTCCGAGTGCTGGAGCCGTAGCGTCGATTGCTGCGGGTGCTACCAGGGTGTCTACAAGTCCGAAATTTCCGGAAAATCCAGAAATAGTACTGATTTTTTAAGGACGGTTCGGAAGTACTGAAATATTGCGGAAATTCCGCAAGAAAGGCCGGAATTTTTTTCATTCTTTGTCATTTTGGTCGCAATTCTAGCGAGAAATTCAAATTTTTGATTTCTCAAATTTCGTCAATAGGAGGTACTGAAATAGTCCTGAATTTTTCTGTTAAGGAGGTTCTGAATCACTTGGAAATGTACTGAAAATTGTACTGTAAAAGTACTGATTTATAGTCAGTCTGTTTTAGTAGACACCCTGGCTACGCCCGGAACTTTAGGCCTCTGACACGGAAGTTCCGGGTGCTGTAGCCGTGGCTTCGATTGCTCCGGGTTCTGGAACCGTAGCTTCGATTGCACGGGTGCCACGCCCGGAACGTTCGGCCTCTGAGCCCGGAACACGGACGGTATGTTTTTATAGCCCGTAAGTACGGTTTCCACGGCCGAAGTTTTTTTTCGGTGCACGCTTCACAAGTAAAGTACGGTTCATTACCCGGCTGACGAGAGGGCAGAACTTACACATTGAGATGAGCCCGGAAAAACATCAAATGTTGTGGGGAATAAGGTTCATCGCAGAGTGCAGTTCCGTTCTTTTGTCAGGAGAGCGATCGACTGTGTAGGAAAAAGTCCAGGGCTGAATTTGGATCGCCAAGCGGAGCCAGAATACATAAGTTCAGCGGGGCGTTTCTTGCTCCCCATATATCAATGGCTAAACTGTGAAAACAAAGTATCGCCATAGCCGTGTTTTGAAATCTCTGCTCCTGTTTTATTTTATTTTTTTTGAAGAAAAACAAGTCAACTATAAATTGAAATTTCTGCGGAATATTCTGCTAATAAAGAAGAAAAATCAAGGAAGATTTTTAAGACATTGAGAGACTAGTTTCCCAAAGAGAATATAAAGTATACGAAAGGAAAGTTCCCAACGTCGCAAAGGCTCATACAGCGTTTTTCTTTGCAGTATGCACAAAGTTCCTTTAGCGTAAATACGTTCAACTAACCAAGCGGAAACGCGGAAATCTCTAACAGTACTTACAATAATTCCTTTACCGTTTCGTCAATACGGAGTCTTCATTCCCTGAAACGGTGACAACCGTGTGATCGCGTGTTAGCTTCCGGATGATACAGATCTAGTTCGAATAGAACCCTTCTTTTTGGGGCCGTTGTGTGACCTTGGCGCCTCAGTGGGCCCCGATTAGTCATGCCAAGTTCAAGGGACAATGAAAGCGTCGAAAGAAACCATCTCCGGTCCAATTCCGGCGTGGAAAACGTGGGCGCGGGACCTCCGTACCACCGCACTCGGAAAAAACACCGTATGAGCCTTCAGGAGTTGCCAAATCTCCTTCGACAAATCATGAATTTTCGTGAAAATTTGTGTATATTTCTCTTCCAATTTTACAGAAGATTTTGTCCGTAATTTGATCTAAAAAATCTAAAAATTGCCACACTGAAAAAAAATTCTCGGCGTTTTTACCAAGGTCCGTTGGTACCTATACTATCTCACTTTTTTTTACCAATTATTGATCATTTTATCAAGACAGACTGGTAAGCTTACCTAAAAACCGGTATTTTTACTGTTTTTTCCAGGTAAGAATACCACTTTTATTGGTAATCAATTCCCGGTAACTTTGCCATTTTATCTCGTTAATTCTACCACAGTCGATAAAAAATATTGGCGTTTTTATCAAGGTCCAGTAAAATTACCGAGAAAGTTCAATAATTTTACCGGGATTTCTCTGTAAAATTACCAATTCCATAAATGATAATTTTACCAAGAAAAAACTGGGATCAAATAGAACCCTGAATTCTTGGTAATCTTACCCTTTTCTTAGTAAATACACCGAGTTTTTTTTTTTCAGTGCAGGTCACTAAATCATACTTTTCTCCAAAATTAAATCTTTTCTGAGAGGAGTTTTGGAAACCTTCGAATGTTCATACGGCGTTCTTCCTTAGCACGGTAGCATACCATCGTGCTCAGGAAGAGCCCCGTATGAGCCTCCAGGAGTTGCCAAATTTCCCCGGAAAAATATTATTTATTTTTGATGAATCTTCCGAGCATACTTTCTTCAAAATTTTAGATACTCCAGATCAAATTGCGAATAGAATTCTATAAAACGTTTGAAGAAAAATATTTTCATGTATTCTCAAATTTTCATATTTAACGAAACGAAATTCGACAACATACGCAGGTTTATACGGCGTTCTTCTCTACGACGGCAGCTTAAATGATCAACTTTTTTGTGGAAAGGAACTCGTCTATTTTGAATGAGCCCCGAACTGCATAAGGCTACAAGCGCCCAGGGTTTCATCTGAAAATAGACAATTTCCTTCCAGACACGATTCGTTTAGGTGACTGTGCACGTGATGAGGTCTCGCCGTGGTCCTCGAGACCCGTTATCTTGGGCACACTTTAATTCGAGGAGAAAAATTAAAGAGCATTTAACGGGAAAGCATGGCCACGGACATTGGTCCAGTCCCAAGGTTGGGTTGGCTATCATAGATAGGTGGACTATGCGCCGATTACTGAAACTGATAGACAAAGTTATAAACAAAGCAGACAAAAGAGATATGGAGGGATCCTTTTGGCGGAAGGGGCTGGTTGCAATGGAAAAAGAAGGTATACTTGTGCAGAAAGAAAACTCTTTTTGCTGTATCTTTTATGTACTACAGACCCATCCCTCTCAGCTTTCGGTACGACTGGCGCCTATGCATAGTGCACTGGTGCAGGCGGATTCCATTCCCGAAATGGACCATCCTTTTGGGGCCGCGGCTGGCTTACTAATGCAGCAATGCACCGTTGGTCCTCCATTCGAAACGTCCGTTTAAGGAACAAAGCTCATCATCGCATCAGGAGGTTAACAGATCCATGACGATGGATTATTATTTTTCGACCTCACCAACAAGTCTCGCTGTAATAAAACTCGCAGCTCCAGGAGAAGAGCAACGGGATTTTTATATTAAAATCGACGCATGAAGGACAACTACTCGTACGTAAGGCTTCTTGAGCCTTAAATGCTCTCTCTAAGAGTGCTTTTAAAATGAAGCTTTGTAAAAAGAACCATTTTCTACGAAAAAAAAATCTAACTTCATGAAATGAAATCATTAGAGTAACGGGTCACGCAAAATGCCTGAGTTTCAAAGCGCTTCGGGGGGTTGGACAGGGGACGTATCCTCTAGTCTGCCGTACTAAGGAAGAACGTCGTGTGGGCCTTTAGGCGTTGCCAAATTTCCCCTGGCAAATCACTAACTTTCAGGAAATTTTTGAATATCTGTTTACCAATGTCGCAGATAATTTTGTTTGTAATTTGATCTAAAACGTTTGAAAATTTCAAGGAAAAATATTCATAACTTTCCTAAAAAATAAACATTTTATCGAAGGAAATTTGGCAGCTCTCGGACGTTTATACGGCGTTTTTCCGTAGCACGGCAGTAGTGTCGTGAAGAATGGTTAAACATTTTTGAGAGGGTCAGGGCTGCAAAAATCCTTCAGCGTGGCGTGTGCGTGGGTTGGGTCAGGGTTGCACGGGTGAAATGAAAAGTATGAAATATTGAAAATTTCCGTGAAATATTTCACGAAATTTTACAAAGTTGTGAAAATATTAAAAATATGAAACATATTTACAGGGACTGGGTATGCAACACGCACTAAGAAACACCGAAAGACAAAAATCGATCGCATTTCTCTTAATTTTGCATTTAATTTCGAAAAATATGTTTCAATATTTTTCTAGAATTTCATGAAATATTTCACATGAAATTTCAAGATTTTATTTTTCATGAAAAATTGCAACCCTTATTGGGATCTAAGTGAGAATTGTTAGTCATTGGGAGCAGGAATAACCTTCCCGGCAAAATCTGACAGAGCAACATGCGCAAGTAACAATCCCGAATTGGGTCGTTTTTGAACCGAGAGATTCAATTCTTCTTGCGCGCTTCCCCACGAAACTGCGCAAAAAACAACTTCAAACGTAGAATCTTCGCGAGCGATTTTAGACGCGCCTCCGGGACTCATTCAATCACACCGATGATCGTGCGACCCGCGAGGAAAGTGAATCATTTGTTTTACGGATTTTTTCGACACTATCCTCCATTGTGTAGTAGCCTAAAGCCGATACGGGCAAGTTGAGGTGGGCAGAGTTGCCACTTTTTGCCCGAGAACTATAACACTAGAAAAAAAACACATTGGATCTAGAGTCCAGACTCTTAAAAACATCGACAAGAAAAAAAACTCTTGATTCAATCGGTTTTTTGCTTAAATCAAGAACCAAGCCTCTCAATTTAAGCGGATTTCGTTTTGATTCAAGCAAAAATCCGATTGAATCAAGAGTATTTTTTCTTGTCATTGTTTTCAAGAGTCTGGACTCTAGATCCAATGTGTTTTTTCTCCAGTGAAAGATACGATTATAAAAATAGAGATTCCTCGGACTTTAGCTCCGACTTGGTTGTAACCGCCCCAAATTGGACGAATTTTGCCAGAATCAGTTTAACTGCTATTCATGTTTCCTAAGAATTGGATGTATTTATACTAAAAGGAACTATGTCACAAGCAATCCCTATGCACATAGTTCCTTTTAGCATATACAATAGATACGTCCAATTTCCAACTACCAAACCACGGATCTCGGTTTGCTACTTTGCAGACTTCCTGTCGTACTTTATTTTTTAAAGGGAGAACTATTACTCAACGTCCATTCTTGAAAACTTTCGTGCTTTTTCTTCTCCAAGAGAACTTCAAGGAGTGATGTTGATTTGTTCTCCTTTAAAAAGAAAAAAACAGGAGCAGAGATTTGTAAACGCTGCTGAAGGAATACGTGGTTTGGGAGTTTCACCGTCGATGTGCTGTTTTTATCCACATCAGCGGGCCGCTTATTGAAATTGATAGACAAAGCTATAGACAAAGAAGACAAAAGGGATATGGAGGGATCCTTGCAATGGACAAAGGCAGTAGGTAATAGAACTAACGGTAACCCACGACGAGAAACCCGACAGTTAGTCCATCATTTTCTCCCTTAGTCTGAACCAGTGGCGTGGTGTGAATTGCGATACATCGATTGATAGGCCACTCAAACCTATGAAAAAAGATCGATTATATTAGGGTGTTCGCAGCGAACACCTTTTTAATCGATTCTTTACCATAGCTTCAAATGGCGATATATTGATAATCGATCATTCACGCCACGCCACTGGTCTGAACGAACCACACATTTCAACCAAAAGGATCGTTCCATACTCCCTATATGTCCATTTTGTCTATCAATTTCAATAATAATCAGCCCGCAGACCTTTTCCAACGCCCCATTGTGAATATCGCGTATTTACTTCCATTTTATGATAAACCATACGCGGTTTTTCAAATTGTCCGAATAAGTAGATCCCCGTTTGCTTACTGACTTGAAATTCGTATGTTTTTGACTGATAACTGTTTATGCTGCATGACGGCATCAGCGCGCAGAGTGAATTTAGTACGATTAATTCGCTGAGAAATTGCTGACTGCGGTCTCCAATCGCCGCTCCTCTGATCATTTTCGCGCCAAACCGGTTGCCAAGTTGCAGCAAACACAGAATTATCCCATTCTTGATTCACCTCCGTGGAAAGAGCATTTTTCCTCTCGATTCAAGAAGGCATCTTCTGAACGGCAAATTCAATAATATATATTTCTGCTTAAATTAAATAAGTTGGTTTTCCAAAGAAGAGGAACACGCCTTCTCGATGACCCTATTATTTTATGCTCACGTGTGTGAAGTCAGATTTGTACGATTCACTTATGGTACCTATGAATAACTTTTAAACGCTGATTTTTTGCCCGAAATTGACTCTGGGACATTTCAATGGGACTTACGCCTTACGCTTGAAACGAAATAACAAAGCGTATGATTGGGTGATAAAATTATTACAGTGGAAAGAAAGTCTCTCGGATCCAAAGTCCAGACTCTTACAACATTTGACAAGAATATAATCTTAATTCAATCGGATCTTTGTTGAGCCAAAAGGAAATCCACTTATTTTTGAATTAAGAAGCTTGGCTCTTGATCCAAGCAAAAATCCGCTTGAATCAAGAGCATGTTTTTTCTGTCAAATTTTTTAAGAGTCTGGACTCTTGATCCGAGAGACTTTTTTTCCCAGTGTGCCCTTGATGACGTACCCCTTTTCGAGAAGCTCCGAGCGACCGAAAAAAGAATGACCTGGCAACAATGTTTAAAGACTGATCGAGAAGAAAGTGAAAACAATGGTCCAGGATGATGTATAACTACAGCTTAAGCGTTCCTCACCCATCGAGATGGATGCCGCGCCCCCCTCTCTGATTGAACTTTACTGAATGAACCCGCGTTGTTAAGAAAGTGAGAACTGCAGCCTCGACAGAAAACTGTCATATCCTGCTTTGAGATTTTTGGCACATGAATTTGGCTTATTTTTGCCAAACGGAACTATGTGCATTAAGACGTGAGCCCTGAGACCAATAAGAGTATATGTATAATATGGCTCACGTCATAATGCACATAGTTTCGTTTGGTAGAAATACGTCCAATTGAAGGATCATTCACGGAATTCCATGGCTCGCCAACTCCACCTTCATCAATATCAAACTTTCGAGCAACATTCAAGTTCCTGTCAGAATGGACTAATGATGTAACAAAACACTTCTTGTGTAAAAAACTGTCGATAATTTCGAAGAAAAATCCCAAGTGCATTTCACCTCTGAGCGTATCTTGCCCCCAGAAACTCCGAGTAATAAAAGTGCGGAGTGGAATGAAGTCCCTTCGAGAAGTTAACTGCGCTCTTACGGAGCGAAATTCACCCTTTATCTATGTAATGTCATGCAAGCGAGGAAATAAGGAATCGACCAAAATTTTAGTATCAGATCTCGTGAAATATTTTGCTGACAGCTTTCGGAACTGCCCTACAGATTTTTACTAATTTTGAAAGCGCCCGTAGCTCTTACTTGTAAAACTTGAAGCTTCCTAACACTTTACTCATTATACTTAAAACTTATTGCTTACTTTTCTTGTCCAGCGTTAAAGTCTTTCGCGAAAAGTCGTTGAATATTCGCGATCCCGAATCGCGCGTGCACGTTAGCAATCTCGAAATTTTTCACTCACACACTTAAAACTTATTTGTGTAAAAAACTTATTACTTATTTTACTTATCCAGCGTTAAAGTCTTTCGCGGAAATTCGCTTAATATTCGCGATTCCGAATCGCGCATGCGGGTTGGCAATCTCAAATGTTTTCATTCACATATTTAAAACTTTTTTGTGTAAAACTTATTACTTATTTTTCTTATCTAGCGTTAAAGTCTTTCTCGGAAATTCGCTTAATATTCGCGATCCCAAATTGCGCATTCGCGTTGGCGATCTCGAATGTTTTCACTCACATACTTAAAACTTATCGCTTATTTTTCTTATCCAGCTAAGTTCTTTCGTGGAAATTCGCTTAATATTCGCGATCCCGAATCGCGTATTCGCGTCAGCACTCTCGAATGTTTTCACTCACATACTTAAAACTTATCGCTTACTTTTCTTATCCAGTGTTAAAGTCTCTCGGAAATTCGCTTAATATTTTCGATCCCGAATCGCGCATGCGGGTTGGCAATCTCGAAAGTCGGTCATTCTGGAACGAATCTCTGGCACGCTCCTCGAGCGCGAGTATAGGGAGATGTAGAAAGCAAGGGTGGGAGGGGGAGGGGGTGACGGACAGAGAAAAAGCTCTGCTCTCCAACGAAGATCAGATAAAGCTTGGGTTGCAGGGGGCAGTGCGGTTATCATCCGCGGATCTCCGGCCCGATCGCGGCGTCCGCTGGAGCCCATTCATGTGGAATACTACCGTGCCAAGGAAAAAATGCTCTGTGAGCATTCCTACGTTGTCAAACTTCCTTCGATAATATATTCATTCGTCAGGATAGTTGGACTACATTTTGCGATTAGGAACTATTTCTGACTCAGTTTAGAAACAATGTAAGTACCATTAGTTCCCGTATGCACCAGTGTTCGAAATTCACAGGCGCCAACGCGCCAAATGCGCCTAAAACAACGGCCATGGCGCCTAAAAAATGAAGGCTCTGCGCCAACGTGGCCCCTAAAAATCTGGATTTTCACAGGAAGTCGCATAAAGAAAGAGCAAATCTATTTGAATTGAAAAAACTCAGAATTTTCAGCACTACAAGTGAAAGCTTGCTTTTTCTGTTCTTCACGATTTCATTCTTAGTCTTTTTGTCTTCCCCAAGTAACTGCTACTCACTAGTTCTGTTACGAAAAACTCTTCCGTCTAACTTTTCACTAAATGCGCCGTAATATATAGGCTAAAAGTAAATTTGGCCCCTAAAAAATCTTCAACGGTGCCTAAAAATCGAGCCTAATGCGCCTCGTGGCTCCGAAAACTCAAAGGTAAGTTTCGAACACTGGTGTGCACATAAGAGTTTTTACGGATGAGCCAGAAATTGTAGTTCCGTATTGTAAAATGAAGTCCAGTTGTGGATATCCTCCGTCAGAATCATCGGGTACTTCCGACTGAATTGCGAATGAAAGTGTTTGAAAAATTAAAATGAAAATCTTCACTTGTTCCCCCGAAAATTCTTATTTCATTGAGGGAAATTTTGTAACGTCTAAAGGCTCATGTACAACGATTGTTCCAAGCACGGCAGGAGAAGAGAGTCAGCAGGTATTTTTAGAAAAGATCACGGTCTGTATTGATGTAGTGTATTCCTTGTTTACGCGAAAATTAAAAAAGACAATTTTTGGTGGACCGCGCCTCGGCTGACCGGGAAAAAACGTCCACCAAATCAACTGGCCCCCGTATTCTTTAATTTTCCCTTGTTCCATCGTTTCATATCTTCCATGAACGTGTTCTGTGCCCCGACAGCCTCCTTCTCAGTGCACTAACAGCTTTAAACTTCGCTTTTCCTGTCAGTTTCCCATCGTGTCCTTCGGACCGTCGCATCGCTCGTCGGAAGATAAAAATTCGCACATAACTCACGTACGCGGTCGAATTATAGAGTAATAACCGAGAAAAGCGGTTTGGCTCATCACTTTCCTCCACGGTACCCCGGTGCATTCTTGCCGAGTTTCGCAAAGATTGGAGGTTTCACGAAAAAAAGAATAGGTCATTCTCATGAAGACTGAAGCGCTAGAAATGAGAATTCAAGAAATTTAGATAATCTAGTTAATTCTAGTTAATTCAAGAAGTGTAGTTAATTTAGTTAAATTTAGTTAGTTTAATTGAAGAGAGCTTTTTTAATCGACCCGTTCTGAATCTCGGAAGTCAGGAAATTTATGTGTGTGAAGCAATTCCTGTAGCTGCTTTTCTATTTAAGTTTCTGAGGGTACGCCGGATTTTTTTAGAAAAAGTATATGCTACCGTCAATAAAAACCGGAAAATATCAGGAAATTCGATGTCATCGAGAAAATCGATCATGGATCAGGAAATTCTGAGTGTTTCAAGCGTGTTTCAAACATTTGAGCCAATTTATGAGATATTTTAATTTAATGAATCAAATTAATGTAAATTTATTCACGCCAAAAGTCAGGAAATTCTAGATTAAATGTCAGGAAAAATCAGGAATATATCAGGAAAATCCAAAACGTAAAGTAGACGCCCTGTATATTGTCGATTGTTGAAATTCGCATATATCATCATCGTCCGGCCAAAGTATCACAAGGCCCATGCCGCGTTTCAAAATTTCTGCCGCCATTTTATTTTTTTACAAAAAAATTTTTCAACGAAGCTGTCCAAAAATTTCACTGAATTTTCTTTGTGCTGCCATTAAATTCAGTGAAATCTTCAAACTGATTCAACCATCACTTTCACTGTAAGAAAATAAAATGGCGACGGAAATTTTGAAACGTTGCATGACGCTTGCGATACACTGGGAAAAAAAACACATTGGATCTAAGAGCCCAGACTCTTGAAAACATTGACAAGAAAAAGGACTCTTGGTTCAATCAGATTTAAGCTTCAATCAAAAGGAAATCCGCTCAAATTAAGAGGCTTGGTTCTTGATTTACGCTTAAATCTGATTGAATCAAGAGTAATTTTTCTTGTCGATGTTTTTAAGAGTCTGGACTCTAGATCCAATGTGTTTTTTTTTCCAGTGTAGGCCGGAAGGTGAAGATATAATCGCGAAAATTCGCCTAAAATGCACTCAAATAACAACGCAGCTCGGGTAACGATTAAACCAGTGAGCGATCGTTTGACCCAGTTATCGATTTCGGGGCTATTTTTCCGTTTTCCCGAACGGTTTTCCCCGCCGCCGCGGCTCGGACGTGAGGACGAGTGGTGTTCTACCGGACAGATTTTCCTCTCGCTTTTCGGCTGATTCGGTCCGAGTTTCGCGGGGAAAGTGAGTTATGATCGCTCGATTTTTCACCGGCTTAATCGAGCGATGACCGTCAGGCATTCTTCTGGTCAAGGCTATTTTCCCAGTTCAGGAGCCGAGGCATCCGTCTCGATCTATTTTTGTCAGAGGGAGAGTTCCATCGGTCATCGGCTCCAGCGGGCGGATCGTTGAAATTGATTGACTAAGCTATAGACAAAGAAGACAAAAGAGATATGGAGGGATCCAATTGGTAGAAGCAGGTAGTTGCAATGGAAACAGGAGGTAGGTAATAATAGACTAAGTAACGGCTACCCACGAGGAACCCGATAGTTAGTCCATCATTTTCTCCCTTAGTCTATAGGAAACACCCGTTTCATTCAATAGGATAGCTCCATACTCCCTATGTCGTCTTTGTCTACCGCCTTGTCTATCACTTTCAATAATCGGCCCGCAGCGGGCGGATCGTTGAAATTGGCAGACAAAGATATAGGCAAAGAAGACAACAGGGATATGGGGGGATCTTATCGATGGAAGGGGTGGTTGCAATAGACAAAGAACTACCTCTTTTGTCCACAGAAAAAATAAGGAGTGTACAGCGATCCTATTGGTCGAAATGGTTGGTTCCTATGGACTTAGGGAGAAAGTGATGGACTAACCATAGGGTCTCTCGTGGATTGCCGTTACGTAATCTTTTATCTACCTCATTTGCTCATTGCAACTAACCGCTTCCAACGATAGGACCATTCCATACGGATAGCGAAGTATGGACAATCTATCGTTCATTATCCAACCTTTCGACAACAGTGAGTCGAGATACTTTTCCAATAAGCTCGCACGGTTGCAGAAGATCACGTAGCGCAGAATTACGTGACGGACCGATTCCAACTCCGTGAGCCCTCCGAAGCTCTTGGTCACCCGTAGAGTGGTCTCAAGGAATATCTCACAAGACGTGAGCTGACGCGAAAGGATCCCGCCGCGATGATCCCTTTCAGGACTGCCGTGCTAAGGAAAAACGCCGTATGCGAGCATTTGAATGTTGCCAAATTTGCTCTTAGTAAATATCTATTTTGATGAAGGTTATGAATATTTTTCATTGACTTTTTCAGACTCTTTAGACCAAGTTACGCACAAAATACTCCAAAAAATCTGAAGAGAAATATTCGCAAATTTTCTCAGAAATTCGAGACTTGTCGGAGGAAATTTGGCAACACTTGATGGCTCATACGATGTTTTTCTTCAGTGCGGAGGAGCCTCCGCGTTTTGAGTGTCGAGAGGTACTTGAAAAAGGTTGGAAAGGCTCTCCTGTCCTCGAGCACCAACGTCATCCATCATTCGCCGCTGTCGATTGCGCTTTGCGTGCGGTGAAGGAGTTTGAACTTCGGACCACCCTCATTGTAGAAGGATGTCTTCGTTTTTTACGAATGGCGCCAGAGTTATCGATTTCATCGATTCGGTTATGGATGATGAGGAAAGTATTTCGGGCGAGGCGTCAGTTTTTAAAAGCTAGAAAGCATGACCAGACCACAGACGCGGAGATTTGAAACAAACCTGGTTCAAACTACGCAAATGGAGATTTTACATGGTGTCTGAAATTTCGTAAATTTCGTGTTCCAGGGTGTCTACAAGTCCGGAAAGTCCGGAAATAGTATTGATTTTGCTAGGGTGGTCCGGAAGTACTGAAAAAGTGCGGAAATTTTGCAAGAATGTCCTGAATTTTTTTCATTTTTGTCGCAATTTGAGCGGGGAATTCAAATTTTTCATATTTTTCAAAGTTTGTCAGTCGAAGGTATTAAAAAAGTACTGAACATTTCTGTTGTCTTACTGAATTTCTTGGGAATGTACTGAAAAAGTACTGATTTTTGGCCAGCCTGTTTTAGTAGACACCTTTATGTTCAAGAAGAAACTACTGAATGCACTGGCATGAGAGTATCCTTGGTTTCCAAAATGAACAATCATCATGAGGAGGTATAGCCGAATTACATAATTTGCTGAAATACATGTGTTTAAACGGGAAATGCCATCTGATGACGCGACGTCCCAAGGTGGCAGCTTTTCTCTTTTTTCAGCCTGTTTTTCTATTGTCTTTCAAATCGGGGAAAAAAATCATGATAAATACTTAGCATTTGATACGCGTAAAACGCAGCTCATTAAGCACTCTCAGATGCAGGAATAAAATGTTTTTGTGCAATTTCCCCTTTTGTGCAAAAGAGTAGATTTCAGAGTGATCATCCTGATCTTTATGCCATTCGACTTTCGAAAAGTCGACTTGCGATGGTAAGCCACTAGGAAGCAAGAGGGGCGGAAGAGGGTGAGAGGTGGACACAATCACGGGAAGTCAAAGCGCCTTCAGTTTTCAGGACGCAATACGGACAACCACTGAGCACGAATAGTTGCATTCAGCCTTTCGCTTTCTTATCCGCTCGTTAAAGTCTCCGGACTCTTCATGACCACGTTCGTCACGCAGAAAGGAACCAAGCCACATCAGCTATTGCCAAATTTATTTGGGTAATTGAATTGTTTTACTTGAAAGTGGTTGTGCAGATTTTTGTGCAAATTTCAGTAAATTGTCTGCACAGGATGAAGCAAATTCCATAAAGTTTTTAAAGCAATCCCCGCACACATTCTCTTCTAAAAAATTAAATTGCTCAGTTGAATTTCGCAATAACTGATGTGGATTGGTTCCTCTCTGCTAAACGCGGTCCAATTATGACAGTGTAGACAAACTTGGAGATCATCAACTCTGAACATTAAATGGACCGAGTTTATCAGGAAGGAACCGACCCACATTTTCGAAAAATTGAGTTAAGAATGTTTTCAAGTTCTACTGGCCGCATGTTTTCTCCTGCCAAAAACTGAAAGTTGAAAAACAGAAATTAGTTTGTGAAAAGAGGGGCTAAAGTTCATTTTTTACATTGAATCTAATGCAGGAATAAAACTTCAAACATATTTTTCTCAGTCTCAACTTAATGTGGGTTTCCGAGGAGAACAATGTAGACTGAATAACAAAAAGAAGATTGAGGAACTTCAGTTCACCAATAATATATAATAAACACTTTAAAGGGAAGTAGTACAAGGGGAAAACGCAATATAGATTAAGAAATTGTAAATATTTAGGCTTCACCTCTTAGAATGTATAAAAAGGCCTTCGGGTCATGACCTGTCCATCATGATTTCACTTCGTCCAAACTAAATAAATTACCTATTTTGTTCCAAAAAAAAAAAAAAAACTTAATGTGGGTTGGTTCCTTCCTTTCTGGTGAACTCGGTCCAAATGAGTGTGGTTTTTTTTTTTTTTTCTTTTTCTTTTTCTGTTCACATAGACTACAGTTTTTGAGTTTCTCAATATTTTCAGGTTTTAATTTTTGGTATCTTGTGCCTTTGTTGCAGGCAAGAACAAACCGGCGACCATCATCGTTCGCGTGGGCAACAACCGGCCGGACCTGGGCACTAACCCGGTCTGCAACCGATTCACCGGGTTCCTGGAGGAGGGCAAACCCCTGTTCCTTCCGTGCAACCCCCCAATGCCGGGCGCTTTCGTCAGTGTTCACCTGGAGACGACCGCCGGACAGAGCCAGCTTTCAATCTGCGAGGCCTTCGTCTACACCGACCAGGTAATAAATCCATGCCAGTGGGGATTCAGGAAAGTTGAAAACACTGCTTTTCCTCGCGGGAAAAATGATACAGTGCTGAGCACTGATTGTTCAGATCAAATGGAGCCAGCTACTATGCTGCCGTGCTAAGGAAGAACGCCGTATGAACATTCGAGAGTTGCCAAATTTCCTTCAATGCAATGGTTATTCTTGCGGTTGGTAATGGATATTTTTCCTTGAAATTTTCAGGAAATTCAGGTCAAATTGCGAACAAAATTATCTGAAAAATTGGAGGGAAAATATTCATAGGTTTACCAGGAAATTCATATTTTATCAAAGGAAATTTGGCAACGCCTGAAGGTCCATACGGCGTTCTTCCTTAGCACGGCAGTATGGCAGTACCGCTGAGATCTACAGTCTGTAGGGCTGGACCCTAAAGTTTTAGGGCTCAATGCCACCGTCATACTAGCTGGCTCAATTTGATCTAAACGGTTAGTGCTTAGCAATTTATTGTTTTTTTCCGTGCTCCATCTAAATGCATGTGTCGCAGGCAACTAGTCAAATCAGGCGTTTTATCAAATGCGTAGGCAGAGATAGTCAAACGTTGAGAGTTCATGAAATTCTGTGGTGAATGGTGAGAATTCATGTGTTCTCAATATTTTGGGGAAAATAACTCATCAGATATACGAACTCTCCGTGTTTGTTCCTCTTCACATGCCTCTCAAACATTTGAATGTCAAAATATTAATCTGTCTTTTATGCGTTTTATGATGTGCCAAAAGTTTCAAGATGAATGTTTGTTTCCATTATAAAATTTTCACGTAGAATACGACCAGTGAACCAAAAATGACCGAAAGTCTCTCTTAACCAAGATATTAAAGTTTTCCGATGCATGGATTCATACTTTCCGCTCTCAGGAAAAACAGTGATCTTCTTGAGTTAAAATGAGGACGGGGGAGGGGGGCGGGCAAAATGCGCAACTTTGAACTTGTTGTGCGTGAATTAAGATTGTTTAAAGTATGGGGGAATTCCTGTGGACGTATTTGCCTTATTTATTTTTCAAAGATGCAAGAATAAAAAAATACTGAACGAGCTTATTCATGAAATGTAGAATAATTTGACCAACGATGCAACGTCACGAAGATCTACTCGCGGAATATTCTACGCGAGAACGGGATAGTTTTTTTTTTCCTCGTACGTCACTATGCCGAGAACTATCATTACAGTAGAGAAACGTTCCTAGACGCTAACCGCTGTCGACTAGGGCTGGAAACATTTAAGTGACGCTTAAAGTAATGAAGATTCCAATCTTCTCCGGCAACGTTTAAGGGCTGTGCGAGGGTCTTTCTTGGGACTTTTACGGCTGTGCGGTGAACTTTTCCCGATGCAGATACCATAATAACTCGAAGTTCCCGAGCAAAAATATGACCACACTAGGACTACATATTTCACCAAGGAATTACTATTTCTGACACCACATAGAAATAACTTATATGCCATGGATTTCCTTCTGTAAATATACCTGCCTCCATGA
This sequence comes from Bemisia tabaci, assembly GCF_001854935.1. Lineage (NCBI taxonomy): Eukaryota > Metazoa > Arthropoda > Insecta > Hemiptera > Aleyrodidae > Bemisia > Bemisia tabaci. The sequence continues at coordinate 149,312 of NW_017548287.1, read as the reverse complement.
AAGAACAAGCAACAGTTGGTAATTCCTTTTTTTCTAAATATAGTCCACTTAGAGATAAGTTCTGTCACTCAAGTATACAGATTGCAATTACTCAAGTAGCAAAATAGAATTTTTTTCTGGAAAAAAATTATGAAGAACATTTTTAGAAAAAACAAAGAAAAAGAGAGCTATCCAGAAAATAGATAGACAAAACATTGCGAGTCGAAAGTCTGACCAAGAAAATAGATCTATTTCATAGGTCTACTTTCTGTCAACTTCCTATTTGGAAAAAAGACAGAAAATTTATTGAAAGTATAATTATTTTCTAGCCAATTTCTTAATGTCTTCTTTTAAGAAAATGCAAGGAAAAAATTATTTTCTTTCTATTTTCTTGTGTCTATTTTCTAAATCTACTTTATACCTATTTTCTCTCAAGGGAATTGTTCTATCTAGAAGGTAGACATTTTCTTGATGAGCGCCACCTAGAAAGCAGATGACAATGCTACTCGGGTACATGGCAAAATAATTATCGCTACTTCATCGGTGTGTTGTGTATGCTGCTTATCTACGAGTTGAAGGAACACTTTTTTTTTAAAATTTAGTGTAGTGAAATTATAATAAGTTGCTCTTTTTCACAAACTCCCACCATACATAGATTCAAGTAAAAAATGAAAAGGTAACACTGAAACTGAACCTTTAAACTGAAATCTTTATGAAAGCCTTCTCAGTATTTTAATAATATTAATAGACAGGTTGAAACTTTATCTCATCTTTTTTAAACGTTTCTAAAATCTCTGACTTACCATCGCAAATTGTTTTCCCGCTCGAAACTACCATTTCCGGTTCCGGTCCAAAACCTCTTTTCCGGCTAAACGAAGCTCTTTGATTGGCCACCGGTGATGACACTCAATAAACGACAACGACAACAACAACATAACCTCAAAGCTAGCATACATATAGATACATACTTATTTTGTTGAATAGTCGACTGCAGACGAATTGCAGTTTTCCAATTTTCTACAGAAAATTTTGCTCTCTATGATTTTGGCACCTGTCATGTAATTAATAATTCGTTTTAAAAAGTGGTTTCATCCAGGTACTTTGTGCCGCCTGAAGCAGTGGAGGAACTGCCCTTAGTGAAGTTAGTGTTTAAATGTATTTCCCTTTGTTGAACGTTGGCCCAAATATTTGACTCAAGTTGGTAAATGACTTTAACTCAGAGAATCCTCTCATCTTAACTTTTTATTTTTTTTTGACATTTCAATCAAAAGTTCGCCTACCTTTCCCATTTGTTCAGACGGATACAGTAAGAAGAAAAGAAGAATGTCACGTACACAGGCAGATGAAGATAGTAAACTTATCTAGTTGCAGAATATTTGAAAAGTTCATTTCAGTCAAAGCAGTCATATCAATGCTCTACAGCCGCAGAACTAATTTGCTGTAGAAATTTCCAAAATTGCAATGGTGATGCCTTCAGCTAGGGTGTAAACAGAAATCACGAATCCAATTGCTGGGCTGAAAGATGTAAGAGGCATTACATTACAGCTGTTGAAAGATCATAGGTATCATCAGGTTGTAGATTTCAGTATTGATTATCAGTCATTTTTTGCTCTTGTTCACATTCGTAAAATAATCCAATGAATTGTTTCTCTCTGCTGCAGGCATTGCCGATTGAACGGTGTCCCCAATTCCGAGACCAACCACCTGGATCGACAGCTACGTACAATGGCAAGTGCTACATCTTCTACAATAGACAGCCGCTCAACCTTCGTGATGCGCTCGCATTCTGCCGAAGCCGAGGTGGAACTTTGGTCGATGAAAGCAATCCTGCTCTCCAGGGCTTCATCAGCTGGGAACTCTGGCGAAGGCACAGGTGAGTGTCTAATTAGACCAGGTACATTTAGGAATTAGGAACCATAACTTATGGCTCAGTGTAGAAATAAATAATGTGCCATTAGTTTCCCTATGCACTCAAGTGTTTTTACAGATGAGCCATAAATTTTAGCTCCCAATTGCATAATGTAGCCTATACGGACTAGGAAAGGTAGAAAGAAAAAACTCTAATAAATAGAGAAGTCGGAACACAAACAACAGGATAACATGTCCTCAATGAATGATACATTCTCTCTGTTTAACCTTGAATTACTTGTTTCTGGTGAATTATTCTAACAATCTCGGACTGCACACATAAATTTTGTTGGCAAAAATATAGCAAACATTCGTATTCATCACTCGCCTAGGCAGTATCTTTTGTTCCGAAATTGTTGAATGTTGTGCTCTTATTTCAGAGGACTTTACCTAGCATTAAAGATATTGCTTGGAAATTCAATGCTTATTTGGGGAAATCTCTATTCAATGACGGTGGAGAGTGAGGAAATTTTGAAACCCAATACAATTTGTAACATAGCTTGAGAAGGTATTTTCTTAAGATATTCCCACAGCCCTCCTCACCATTCGATTGCCAAACTTTAAAACTGCGTATCCCAATTAAAGTAGTTCTACATTTTTGCTACTCTCATCACATCTTTCCAGAACCCTCTTGATTATCACAGATCGACGATCAAATCTTGAAGCAACGTATCTCTAAAACAGAGCCATTTTCTCTGCTTGTACCTACTTTATCATTCAGGAGGAAAACATACCTACATCATGGTATGAAATTTTCACAGGGTGCTCCAGAAATGATTATGGAAAACGAGAGAACATTTTAGATCAAGTAATTATAATTTGTTATTATTTGCAAGAAGTAAGGGAACTTTACTTTTTTACCCTCATCAATATTTTAAACGATGATAATGAGACTGTTTTCCCCCCTAGCCATTAAGTTGCTGGGTGTGTGAAAACTCTCAAAAACTCACATCTTGAAAGGCAGATCTTATTGCAGTCTTTTGGCTCAAACCAACAGGTGAATGTTTCCTCCATTTCACCATGCACAAAACCATGTTGATGATTATAAATAGTAAAATATCAAACCATTTCTAGTTAATAAATGAACACTGTGCTTTTTCCTCAGGAGTGACACCAGCAGCCAGTATTGGATGGGGGCTGTCCGAGATCCACAGGACAAGATGAACTGGAAGTGGTTGAATGGAGATGATGTTACAATTTCCTTCTGGAATTTGCCTGGTGGGAACGAGGACTGTGCTAGATACGATGGCTCAAAAGGATGGCTTTGGTCGGACACGAACTGTAACATTCCTATCAACTACATCTGCCAACATCGTAAGTCAGACGTTTTTTTTCAGACTTCTACAACATTCTAACACCTATCAAGTGGAATGTGGAATGAGCCCATGTCAAAAATAAGGCAGCCACTGCAAACATTGATAAAGCAAGTTTTTGGCAATTGAACGCTGTCAGGAAAAATTAGTAGATTACATTTCTGATTCAATCTCACATCTTACTTGTAAATGTGTTAAAGCAACCACAGTAAATATTTTGAGCATTATTGTAACCTGTTTTTAGAAGATGTCTCTATCTAGAAATATTATCCTTCATGTTTGTTGTCGCAGCAGCTCTATTTTGTGAGGATAAAGTTAGCAACATTGTAGTGATTTAGGAATTAAAATTTTACAAGATTTCAAATTTTTCACAGACTATGCTGCTCATTTATTTTCTATTTTACAAAAATCATCTTAGTAGATATTCCACTAAAAAAATTCTTGTGAACTATGAATTCCTCAAGAAAAAAGAAGAATTTCAATGTCTCTTCCAAAGAAAATTCTCTTCAAAATTTGAATTTTCATCCTAAATGCAATTGCAATAAGTTATGGGAAATTCTCCACCAGAGGATAAAGTCCCTTTTCGTAGATTTGATCACAAATGTTTTCAGCCTCTCTTTTGACTTCTTAAATATGAGACTCCACAAATGTTTAAATTTTTAAAATCCCGAGTCCCCTTTCCTTAAATGTTTCTGTGTGTTTTAGAACCAAAAACTTGCGGCAAGCCTGAACAACCACCCAACTCAACAATGATAGCAGAGAACTTCAACGTCGGCTCCGTCATCGAGTATTCTTGTGATGAGGGACATCTGCTTGTTGGACCCAACACTCGTGTCTGTCTGCCAACAGGATTCTATAATGAATTCCCACCTGTCTGTAAAAGTGAGTCATGCATTCATTCCGCATATCTGGAGCCAAAGTTTTATTTTTTTAAAGCTAAACAATAGAATTGCAGATTTTCATTAATCTGGAGAAATAATCTCAATGAATGATGATTCAATAACTGCTGTACAGGATGCAGTTAAAATATTTCTTGTGTATATTTTTCTAAGTGTAGTGGAGCCTAAATAAACTGATAGCTTGGCTCCGATTCTTCACCATTTTTAGCAAATCCACTGTCATTTTTGCCAAATTTATCGGCATTTTTGTCAGTTTTGATCAGAATCTCATGGTTTCAAAGAGAAATAACATATTATTCCACTTGATACCACCAAGTAAGCTATTTTACACTTTCTTATGTCAGTATTTGTTGCTTACATGCGCACAAAAGGTGTGTAATAGATCAAGGAATCGAGTTGATAAATTATTCTGGACCATTGGACCGGTATGGGACATCCTTGAATGCCCATAATTCTCGAATTATGTATTATTTGTGGCATGAAATCACATCAAGAAAATAAATGTAAGCACTGCAAATCTGCCATAATGAGCTGAAGTATTGAGCTAAAAATTTGAATTTTATAAACATTGAAAGTGTTGATTCATCATCTAAGTAAGTGTTGAATCTGAAAATTAGTGTTATTTCAATTGTGTTACACTGAAACTTTCATTGGAAATATTATGCATTTATTATAATGCCTGATTTTCAATGTTGGCTAATGAGCCATTATTATAATCAGAAGTCTCTGATTTAAATACCTCTTTATCCTTGTAAAATATATTTTGCTCTGCGTTTTACAGAGGTGCACTGTGGATATCCCGCAGACATCCCGAATGGTGGATACAACTTGCTCAATGGTACGGTCGGATACCTGAGTCAAGTGATGTACTATTGTAATGAAGGCTACAAAATTACTGGTAGAGCACTGCTCACCTGTGACATCGATGAACGATGGGATGGACCTCCTCCACGATGCCAGCGTATGTCTATTTCAGTATCATCTTATTGTATGTGACTGCTCCCATGATAAGGAACTGGAGTGCTCAGAGGAAAATATTTCAAGAAAGCGCCTTTTGCCATGTTAGGTCAAAAAATCAAGATAAGGATAAACACTCCAGTGTCCCTGAGAATAAGTAGTTAAGAGAGGTTATTGATCGCTGTCCTGATTCAAGATTACTTGATTCATCAAATGCAGAGAATATTGAAAAGTTGATTTCATTTTGAAATTCTTGTAAGGGGAATTGATGGATATAAAGTGTTCAAATCAATGTCCGTATTTTGAAATTTTTTCTGATTCATTTAAAATTATATTAGTAAATTTTAAAATACTTTTTCCTCATCACAAGAAGAGACCACATCTGTGAGAGATCATATGAGCTTGTGGAGGAAAAGGTCTCAATTTGGGGAAAATTTTCGCCAGTCAAGAGACGTAGCCGTCATTTCGTATGAAGAACGCCCGAAAATTTATGAACTGATGACATAGCAGTATTTTAAATTTTTGAGACTCAAAACAGTTTTATATTTTGGAAAAAAGATGCGAAGTTTTATCACAGCTATATTTCATCATTGCCCATTCGTTTCATCACATGCATTGTAGCATTTGAACTGTTTCAAAACTTGATGAATGAAACCAGTCAAAAGAATTTTTGCTTTGAGTCAATTTGGTTCATCATTTCTTTCTTTTCTCTGAGTACTAGTTTTGATTGTTTCAATTGCAGCGGTCCGGTGCCCGGATCCCCCAACCATCCTGAACGGAGAGGCTTTTATTTCAAGTAACACAACTGTAGCAGGAACTGTAATTGAATTCAGTTGTAATCGACGGTTCAAACTTGTTGGAGCAAAACAACTAGTTTGCTTACCATCAGGGGTCTACGATAATAAACCACCAGTCTGCAAAGGTAGGGCTTTCTCTAAGTCTCTCCCATAGTGTGTCAAAAAACTTGAAATGTGCTGAAATTTTTGTCAGGAGGTATCATAGTATATTTTTCTGAGCCTCGAATTTTATGCAAGACCTGATGAGAAAGAGGGACAAGTCCAACATGGAACAAGATGTTTTAATGGCGAGGTATTAGAGAGTTTTGCATAATCCAACAAGCCTCGTAGAAAATTTTAACAGGTTAAGATCCTTTGAAAGAAGGTGCGTTTTTTTTAAGTATAATAATTCATGAAGTAACAACAATCATTTATTATTTTAAAGTTGTTTTGCTTCCAAAACGCAAATTCTGTCAGTTTGCTTGAAATGCCTTGGATATGCCTCATCCCAAATACCAGCAGTTTTACCATTTCATTTAAAAGCCCTACTGTCATTGGCTCTCTGGCGACATGATGCTTCTCACAACTGTTTTGTCTGAAAAAACATCAAGTTTTGCGCACTTACAGCTTTCTCACATCTTCTTTTCCTACAAACACGACGAATCATGTAGGATTAGCTGTTTTGGTGTTTTCATTTAAAAGAGATTAGACAAATTTTGAAAGAAACTTGACTTTGAAAATTTGAGAATTGCAGCTCTCTTTACCATAATGATAGAACTGGTGGAACATAGGAAAATTCAAGGGCTCTGGTAAATAAATAAAATGTTAATAAACATTAATTCCCTCTCTAATCATTGATTCTCTTTGTTAAACAGAGGACTTGCGACCAGTTCCTGGCCTAAGTCTAGGTCCTGTGGTGACGCCGACAAAATCATCCTCAACTGCAGCACCATCGACAACACCGCGAGAGCGCCCTCGACCATTCTCCACGAAGCCAATCTCGACAGTACGGCCTCGGCCCTCACCCATCCCGCCCCTTCTACCTGTCCCGGAGATAGAGGATAACAACCTGAGTGAGTCGGGTCGAGTGCCCAACATTGCCATCGCCTCCTCACATCCGACAGACAACGAGATTCCTGACTCTGTCCACGTCAGGAATGACTTGTCGTACAATGCAGCCAATGTGCCTGTCCACTCGCTTGAGGAGGATCACAAAGAAACGTTGAGCAGCAAGTTCAACAACTTAGGTAAGTCTAATATTCCTTTTTCGAGAATAATCAGGAATCATCATGAATGAAACCATCCTCAAGAAAAATTGGAAAAAGGCAAAATATAGCACTTCTCTGTGTTAAGTCTCAGGTGAATAGAGGAGGTCACCAAAAGTTTTGTGGTTTTGAGACAAAATAATCTCAAAAACTAAGTGCTGCTTCTACAGCTTGCAGAAGCCTGACGCTTTCAAAGAGCCGCTTTGGGGTCATAATGAAGAAATTTGAAGGCAGCGGGCTCATTTAGAGATTGTTACCCGCTGAAAATCAGCAGAATCAACCCGGCAGATCTTTAGAAATTTATCTAATAACTAATGAAAATTTGAAGAGTGAGTGAGAAAGTAAGACTAATTTATTGGGGAAAAAAATTGTGATGAAAGTCCTAAATGCCTATAACCCTCTATGGCACAGTGTTACGAATTCATAACGTTTTTGGGGTTTTTTCAAAATTGAATCTTTTTTCTGTGGCATGGTTTTGCAAATTTTCATTGGTTTTTTCTTTTTTTTAAGAACAGATACCCAAGAATTTAAAAATTTGAAAAATATTTGATATTCCATGATTTTTATGCAAGCTACAAAATAGATTAGTATCCCCCAGAATCTGAGATCCTTAATTCATGCCACAGAAGGTTAAAAGACTTGCTCTCTCAAAAAAAGTTTGCACTGCTCTTAGAAGTCCCTATTTCTTCAATTGGAAGATCTTGAAAAACTTGATGAAAGTTGTTAAAAATTCATAGGTAGATTAGATAGGCCTTGAAATTTTATTTTTTGACTTTATGAACCTTCTTCTTGGAGGATTGCTAACACAGCTCCCATGTTGCAGTTTCTTACAATATATATCTCATTTTGCTTTTCTATCTTTTCACAGGTGCCATTATTTTATTGGGTTTACTAGGTGGTCTAGTTTTCCTCGCAGCTGTCATCGTCACAGTAGTCATTTTAGTTCGAAGGTAAGTCCAGCCTAGCTCTCAACTCTCTATTTGCGCGATTAACAGACCCTCTCTAATGACTTGAGACTGAATTCGCGTCTTCTGTACGCTGTTTGGAAGTTGACTTGCCTCTTATCTAGCTGTCCTTGAAAGTGCATCTTGAGATGTCGTGTCAGTGCTGTAAGCTTTCTAACTTGCCCCATCCTGGCCATGAGCTTCATTAATGCTAATTGCCTATCTTGATTAATCCTATTCGTTTCCTCTGCTCCCTTGTTTTTCTCATATATAGTCGGAAAATCGAATCATTTTTCAAGTGTTGAAAACATTCGCGGAGGAAGTTTGAAATCCAAACACACATTCCTTCCATGTGATTAACAAGTTACCACTCACCTAAAATGTTCATCACTCACAACTGTTTGCAGCTATTTTTTGTTGGCTGATTAACTTGTTCTCCTACATGCCCCCTTTTTACCGGACACAAATTAAAAAATCTTACAGTCTCTTAACAATAGTGTAGGCAGTGTTCCTCGAATTTTTTTGTCACTCACATTTCAAGTGTCAATGTCGATTTCTCCCTTTAATTTAGAAGTATTCAATGCAAGCTCACAAAAATTTACATTAAGTGACTTCTGTTGTCATATCTAAATTTTTTGAATATTTTTTAAAGCAGAAAATTAATTTTTTAAATTTTTATTTATTTGTTTGGTCGTAAGTAGTTGGCTGTGACTTTTGATACTTTCCTCCACCGGCGAGATTTTTAAGGTCGAATTATTAGTTCCCACATTAGAAGATAGGTAGCTTGTATTTTCACTAATTAAATACTTAATAGTGTGCAGAGGCTTGGTCACAGACTATTAACTTTTAGAAAACATAACTATATCCAAATTATGATACAAAAATGATTGAAAGTTACCTAAGGCATCTTATTCTCATCATTCTTGCTGAGTCTTGAATTAGTTAAAGGGGTCCACAAAGTTCAATCTCTTTTTGAATGCTGGCATGTTTCCAGTGTCATGCTCAAGTTTTTTTTAGCCCAGTAAAACCTTGATTTTCCGGCCGAATGCGGCAGATGGCTGGACTGGACTGTGAAGAATCAAATGCTTCATTTAAAGTGCTGTACAAGCAGCAAGGGGAAAATACTGTATAAGTGGACTGAATTTCGCAATTTGGAACGAAAATTTCTGGCTCAGTTTAAAAACAATGTGTGTACCATTAGTCTCCCTATGTCTAAAAGTGTTTTTATGGACTAGCCAGAAATTGTAGTTCCTAATTACAAAATATAATCCAACTGATGGCCCACTGGATATGGTTGGAAACTAAGCCCTATCCCACATTTTTCGCATGAAAATTCGAAGCAGAAAATGTTGAATGTATCAAAACTTTTTTTAAGTAAATTATTCGAGAGAAATGAACAATTGTAGCTTACATTATGAACAGTAAATGCAAACCTTCCACTCGTAACAAAAAAACCAGGTGGGTAAAAATCGGCTAGGGTCGAATGGTGACAAAATCGGTCAAAGGAATCCCCTTGGAAGCAGCAAGACAGAATATTAAGGAAAGGAACATTTTTAAGTTTCATCAAATTTGACTGAAACACAATTCCTACAGGAGGTTTCCCCCTCCTTATGTAAGAGAAATGTGGCAGAATCAGGCCGGATATTACAGTGACTGAATGATTGAGGGCCTACTGTACTGAAAGTTTTGTAAGCTGAAATATCCACTCTCTGTCAATTATTTTGGGGTTCTGGGACTTTGCACTAATGTTACTAATGGTTGCAGCGGGCGGCAGAGAGACCTCCCGCCCGCACCGATGCCGTCTCGGTGGTACACGCTGCTCGCATTGCCCTTTCCCGACCAGCACGTAGGGCGGAGAGAGTTCACTCGCCCCTACCGAAGTCGAGCTGGCTACTTCTCTAACCCCATTTGACAATACGCCTCTAGCTACAGTAGCTCTCTGTAACAATCTAGTACAATCAAAAAGGTACCATTTATTCGTACTAAACACCGTTCAGCACAGTGCACGCTCCTCTTGCAGTCCACTGCATCACCGTTTTCATCGTTGCTTCGTTTCGTAACACGCCGCGCTTCCAGCCAAATCACACATGCTCTCTCTTCTGCGCCTCATGGTATTTTTCAGCTGTCTAACCCTAGAAAAGCATTCAAGTGTTTCTGGACAATGGTTTTCCCATTACAAATTTCCCATGCAAAAAAATCCATTGGAGATGTATTTGTGGAATATGATTTGTCATCTTGCACCGGTTTATCGGTCCAATTTAAGTAAATTGAGATAAATTGTGGATACTTTGAGGGATATTAAATTAGAAGGGTCAATCTGATACTTTTTTTTTCATGTCCAAAATTAAGCCTCTTTCTCTGATGGTATCGTAGATCACCTTAGTTTTATACACAGTGTATGGAATCTTGCACAACTCATAAAGCTATTTTGACTATAAGTTTGAAATTACGGTTTATGTTTGCTGAGCGTTAAGCTATAACATTAGCAACAATGTAATAAGAAAACGCCTGATTTTTAGAGAAATTAGTTGGAAAACCCAATTAAAATTGATTTTAACAGGAGATTAGGAGTTCACTCAGAATGTGAATCTAGGTTGCAATATTGTGATTTCTGTTATTTTGAATTCATCATTTTTGACTGAAATACAGCCCTCCACAACCATATTATAAATTGAAAGATCATCATAAAATTCTGGTCAGGGGAGACTTTATAAATTTATTGGACGTTCCTCGAACAAACATTTTGTGCGTTTTCAGAGTTGATGGTCCAAAATCTTGGTACATAAAAAAGTCGGTATTTCGCAAATTCTGTCTTGTGGGTACCTATGACTCACAAGATTGAAATTTTGTTCTCTGCTAAGTTGAAAGGCCATAAAAAGCTGACGTTCAAAAAAGATTCTCACTATCATCCGATCACCGCATTGGAAAATTGCTTGACAGTGAAATGAATTTCAAGTAAATCCTGTACTCTCTTCACAACAGTGTTCAATCCATTAAGAATTGTTAAATAAGTGGAGTACAAACTTTTATACAAATTTCACTATTTTGCTCCACCATCTGCTTTCCCATTTCATATGTTTCTGTTTTCTCCTGTTACAACTAGAGATAGGTAGGTATTGATATTGTTTTAAGAGCAACTGTAGCTGAGGAAGGCTTTGCTTATGGGGTTTGGTTGAACAGGTTACTTGTTTCACCCTTCGTTTATCATAATGAAACATTTCTCTGAACTTACTTATGTTTTTTTGCTACTGTCAGGGATTTTGGTCGTCTGGAAAACCTGGGAAGTCAGGAATTTAATAAGAAAGGGAAAGTCATAGAATTTTATAAGTATAGCGTATTGGCTTAGCAACTTCAGCCAGTGCCATTTGAGAGAGTCTGAACAACTTCCGAGTGCCTTTTTCCTCAATCAGAATCCCTGGAATTGGAGATTGTGGCCATGGTGTAACTAAAGTTAGCATGATTAAAATAAGCAAATTCTAAGTTTGACTAAAGCTCAAGGATTTCGGAAATTTTGGAATCAGGGGAAAGCATCGGGAAGAGTCAGGGAAAGTCTGGGAATTGAATAATTAGGAAATCACAGAAACTATATCACCTTACCACTCCGTTTTATTTTTGTCCACTTACTTTTTCCCATTAAATATTGTGATATGAGGAAACAAAGAAAGAAACACAATTTTAGTTGGCTCTTTTGAGTTTAGACCCACCCCTATTTGGCAGGGGGCACCACATGTCTCAGTGTAGAAGTTCTCCTGGCACTTGATTTTACCTCCCAAGTTTCTCTCAAGCATAATCTGAAGGAACCAAAAGCATGATCTTATAATTTTTCTGCTATGAATGTTTTTGATGGTGTTGGTCTTAGATATTGCACGTTTGAATGTATAACGATTTGTTGTTTTTATTGTGCACTGTTGGTATTAATTTTTTATCAATTGACTTTCACCTCAATTCACCCTTCTTCCCTGTGCTTAGCTTGGAAACTTTATTTGAAGACTTCTTCACCGAAAACGTGTAGGTATCACAGAAATTGTAGATTTGAGAAAATGGCATTATAATTATATGAAAGCGTCCTTCATAGTGAAGGGTGCTCCAGTTGCCCATACATGAGATTATTTTGGTAATTTGTTACACAGTTGACCTTTTACGAAAACATTTTGTTCCCTCTTTTATTGCAAGAGTCACAAATTCCATATACTTAACCATCCATCTCCAAGTGAAATTTTACACAAAATATGAAAACGATGTTGATTTTGTCTGAAATAAACTCCAAGACTCCTACCTCTCTCTTTTTGCAACAAGTGTGACACTTTTTAGCCTACAGCTGCATGGCCTTGTATGCACATTTGCACGTCTGTTGTTGCTGCTTTATCAAGGAACTTCAAGATATTTAACAAACAAAAAACCAAGTTACAAATTTGTTTGCTTTTTGAAAATTTTTGTGTAGAAAAAAAATAAGGAATACCGTTTTTAGATTTGCCCGACCAAACTTACAAAGTTTTGAAGTCAAATGTACAAAAATGAGGTTTTGAAAAAACCCAATCAAAAGTTTAATCTGATGAACTTCTTTAACCATAATCAATACTTATGATGTACGTGGTTTTTCCAAGTCAGCAATCATTATTGCTCTTGTCTGTTTTTAATCCTTGCTTCAGTGATCATGAACAGAAGTGTAAAAAAACTCGCCATGGATGTGTTAAAAATAATGCAAATTTTAAGGGGAGATGAGTATTACTGAAAGAAACTGATAAAGTCATTCATCAGGAGGCCCTTTCATGGGAGGACCTTTCTAGATACATATTTTTTCAAAAATTTTTATTTAATATCTTACCTTCTCTAATTTACTAAAAAATCTGTGAAAATAACATAAGTTTATATGTTCAAAGTCAATGGATTTTTTCACATTAAAAAGATTTGGCTCATATTTATTGCCACGAGAAAAGATCACTCCAGAAATATTTAAGGAGAAAGGAAAAGAAACTCAGTAAATCAAGTTTTTATTTACTTTAAAATTTGTGAGAAGATATTCTCTCATTATTCACATTACTTTTTTAGTATTATTTACTTCTAGTATTAGTGAATTGATGTGAAACATCACCAAAATTGTAATGAGCAAATTGAAATATTTAAATAGTGAATTAATGAAAAAAATTATTATACATCTCGTGGTTATTGTGCGAGGTATGTAATTTATGCTCTGATGACCACATGGAAAGAATGAAATGATGATTTAACAATTTAAAAAAGAAAAGTGTCGGACATGTTTCAATGTAGATTTTACAGTACAAAAATGCTAATTTAACCACATAGCTTTCCAGCATTGTAAACTGTACATTTGAAACATGTCGGGCATATTTTTTAAAAATTTAAGTGAGGCCCTGGTTCCGAAAAAGGCACTTTTCGATTGCGATGTTTCAGAATATCTGTTGATAATTAATCCCTGAGAGAAGAATTTAGAATCGTAAGAAATATTGAGTAAAATTTTCACACAAATTTTTAGTGAAATGGATGCTTTCACTCTCCTTACAATGGATAAAATACTAAAGGAGACTCTGAAAAACTGCAACCGGGAAGCGCCCTTTTCGCATCCAGTGCCTCAATTAAGAAATCATCAATCCATTTTTTTCCGTGCACCAGGTCGGAAAGCCTTCAGCAATAAAAAACTTACAAATTAACATCGCTTTGATTCGTTCAATCAACTCACTCATTACTTCTAGTTTTTAGAGTCCATGAGATATGATCGACGCTTTGTAGCCTGTGACAAGATATACAATAAAAGAAAAATTTAAAAGCGGGTAACAAGGCTAAAATTTCACAAATAAAACCAAAACGTTTCGGCTGAAAACTCAGCCTTCCTCAGTTGGAAAAAACATTAAAAAGAAAAATGGTAAAAATCTAAAATAGTACTTGGCTAGTACTTTCAAAGGGAGAATGTTGTTATGTTGTATTTTTAGAGTCCATGTGGGTAATGAAGTATGTTCATCATGTGATTTTGATTGCAGGAACCGAAGTGCCAAACACTACCGCCACCGTCCTTCACCGGACTGTCACACAGTGGCGTCTTTTGACTCCTCAAGCTCGGAGAGCCGCAATGGACTGAACCGTTACTACCAGCAAGCATGGGAGAACCTTCACCAGTCAGCGAGCAACAAAGCGCACGCTCAACATGCCCGCAGGAAGGACATGGACCCCCGACTCGAGGGTATGCGTGATGGAAGCGAGTTAGTTGTCAGCGATGTAGCCACAGTTTATCCGCACCGAGTCGCTGGGGAGAAAAAGCGCCATCATCATCATCACCATCACAACCACCATGGTGCTGAGCGGGACTGGCGCCACCACCACCCTTCTGCCAAGCACCGCTACTAGATGCGGGTCAGGGTGCCCGTACAGAGTTAATACAATACTTGATGAGGGATTGACTTGCTCAGCAGGAAAACAGGCTTGTTCATCTAAAATATTGTGATTTTACGAGTATTTTGTGTTGATTTTGCCTCCAAATCCTAATCTCTTAGTATTAGGAGGATTCTTCTGTCCTTATGAAAGTATACTAATGTCTAAAGTGCAAAGCCTTGTTCTCCATTGCGGTGTTTCAATATTTCCGCTCTTATATTACTTTTTCCCAGAGAAACATGTCAACTTTATAGCTTGGAATGTATACATTATATTCTGCTAACAGTAAAGAAAAATTAAATTAGTTTTCAAGAAGTTACGTTGACTAGTTTTTCAGGGGAAAAATAAAGTATGACAGGAAGTCTGTAACTTCGTAAACAGTAAACAGAGGTACAAAGTTTTGAACCTTGGCCATTGATATGTTTCAAACCTTTCAGTTGATGTATGTCCAGAGAATCCACATTTCAGGGGGTGAATTTCGATGCATCTACATGAGAGAAGTAAATCTCAATTGGAGGTTTGCAAGGAAGAACTATCTATTTTAGTATTCTCATTGGCAATTTGTATCAAACAGGGGCATGGAAGTGTTAGAAGAGATAAGCGAATTCTGAAGACTGCTGAATCATAGTTTCCAAAAACTTCTCAATACTCTACAAAGAGTCTGTCTCTCATCACTGCTGGCTGGACGTTTGAATTTTCCTGAAGATTAAGTTCTTTTGTGCAGTGCAACACTCATCAGAACAATGCTCTGGGAAACCAGTCCATTTGTATTGCAAATTCTTAGGAGCCTAAAGTAAAGCCATGTCCTGTCAGCTTTTGGTCTGGAGACAACACTGGAGCTAAATCAAATCTACCCTCCAAACTAAAATTGTTACCTACCATAATATCCATTGCTAAAATAAGTAGGTTTTCCTTCCAAACTTTTTATGTAGATGGACCTCCTTTGCTTTTTTTATCTATTTATGAACACAAATTACTGGTAAAATCAAATTGATGCGAGTCCAACAACTCATTATTTCTTTCATACATGGATTTTATTTTCACAGGCTGCATGCCTTAACCTTTAACTATTTTACACAGTAAATCACAGGCAAAAAAAAAAGAATGCAACTTATCAGGGGAATGCAATGAATAAAACTGCTCAAGTTTGTTCTCTTTTTCATTAATCACTTTTTTCATACTGGAAATATTAAGACTATGATACCACCAGATTTTTGCCCAGGGAAAGCGGCATTTAAACAAGAAAAATAAGTATCAAACTATTTTTCCCCTGGTGAGTTTAGTCCTATTCTTTTCACTTCAAAATAGCTCTCTAATCTTCAATTTGTTTTCAAAAAATATTCTGAATCCAGAAAGAAAGTTAGCATGTTTTAATGAACAAGTCACATGTTAGACTGCATGCAATTTTTGGTAGAAGTGTGTACCAACAAAAGTTAGACTTATTTTCTCTTCATAGATGTATGCCCTCATAATATTGTTCATCTGAGAATGTGTTTGAAACAGAAACAATATTCAAACAATAATCAGTGGCTACCAAAATGGTGGTTACTCACCTGTGACAGACTGCTCAAAATTCTGTTGAATCTGCGAGTTCATGGAAACTATGAATTCTGAAGCAGAGTTTCCTCAGAGCTTCAAATTTGTAAAGAATTTAATCCACGTAAGGGAAAATAGCCAATGACACGTTTTAGTTGAATGTCTCAAAACATGAATCAATAAATTGCAGGATACTTTCTTTTACATATCTTTTTGTTTGACTGAAAATTCAGTGAAAACAAATGTAAAATAATCATCATACATTTTGAAATTATAAAACCAGCAATTCTTCTTTCAAATATCTTCGAAGGAGAAAATATGTTTTGCAAAATGTTCCATCGTATCATAGTTTTCAAGCTGTGCTCAAAGTGGCATAGACCTGTGTAAGTATACTGGTGTAAGCAAAGAGCTTGAGTCAATGAAGACTTATCAATTGCGATCCTTGATTTGTGTCAGTTGTAGTCATTGACTTAAGCTTTCAATTGGTGCTGGTATACTAGTGGATCCAACATCTGGTGCTGAAATCCTCTTTAAACTTAAAATCTTTAATGGACCACCAGCCAAAGTATGTATTGAAGCTAAACTCAACATGTACTCTCCTCAAAATTTCAAGAGGAGAACGAACCACACAACAAAAAGTCTGGAAATCAACTCCTGAACAAGACACAAGTGTTTACAATTAACACTGGTTGTATGACAAAAATACGAATGACATCATTCGCATAATGTAGTTGCCACTGGATCTAGGCTAAAAATATGTGTTAATATCGTGTTCAGACCTTGATTTCCCTAATCTCTGGTTGTGTGAATTGTGTTCTACAGAAGATTTTGAAGGGGAAACATGCCACATTTCTCTGTAGTTCAGACCTTGTCTCGTGGGGCATTCTCATTAACTTTGTTGGTAATTCAGCTTTCTCTTAGCTCATACTTATCTCGTAATGACCTGTAAGCTCTGGGGCGGTGAAATTCAGCTCTTTATTGGAAAATTGATGATATCAAATGGAACTTTCCACCTCTTTGCATGAATAGTTGAATTCAAGCATTCACAATTTTGCTATTTTCAGAATCAATGTTACCATTCTATAGGGAATCCTTCGCGAGAGTCTACCAGCAGGAGCTACGAGTTTGTTGAACTCTAAATCATCTCTCCATAAGTTCATTAATTTGTGATCTGGTTTCACTAATTTCACTTATTCCGTTAATTTTCATTCATTTTGCTGATTTATATGTTTAAAGAAACATTCGAAAGGGAATTGCTACACTTGAAAATCATCAGGACTATGCTATTTCCATAACGTAGTCTTCCAAAATTTTCTGAACGACACTCTCGCAATTTAGGGTTTTGCAACTCAATGACTGAACTTCAAAACTGAGTTTCCCAATAGCAATGTCTTGAAATTTCTGCTCTTACATTTTTTTTAGAGAAAAAATGGTTAAAATCTTAATCTGAAATTTTCACTCAGTTTTTTGTTCTTGCTTCACTGTCTAACTTGAAGCTGCAGTGATGAGTCATTTTTCCTCTAAAAAATATAGTGCGGGCTGAAATTTATAAAATTTTGCCTTTGAAACTCTTGGTTTTGAACTAGAACCATCAATGTAACACTCTGCTGGTTTTAACCTCTTAACTTAAAGCTGTAAAAGTTTAGAGAGAAAATGCAGAAGAACCGCAAGGTTACAGAATTTTTCTCTTTTAAGAAGGCTAGGATTAGTGAACAATTCCTTTTAATTTGGATTTTTTTGCATAGCCTGGCAACCAATGAACCGGTCAGTGACTAGCCATTTAATTATTAGATTTTGTCGTTTTTTCTTTCTGTTTAGTCATGAAACCAGCAAACGGAAACTTCGTAAACAGAATTTGAAAAATCGTGACAGAATCGTTATTGTTTGTAGTCTATTTATTTTGCTATTTGTATTTATTTTTACACGACAATCTAAGAAAATTACAGTTTTTTCAAACTATACAAAGTGTATTTTTGTAAAGTAAGTAAATGAATTTTGTAAATAAACTAGTGTGTATATGAAATGAAATGAAAACTGTTTTTTATATTTTTAAATTTTGTTTTGATTTTTGAATAGTAAATCAGCGTTTCAGCCTCTTTCCTGATTTTGAGTCCAAAGACTGGAAAAAAACGTTATATCTGTTCCATTCAATAGCAGCTACTGTTTAATCTTTCTTGATGCTGGAATTTAAAAGTAAAACCCTACAAGAATACAATGATAAATGTTAGTTCACAAACATATTTTCTTTCGGTGAGAATGATTCATATGCATACTTCTCATTTTTCATCCCAGCTCAGATTTGAAGTGCTCTGGAATTTTTATCTATGATTTAAAGTCTCGATGTTACCTTCAATCTTTAAATTTGAGCTTCTTTCTCCACAAATTGTCTCGGTTTTCATCTGCCCAAAGTAGGTACAATGTATAGTGGACCACCAGACAAGGCATGAAACTAAGCACAACAATTCATGTTTCCATACTGAAATCTTACCAAGAATATGATGAACGCATTAATATATCTCAAATCCAACTCAAAAGTGATCAAGTAGCGTTTTTTGTCTTTATCAGTTCAGACCTCTTGCTCTTGAAAGTTGCAGTCCACTCCAGTTAAATTGAGCACTGAACTAACATTGGTATTCCTTACAATCGAAGAATTTTCCTGTGGTGACTTTTCTTTTTTTAAAAAAGATCAAAGGTGCCATACATTAGATCAGAGATCAAAGATCATGTGTGTTAAACCGCACTCAAGTTTTTGCCTGACTTATAGGTTCTTTTCAATGGTTAATTTGATCTACATCCAAAATGGTTTTTTTGCGAGGTGGAAGTTGAAATTGAGTGTTTGTAGTGTAAACTGCAAACCTTAATTTCTTACCTATGAGTTGATGATGGAAGTATACGATATGTCTAATGTCTTCTGCATGTAACTATGATGAGAAAACACGTCTTATAATCGTTTAGTTCTTACCTCGTTTTGTGGTCCATTTTGAAGCTATTTATTGGGTCTCCATTTTTTTTAAAACAAAATTTTACGTTGCAAATGTCAATTCATTTTAGCATCTAATGTGCCTTAATTTTTTTCTTGACCTATCCATCGATGTGGAAAGTCTTTATTGCTACCTAAAAATTTCATATTTGTCACATTTCCTATTCTTCTTGATGTCTTCTTTTTTGGCTTTAATGTCTTAAAAAATCTCTATAAAATTTACTCTCATTAAATTATTTCAATGAAATCAGGTGTTAATGATGGTACTTTTTTATTTTTGATGAAATCATGTTATTGTAAATAAAGTTTAGCCGTAAGTAGGTATTTAAGTTCAATCATAATTTATATGTTTTTGATTTTACATCCATACTGTACAAAAACATACTAACTGCCATTTGATAAATACTTTTTGTTTCCGTACAAGACCTCTGCAATGTTGATTGTTACACTCCGAAGAAAACTATTGTGAGCTTCATTTACACTTGAAGAATATTTTGTTCAAATTTAAAGCAACTAAGTTTGATCCTTTTCCTTTAGGAAATGGGATAGGAGCAGGAAGTCTGAAATCTTGCTTTGTAAGACATGTTCTCAAAACGCAACTATCGATGTATTTTTACCCTTAATGAAACTCACTTGATTTTTTAAGTGGACTACATTTTTGCAACTAGGAATTATATTCCTGGCTCATCTGTAAAAAACCCTTACATGTATGGAAAACTAATACATACATCGTTTCTAAACTGAGCCAGCAATTGGACAGCGTTTAACAGAAAGGAAGCAAGCCACATCAGCTATTGCCAAAGCTAACTGGACAATTTAATTTTTTACGAGATAATGTTTGTGCAGATTCTTGTGAAAATGTCAGGGCATTTGCTTCGTACTATGGAGAAAATCCACTGAAATCAGCACGAAAATTCCCACAACCGTTTACGTTTAAAATATTAAATTGCCCAATCAAATTTGGAAATAGCTGATGTGGCTTGGTTCTTTTCTGTTTAGCGCGGTCCAATTGTGGCTCCCAATTGCAAAACGTAGTCCAATTCACATCATAGAAATGAAATTTAAGCTATTGAGTTGCGTTGGTATTTTTTGCTCTTCTGATTAATTAATAAAAAGGAGGACTTACTTTTGAAATCCCAGAGCCTCTGTGGTTCAAACCAGCGGCGGATGCTGTTTTAAAAAGAAAATTGAAACAGAAACGAAAGATAAAACTGTGCCTGAAGGTCCCATTGTGTTGGGTTCTGAAGTTGTTTTTGGAACACAATGCAATGGATCTGAAAGAGCACAGTTTTAGTTATTTTGTTTGTTTATAATTCAATTTTCTCTTTGATTTAGCTCCTAACTTTGGTGTAAGCTGAAATGTTCATAGTGTTTTAAGTGCAAGTCCTCTTATTTATTGATTTATCGGTATAACAAAAAATACCAAAGCAACTCAACAATTAAAATCGATCAGGAAAACCCCAACCTCAAAACATTTCCCTTCCTAGATCCATAAATTTAAAACTTACCTCGCCACAAAAATTCGTCAGAAATGTTTATTTGTTTTTGACTCAACAGAAATTTTTAGCTTTCATACTGCCTTGAAGTAATCACTTCAAACTACTCTTGTGTATCATGGAAGGAAATCTTGAGTTGCCTTTCAGTATTCAAGTCTTATCCTGACTGGCATTTTCAAAATATAGAAAATTACCAAATGGAAAAAATATTATCGAGTGCTTGTTAAATGTGAGGAAACGATATGGTTTAATACCGCAAGACTCTAAATTTGTACTCACTCTATTTTTTCTTATTTCCGTCCTGAACGTTGTTAATAATTTTTGTAAATATTAATTGAAATATACCTACCAGTAGAAAAAAGCTTTTACAGTATGAATTCCTTTGTTTTTTTGTGTTTCACTGCCCCCAAGATCCTAAGTTGGTACATACTTCACATGAAGTTATTCTGGTATGACTCCCATGCAGAAAAATAATATTAAGAGACACAGAATCATGATCAGTACTGGATTTAGGGATTGCCTTTTTGGGTATGGCTTCATATACTATGCGGTTGAGGCAGAGTAACCAAATATCCTTGTCTCAAGAGAACCTGTACCTAAGTGCAGGACAATTACCTTTGTAGGATCTCTTTATAATCTCTTGGGAGGAGAAGACCCTGTCTTGTTTCAACATTTATTTTGATTTTTTGGGCACCCGGAAGTTTATGTATTGATTTTGCCGGGGTTTGGTATTGTGCCTGATTTAATTAGTAGTAGGCTGGTAAACTTGAGGTATTTAGGAGATTGAGGATGATTCATGCTATATTAACTATTGGTATTTTGGGTTTTATTTTTTGAGGCCATCATATATTTACATTTGGTACTGATGTTGATGAGAATTTTTCACTTCAGCCACCAGGGATGGATTTACCTACTTGCGTATAAGCGGCATAGTGGCAACTGCCTACAAAAATTTAATTGTCTCCTGTATATTTCAAAGAGATATTAACACACTCAAGTTTGGTCACAATCCACCACGAAAAATATCTGATTTTTCTTGAGAAAAATTTAATTTTCCTCATCATAACAATCTTAGGGAGAAGCACTTGAATGGTTTCAAAAATTTTTGGTGCGCCTCAATTTCCAGGCCATAGCATCTATAGATCTCTTCTCATTACTCGCAAGAGGCAAAATATTTTCTTGTTTTAACAAGATGTAGGTGACTCTTGATCGAACTTACCTGTAGTAACGGGCAATCCACCTCTCATTTTATACATTTTAAAAATTTTCCTCAGTTAACTGAGACTGAAAAAAACTTGTCCATCCAACAATAAAGCTGATATGGTAAGTGAAAACAGAACTGAATGGTTCCTGTAAATATATATTCTGCTAAAAATCTAACACATTTCTTTGACAGTAGAAGGAGACTGTGCAGCAGCATCAGTTAGAATGCTTAGTTATTGTTTTCCCACCATTATTTTTCAACAGACGAATCATCCAAAATAATTCCAGTTACGCTGCCCATAGTAAACAAAAATAGAAACCCTGTAAATCAAAGAACAAGAGGACTAAACTTACTAGGTTTCATTCCACCCAAAGTAGCCAGCCAAAAATGTTAATTCCTGTAGGAACAGCAATAACTATAGTGGCTGACAGGGCCGGATTTAGGGGGTTGGCCACATGGGCCGCGGCCCATGGCGGCAAATTTTTTAATGTTTTTAAATGTAGGTATAAAAAAAATTGGATTTAGAAAAAAAAAAAATTACAAACGAGAAAAGGCGACAAAATCTCTCATTTCCTGAGAGTATAGTAATTTCTAATTTTGTCGTCTTTCAGTAATACAAGAGACAGCACCTTTAATTAGTCGAGTTAAGAGAGAAACCAAACACGCGATTTGGCCTGGAACGGCGCGGCGCAGAGAGCAAGGATGTCGAG
Source organism: Bemisia tabaci (assembly GCF_001854935.1). Lineage (NCBI taxonomy): Eukaryota > Metazoa > Arthropoda > Insecta > Hemiptera > Aleyrodidae > Bemisia > Bemisia tabaci. The sequence goes on along the minus strand of NW_017548287.1, from coordinate 126,961 downwards.
GACTTAATATGAAAAGGAGGAGATCTCGGCGGCGGAAGTTAAAATTATTAAACCACATTTATGTTTGTTCTTGCATAATTTTTACGTTCATTTCTTTAAAATGGAAACCCTTGTCCACACAGAGATAGGTTTACGAAACTTAACTTCCGCGCAAAGTTCCGTGAACTTTTTCTAGTAGTGTTGACAGGGCTTTCGCAAAAAATGCGTTCAACCAACGTTCAACACGAGTAAACGCGTAAGTGCACCCCTCCCTCACCGGCACGTTCACTTGATAGTTTTTATTTACTGATGTTTCAGACCGAATGAGGAGGGGGCGGCAAAATATAGGCGGCCCATTGGCGGTAAGGAAGTAAATCCGGCCCTGTCTGTGCGAAGAAAATTCTGCAAAAACTTCAAAGAATGATATCAATTTGTTTTCCTTTTAAAAAAAATTATAAAGAGGTGGAGATTTTCAAACACCGCAAACGAGATACGTGGTTGTGCATTAATACCTATTAAAGATGCTGTCTCTTGTACCTATCACCGAAAAACGACAAAATTAGAAATTACCATAGGTACTCTCAGGAAGGAGAAATTTTGTCCCTTTTTCTCATGGATAATTTTTTTTTCTGAATCCGATTTTTTTTTACCTACATTTAAAAAAATTGCAAAATTTGCCGCCCCCTAAATTTGCCGCCATGGGCCACGGCCCATGTATCCGGCCCTGGGTAGTTCTCCATTCAAAAATCATCTGCAACGTCGCAAACTGCGTTACGTGGTTTGCGAGTTTCAACATCGAAATTTGATGTACCCTTTGTTCAACAAATACCTAGGATCTTTGAAACAAAATCCAAGCAGGTGTTTGCAGAACCGTCAACTGATTGTGAGTTCCGGGGAAGTAGACGCTCAACAAAAATTTCTCCGTCGATTTGAATTAGCCCGCCTTAATTTAAATTACCACCGGAAAAGGCAAAATCGCGGGCGCGGGTTTCCGCCGTTTCCGCGTCCGCTGTGTTCATCCGTTTCCGCTTCACAGTTTGTTCCAAAGAGGTTCATTTTCATTTGTTGGTTATGTGCGTACACCGAATTTCTTTTTCTCTGTTTCTCCAGTTTTTTCTAGAATCATGCCCTCACACAGCTTCCATCTGATATGATTGATAAAACTGTGTGTTTCTGGTGTCCTCATGTAAGTTGCTACAATTCAATCTAGCTTTTCATACCCTGCTCGCCAACTTCTCATCTCTCCATCCAACGAGGATGGACCTCATGGCGGCCTCTCGATCCCAAGCTAACATCTCCAGTTCCTCGCTTCTCTCTCATTTGTTGTTACCTTCTTTGACTTCGATTTCATAAGCAAATCTAGAACGGGGACTATGAACGGCAATGCCGGGAGGATTAGTTGTGAGGCTCACTCCACCCACGGAAGCAATGCTCCAGCGCCCAATCCCCTCCGGTCAGCAATTTCCAACACAGCCAGCTCACAACTCATCGAAGAGCATGTTGAAGGCCTTGAACCCTCAGAACTCAGTCACCAGAATATGCCGATACTTCAACCATGCGCCTCTCACTTGAGAGCTTGTCCAGACCTGAACGCGAGTGATGCGAAACCGCAGGCTTCATGCATCATTCCATGCACTGCCCCTAACTTCAATGACGCAGGGCAGTTATTACATCCTGTTTGTCAAGAGACCAGTTCAGCTTCATCTTCAAACAATGGTCAGCCTCATCTTTCAAGCACCCATCAAATTGGTACCTGTGAAAATCCAAACTCAACAACTCAAGTCAGCTCTAGCGAATCTCATAATCAGATGAGCTTGAGTGACCAGATGAACCCTACTGGTCCCAGCTTAGCCAATTCTAATCAGCATATAATTGTAAACCTGATGAACTCTGCTGCAAGTCAATCCGATATCAACTCGTCCGGAGAGTTTTCCAGCTCTGGAATTTCGCTCTGTCAGCAGTTGGAAAGCGGCATACCATCAGTTCTTGCTCAAGGTGTGAACCCTAATTTGCAGCATCAGAATGTGAATATTCCTGTTTTAAGTTCATCATCGCCTGGTTTAAGTCTAGGCCAGAATTTCAATCTTAGTGCTTTGCCAGTGAATTTGCTCATGCCTGATCCAATGTCCACCCAGCCTAATACAATTTTGTCGTCCTACAGTAACTCAGCATGTGGGAACTACTCTCCGTTCGACAATGGAATTCCATGGTTGGCAGATAATCGCAACTACTATGATCGAAACTTCAGTAATAGTAGGCTGAGTATGTTGGAAAACATCGGGTTGTGTTCGCCGAATTCCGTGGAGTCTTTATCGCGAAACTGCAAAGAACTGGGTAATTACTCCAAGTGTCTTTCATCTCTCGACCCTTGGCTGAACATCTCTAATATTAATCAGACTGGAAAATATCCTGATCAGATCTCGCCTACCAATAATCTTCTCCACTTTGAGCCACCAACCGCTGATCTGAATGTAAAATTGGCCGATTGTTTGAAAGCAGATCTTGAGAATAAAGCAAAGTGTGACTCTACTAAAAGTAAGCTCAATTTCAGTCAACTTGCTGTGAATACAGAGTTCTCAGATTATGAATATAATATTCCATGCATCAGCAGCTCGGCCCCATACTCTGTCGATCTGAGCAAGTTTCCTTACCATTTCTCGAAGAATGACTATCCGCCAGCTATTTCTGAAGTACATGAAGGCTCTGCCAAGATCAAGCATCCTTGTGCCAAAAATGTTGAGCTGAAGATTGATGAGTTCAACGCAATGAAGAAAATTGGAGATTGTTCGATGAGCAACCATCATGGTTTTTTCGGTCAAGAAATGACAAGAAGCGAGTGCATGACAGTGCAAGAAGGCTGTGAAGAAATCGACATGGGAAGTGAAGGAAGCGAAGAAAGTGATATCATTGTTGAGGACTCCGATTCCAGATCAGCCGATGAAGAACAGAATGAGGTGAGTCATTTATGAATTACACGTATTTCTAACAAACGGAACTATGTGCATTATGACGTAAGCTCTGTTATGCATATATTCTTATGGGTCTCAAGGCTCATGTTTCAATGCACATAGTTCCGTTTGGTCGAAATACATCCAATTCCCTTTTACACTATCCTTGTTTTAAGGGTGTACCAGAAATTTTATTTCAGCAACTTTTTCCATGAAAAATTTAGGTATGACACTTAGGTACTTAACGATAATTAGTTGTGTCAAAGATTCTCAAAAGACAGAATTCAGAAAGATGTATAAAATTTATAGCATGACAATTCAGCCGTATTGTCTGCTGTTTTGGCGCAGTTCATCAGGGGTGCGAACAAGTGCCATCTCCGACACCATTTCATGCGATCCGGGATTTTTTCCTCCATCACCTCCAAAGAATTTCCTCACTCTTCCAAATTTTTCTAAGTAAAGACACCCCGCCTCTTTTTTTCTGCTATTCACTTTCAAAATCTCCTCACTTGAGTGAATTTTCTCACGTTACTCACCATCCACAGGTATATTTCCTCTTTGAAGGAAATTAATTGCTGGTGCCGTTTCTCGTTTCCAACAAAAATTTCTTCACTGATTTTGCGATTCGTGGATTGCGTGCACCCCTAGAATCCAACACAAACTACCATTTTGAATTTTTATGGAATAATCATATATTTAAGAACCACAGCCTAAATTGGCATCAAAAGTATATCCTTTTCTTTATCTCAGTCCAAATGTAACTTATGATGTCTACCTAATTATAACTTTCCATCCTCTCAATTTTATTTTTTTGTTTCTTTCATTTTAGATTTCTGTAGACCATGCTGAAAAAATCTTAGGCAGTGGGGAAGCCAATCTCTCAGAAGTGAATCCATGCTCCATAACCTTGCGTTGTTTCATCTGTGATCTGTCAACAACCACAATGCCGGCCACTCAGTTCATTCACACCAACAGTGAGTTCCCGGTGACTTCAGCAACGAAAACACCTATCGTCTCCAAACTTCTGGAATTTGTCCCTAGAGAGCTCCACAAATACTTGAGCATCGAGAATCATTTCTTGTGCTGCCGCTGTTTCAACCTTATTGAGACTGTAGAGAGCCTAGAGGGCAAGCTTGAATCGGTAAAAAAAAACTTGACCGACACGCTCACTAGGACCGTGACAATTATCAACATTCGTGGTGTGGAGGAAAAGAAGATCCCTTCTTTGGAGTGGTTTCAACCAGCAGATTTATCAGAGGATCCAGACGCTGCGAAAAATTGCCAAGAAATGAACTCATCTTTAGATTTGGACAATCCAAAGGGCAATGATGGGTGCATCAACCGGGATGTTCAGAATCCACAGGAAGAAAGTCATGAGGTTAGTACTTACCATGTCTTTTAAGTTGTAGGGTCGGAGCTTGAGGGACTTTAGTAAATGCATTGTGACGTTGACATGTCACACCAGACGAAGTATTAATTCATACATCAACCTTTGGCGCATCCAGGGGGAGGCATAAGGGGGGAGAAGGGGGAAGCCTGGGCCTCATTCACTTGAAAAAAAGGAGGAAGGAAGAAGAAGATAGAAAGAAGGTATCAGTTACTAGAATGAGTTTATTTTTCAGAAGTGCCTTAACATCAAAAGACCATTTAGGTACATCTCTGAAGAACTTAACATAAAAATTCAAGTAATGAAAGGGGGGGAAAGGAAGAAATTACCTACAATGAGGGTCATTCTATGTCAATTCATCCAGGGCATGAATTCTACCATCTCAGATCTGTTAATAATTTTTACTACCTACTTGTTAGTATTAATGAGAAATGAACTTAGCCAAATTTCTAGCTTCCTAGGACGAATTATTTTCAAGTACCTAATCAATTACGGAAATTTTGACGTTACTAATGCTTCTGAATTAATGCTTAAGTATGAACTTTTTGCTCGCATGTGTACAAAAGTCCCCGATGTTCCGCGATATTGAGGTGAAAATTGTGTGACATGTTGTGATCTTAACCGCTGGGAAATTTGCGGCATTGAAGTGAATACCTATGCGTTAAATGTTAAAAATTCCGCAAAGCCTCCTGTTCCATTGTGCATTTGCCGCGATTCAGCCGTGACTATCCCCTAATTATTATTAATTTTTTATTTATTTATTTATTTTTTTTTTTTTTTTTTTTTTTTTTTTTTTTTTTTTTTAATCGGTTGAAAAATCGCGCATTTACTTTGGTATCGAGTTGACAAATGAGGAATTTTTTTGATTCAACGTATCCGTTGGAAATATTCCGCACCTCACTGGGTTTTCAGATGAAACTCGCTTCACTGCCTTCATTTTCACACGTGGAAATCAATCGAGCAACTATTCGAACTCCGGAGTAGGTATGTGGTATCATGCAAAATTGAAGGAAAATCATAGGTTTTTGCCGATCCGACATTACTGACGTTTATGAATATTTTGCTCGCATTGATGTGAAAGTCGCCTTTATATTCCGCGATATTGAAGTGAATTGTTTTATTCTTAATCGACCTTTGGGAAATTCAATGCTACTCTGCGATATTCATTCCAACTACGCGTAATTTTTAAAGATTCTATTAATCCTCCTGTTGAATTGCGCATTTGCCGTGATTTAGCTGTGACTACCCCCAAATTTCTCTTTTTATTCGTCCAAAATCGTTTGAAAAATCGCGCATTTACTTTGGTATCGAGTTGAAAAATGAGGAATTTTTTTTATTCAACGTATCCGTTGGAAATATTCCGCACCTCACTGGGTTTTCAGATGAAACTCGCTTCACTGCCTTCATTTTCACACGCGGAAATCAATCGAGCAACTATTCGAACTCCGGAGCAGGTATGTGGAATCATGCAAAATTGAAGGAAAATCATAAGTTTTCGCCGATCCGAAGTTACTAATTTTCATGAATATTTTGCTCGCGTGTATATGAAATTCCCCCATATTCGGCGATATTGAGCTGAAAATTGTGTGACATGCTGTGATCTGAACCGCTGGGAAATTGGCGGAATTGAAGTGAATACGCGTCAAATGTTAAAAAAATTCCGCAAAACCTCCTGTTACATCATCGTGCATTTGCCGCGATTCAGCTGTGATAATCTCCTAATCTCTTTTTTCTTTTTTTTCTATATTGTTTATTGGAGGAATTGCTGTGATCTTAAGCAACCACCAAGTTCAAGGCTGTTCTATACGATATTCATTTAAATTACGCGTAATTTTTGAAGATTCTACAAAACCTGCTAAATCGCACATTAGCCGCGATTCAGCTGTGACTATTCCTTAAATTCGCATTTCATTTTTCTATAATCCCTAATTTCTTATTCTTTTTCTTTTCAAAATCGCGCATTTACTCCTTTACCTTGTTTAAAAGTGCGTAATTTCTTTTGATTCATCGTATCCGTTGGAAATGTCGCGCATGTAGTGACGTAGGAGTAATCTAGCATTAAAAAGATAAATCGAGCAACAAGGCACTCCGCCTAAACTGGCAAAATACAAAAACGCGACGGAATGCACCTGCACATGTATCAGGGATCAAATTGTAAGAGTCATTCTTAGAAAACACAAGTGACTCGGGGCAGGTGTAACGAAATTAAAAGGTTTCGGCCATAAAAGTGTCGAGGCCAGGTAAGCCAGATTTATCGCACGGGCCTTTGTCGGAGCCCGCTGCGAGGGGGGGAACCCGCGTAACGGGAAAGTAAAGGCCAGTAAGCCTAAAACTAGCAGGACCAACCAGAGCTTAGCATCGGTTCTTGGACCAGCCAATCAGGGATAGCATGGGGTACGCTGAGGGCTGCCCCATTAAGGGTTGTCCAGGGACCGAGGTTTTTGGGCTCTGGAAGGCTCCCGCAGTTCGATCTCCAATTTCAAGTCAAGCGGACAGGTAAGCTCCTCCAGTCCTTAGCGACACTCATAATTTTTTTTCGACGAACAAATATTTTATCCAAGTCCTCTGAGACAACGACAATTATACAAGCGATTTACTTGTTTCCTTTGATTCATATCTCGTGCGCTACTGATTATCGATACTGTGTTGTTAATTTTTTCGGGACGATTCAAACATTATAATTTCTTCATCACCAATATTTTGACTTGATATTGTTCCTCTATCTCTGGAGTGTACGACTCCCAGAACCCTACACGCACTTACCGCGATTTGCAGAAGATCCTCTCGTCACTGCCTTCATTTTCACACGCGGAAATCAATCGAGCAACTATTCGAACTCCGGAGTAGGTATGTGGTATCTCGCAAAATTGAAGGAAAATCAAAGGTTTTCGCCGACCCGAAGTTACGGACGTTTATGAATATTTTAATCGCATTGATTTAAAAGTCGCCCATATTATTCCGCGATATTGAAGTGAAAATCGTGTGACTTGTTAAATTTTAATCGACCGATGGGAAATTCAATGCTACTCTGCGATATTTATTTACCTAATACACGCCTAATTTTCAAAGATTCTACAAAACCTCTTGATACACCGCGTATTTGCCGCCATACAGCTTTGACTATCCCCTAATATCTAAAACACCCTCCACCCGATTAGTTGAAAAATTGTGGGAATTTACTTTGACACCGAGTTGAAAAGTGAGTGGATTCAACGTATCCGCTGGGAAATTGAAACGCAAAATTGAAGGAAAATCATAGGTTTTCGCCGATCCGATGTTGCTGATTTTTATGACTATTTTGCTCATATCAATACAAAAGTCGCGTATATTCCGCGATTTTAAGGTGAAAATTGTGTGACATTTTGTGATCTTAACCGCTAGGAATTTCGCGGCATTGAAGGGAATACGCGTTAAATTTTAAAGATTCCACAAATCCTCTTGACATATCGCACATTTGCCGCGATTCAGCTGTGACAGTTCCCTAACTTTTCATTTTATTTTTCCACAATGTGTCGGTTAAAAAGTGAGTAATTTCTTTTTTCTTCAACGTATCCGTTTGAAATGTCGCGCATGCACTTGACGCGATTTGCAGATGAAACTCGCGTCACTGCCTTCATTTTTACTCGCGGAAATCAATCGAGCAACTATTCGAACTCCGGAGTAGGTATGTGGTATATCGCAAAATTGAAGGAAAATCATAAGTTTTCGCCGATCCGATGTTACTGACGTTATTGAATATTTTGCTCGCATTGATGTGAAAGTCGCCATTACTCTGCGATATTGAAGTGAATTGTTTTATTCTGAAACGACCAATGGGAAATTTAATGCTATCACTGGGCAAAAAAAAAAAAAAAACACACATTGGATCTAGAGTCCAGACTCTTGAAAACATTGACAAGAAAAAATACTCTTGATTCAATCAGATTTTTGCTTGAATCAAAAGGAAATTCGTTCAAATTAAGAGGCTTAGTTTCGTGATATAAGCAAAAATCCGATTGAATCGAGAGTATTTTTTCTTGTCGATGTTTTTAAGAGTCAGGACTTCAGATCCAATGTGTTTTTTTTCCAGTGTATTCTGCGATATTCATTCCAATTACGCGTATTTTTAAAGATTCTAATCGGTTTAAAGATTCTAAATCGGTTAAAAAATCGCGCGTTAACTTCAGTTCGAGTCGAAAAATGAGACATTTCTTTCGATTCAACGTAAATGTCGCGCATCTCACGCGTTTTGCCGATGATACTCGCGTCACTGCCTTCATTTTCACACGCGGAAAATCAATCGAGCAACTATTCGAACCTCGGAGTAGGTATGTGGTATCACGCAAACTTAAAGGAAAATCAGAGGTTTTCGCCGATCCGAAGTTACTGACGTTATGAATATTTTAATCGCATTGATATAAAAGTCGCCTTTATTCCGCGATATTGAAGTGAAAATCGTGTGACTTGTTGAATTCTTTATCGACCGATGGGAAATTCAATACTACTCTGCGATATTCATTTAAATTACGCCTAATTTTCATAGATTCTACAAAACCTTTTGACATACCGCGTATTTGTCGCGATTCAGGCATGACTATCCCCTAATATCTATACCCCCCTCCCCTCAATCAGTTAAAAAATTGTTGGGATTTATACTTTGACACCGAGTTGAAAAGTGAGTGGATTCAACGTATCCGTTGGAAATGGAAATGCAAAATTGAAGGAAAATCATAGGTTTTCGCCGATCCGATGTTGCTGATTTTTATGACTGTTTTGCCCACATCAATACAAAAGTCGCGTATCTTCCACGATCTTAAAGTGAAAATTGTGTGAAATTGTGCACTGGAAAGAAAAACACATTGGATCAAGAGTCCAGACTCTAAAAAACATCGACAAGAAAAAATGCTCTTGATTCAATCAGATTTAAGCTTAAATCAAGAACCAAGCCTTTTAATTTGAGCGGATTTCCTTTTGATTCAAGCTTAAATCTGATTGAATCAAGAGTCCATTTTCTTGTCAATGTTTTCAAGAGTCTGGACTGTAGATACAATGTGTTTTTTTCCCCAGAGTGTTTATATTTGTGTGTTAACCGCTTGGAAATTCGCGGCATAGAAGGGAACACGCGATAAATTTTAACGATTCCACAAATCCTCTTGACTTATCGCGCATTTGCCGCGATTCAGCTGTGACTGTTCCCTAACTTTCCATTTTCTTTTTCCACAATCTGTCGGTTGAAAAGTGAGTAATTTATTTTTTCTTCAACGTATCCGTTTGAAAGTCGCGCATGCACTTTACGCGATTTGCAGATGAAACTCGCGTCATTGCCTTCATATTTACCCGCGAAAATCAATGAAGCATGGAGCAACTATTCGAACTTCGGAGTAGGTATGTGGTATCTCGCAAAATTGAAGGAAAATCATCGGTTTTCGCCGATCCGATGTTATTGACATTAATGAATATTTTGCTCGCATTGATGTGAAAGTCGCCTTTATTCCGCGATATTGAAGTGAATTGTTTTATTCTGAATCGACCGATGGGAAATTCAATGCTATCACTGTGCAAAAAGAAAACACATTGTACTAGGGGCTTATGGGGCTGCTTCGCAGCCCCTTATTTTTCCTGTACACTTTTCATTTTCACATGTTTTTTTTTTTATTTATTTATTTTCATTTAATTTTCTGTTTTGTCTTTGAATCGGGTCTAATTATTTTTTTGAGAGAATAAATATAACAAATGTTTTCAAAAATTGTAATTTTATTTAGTAAACTTTAAACTAAAATTTTGTTTTAATCTTCATACAAAATTATTTTTTAGGTTTTACATTTGTTTTCAAACTAATTTTAAAGAAGATCTTTTTTTATTTTTTAAATACTTTGCTTTTTTTTCGATTAAATTGTTNAAAAATACTCTTGATTCAATCAGATTTTTGCTTGAATCAAAAGGAAATCCGCTTAAATTAAAAGGCTTTGTTCTTCATTTAAGCTTAGATCCGATTGAATCAAGAGTATTTTTTCTTGTTGATATTTTTAGGAGTCTGGACTCAAGATCCGAAGTGGTTTTTTTTTTTTTTTTTTTTTTTTTTTTTTTTTTTTTTTTTTTTTTTTTTNTTTTTTTTTTTTTTTTTTTTTCCTTTTTTTTTTCCTTTCCCCCCAGTGTATTCTGCGATATTCATTCCAATTACGCGTAATTTTTAAAGATTCTATTGAACTCCTGTTAAATCGCGCATTTGCCACGATTCAGCTGTGACTATCCCCTGATTTCTAATTTTATTTGTCCAAAATTGGTTGAAAAATCGCGAGTTTACTTCAGTTCGAGTTGAAAAATGAGAAATTTCTTTCACTTCAACGTAAATGTCGCGTATCTCACGCAATTTGCAGATGACACTCATGTCACTGCCTTCATTTTCACACGCGGAAATCAATCGAGCAACTATTCGAACTTCGGAGTAGGTATGTGGTATCTCGCAAAATTGAAGGGAAATCATAGGTTTTCGCCGATCCGACGTTACGGACGTTCATGAATATTTTGCTCACATCGAACTAAAGATCGCGTATATTCCACGATATACATGGAAGTGAAGATCTTGTGACATTTTGTAAGCATGGCCGCAGGGATGCAAAAAGCTCAGAGCCTTCTCGTTTAGAAAACCCCTTCTTCCTCTGAAATTTTAAAAATATGACTATGTATGTCGCTGTGTGTAAAATTGCTGCGATCTGGCGAAAAACACGGGATTTTTACCGCGATGTTGCGAGAAACACTTTATCTTTACCGCAGCTTAACTTGAAAAACGCGGTTTTGCCGGCCTTCCCATTTTCACACGCAAGCACGCGACCGATCGCGACCCGCGTAGCTGCGTTGTCGAGGAGTTTTTGCACCCCTGCATCATCAACCGATGGGAAATGAAGATGTTGCATGTGTGAGGAATTTGCGATTTGACTGTTGATTCTTTTGTGAAAGTTCGCGAGAAACACGATGGTGCCATTGGTTTTCTCTGAAATCAACTTCCAAGCTCAAGAAAAGCTCTCAAGTTGAGGCCAAAATGGAGGGGATATCCCACGCTATCCTGAGAGTCCACCTCTACATCAGAACAAACTCTCCATGCAAAGATAGGGAGCAAATACATTGACAGGGCTGCCACTTTATTTGGGGACTCCAAAACTAAAAACACGGCAACCCTGCTAATGTATTTGCTCCCTATCTTTGCATGGAGAGTTTGTCTTGATGTAGAGGTGGACTCTCAGGATAGCGTGGGATATTTCCTCCATTTTGGCCTCAACTTGAGAGCTTTTTTGAGCTTGGAAGTTGATTTCAGAGAAAACCAGTGGCAACATCGTGTTTCTAGCAAACTTTTACATAAGAATCACCGGTCAAATCGCAAATCCCTCACACATGCAACATCTCCATTTACGGTTACTTTGCGATATTCATTTAAATTACGCGTAATTTACCGCGATTCAGCTGTGACAATCCCCTGATTTAATCCGATACCGAGTTGAAAAGTGAGTAATTTCTTTCGATTCCACGGATCCGTTGAAAATGTCGCGCTCTTCGCGGGATTTTCAGTTAAAACTCGCATCTCTGCCTTCATTTTCACACGTGGGTACCAATCGAGCAACTATTCGAACTTCGGAGTAGGTATGTGGTACCACGTAAAATTGAAGGAAAAACATAGGTTTTCGCCGATCCGAAGTTACTGACGTTTATAAATATTTTGCGCGCTTTGATATTAATGTCGCGTATTTCCGCAATTTTGAAGTGAAAATTAGGGGAATTGATGTGATCTGAAGTCTGAAGCATCCTCTGGGAAAAAAGCTACGAGCCGCGATATTAATTTACCTTACCCGTAATTTTTAAAGATTTTTCAAACCCGATGGGATAGTTGCACATTACAGAACCCCGCGTGATTGTCCCTGGACCCTAAGATAAATATTAGCATTGTACCGTTTCTTTTTTTCTAGATGATCCTGCCCCACGTTATCCTAATATGTAAATTGAAAAATAGAATGAAATTGTGAATTAACCTCTGTACTAATTTCGAGGGGCGTTGGCTCATTTGAAAGGTGTTGTACTCAATGCTTCGGGAAAATTATTAATTATTTTCTGGGGTTTGTCCCCGATCTTTAAATCCCTAAAAACTCATGAATGACCCTGCTCCAGGTTATGATAGTTTTGATAAAAGAAATTGTTCAGCTTCAACTGATTGTGAGTATGTTTTTTCTTTCTGCCCGTAGGTAACTGAGTTTTCAAACTCAACATCGAAAGAAAATTCAGCGAGTCAAATTGAAGATTGTGATGCCACAGGACAAGATCCAGATCACCAGCTTCAACCCAAAGAAAATGGACCGGCAGACAAGGTTACAGCTTCTCCTGCCGAGAATCACACGGTGCCCGGAAAGTTTTCCGCCTTCTGTTCTGACTGCGGCAAGGGCTTCAAATCCAAACTTAAACTAGCACAACATCTCCTGATCCACAGTGGTAAATTCCACTACCTGTGCGAACTGTGCGGGAAGCCTTTCCGTCAGAAACACCACCTGGAGGACCACATCCTTAAACACGCGGGTAAATTCAAACACAGCTGCAAAGTTTGCAACAAACGGTTCATGCAAAAGTCCAGCCTTCGCATTCACGCAGCCCTGCACACCCAGCAGGACCGACAGATCTGCCAATATTGCGGGAAGAAATTCTCTAACCATTGGAACCTCGCCGTTCACATTGACCTTTGCTTGAAGGTCATTAAATTCACATGCGAATTCTGTCAGAAGACGTTCAGCCAAAAGAGGCTGATGGACAACCACGTGGAGTCAGTTCACAAAAACAACTTCAAATTCACCTGTGAGGAATGTAAGAAAGGATTCATGAAGAAATCGAGCCTTGATGCACACATGATCGTACACTCGGATGTGAAATCTTTCGTTTGCCAGAAATGTGGCAAATCGTACAAAACGCAGTCCAACCTAAACCAGCACTCCAAAGTGCACTCGCCAAGCGCGCAGTTCAGCTGCACCGTGTGTGATGCTAAGTTTCTACGCAAGAGTAGTTTGGAAGCACATTTGAATAACCACGAGGATAGCAAACCGTATAAATGCTCCCAGTGTGAAAAGGGCTTTGCCAGTGAGCATTACCTCAAAATACATCGTAGGCAGCAACATGATAGAGGAAAAACCGTGCGTAGTGACCGCCATAAAGGAGTGCAAAGTAAACATTCGGAAATTCATCAGAAGCAGTGCTACAGAGAAAAAGCGACAGATATTGCAGTTAACCAAACGTGAAGCTCCTGACTGATGCTGAACTGAGGTTCATTTTGATGTGATGTGACGTCGACCCTCTTGCAGTTGGCTACTGATGCTGAACTAAGGTTCATTTTGATGTGATGTGACGTCGACCCTCTTGCAGTTGGCTGTTGAGATCCAGAAGTGGCGCTGAAATGCTGTCAAATGCCGGTGAGTTATTAAATTCACACAGAATGGTTTCTAATTAATTGAAGGTGCTTGCGTTTATCAGTGTCACGATATAAAGTTAGATTTTCGGAGCCAAAAACAGTTCATGAAAATAAAAACGATTTATTTACATTAGCTAACGACGTCACGGGAACTTTCTCATATTCAGAGTATTAACGCATGTAGATTTACACAAACAACACAGTATGTGATGGGAAAATGTCCTAATGTAGTGTTCATGTAAATCTGTGTATGATGATGCTCTGAAGATGGGAGAGTTCCCGAACGTCGTTAGCGTATGTAAACAAGTAGTTTTTATTTTCACCACATGTACAATTTTTTTTCGTTTTTCCAAAAATCCAACTTTATAATTGTTGCCGTCGTCGTTGTTTCTCTCTCTGCGGGGTTGCCATAATTTCCTAACCTTCAAATTACCTGACTTTTCCTGATTTTTTTCCCGACTCCAAAATTGTGTAGAGCTCTGACTTTCCCTGGTCTTCGAACAAAATTTCTACTTGTTTTCTTTTATAAGGACGCTAACTTTCACTAAACTTCGTAAGAAAATTTCTTGTGTAGAGAACAAATTATGAGTGAAAGGTATTCAGTTGCTGGACAAGATGAAAAGCCTTAAAATGACCGGAAAGGGTGAACAGTTAGAAGATCAGTGATATGTTTCAGTGATTAGTGCATCCGTCAAAAATTCCCTGACTTGCCCTGACGTTTCCCGGTCGTCGTAAAATCCCTAACTTTCCCTGATTTTTCCGGTTTTCAGATCGCCGGCAATCCTGTCACTCTTTCTTCCATTTTCAACTGTGTATTTCACAGATTTATTTATGCCATGTCAAGGAAGATCGTGTATGAGCTTTCATGCGTTGTCATGTTTCCTTCAATGAAAGTCGCGTATTTACCGGAAAAATGGTGAATATTTTTCTTCGAACTTTTCTGACTATTTTATACGTAATTTAATCCTAAACATGTGAAAATTTCAAGGAAAAATATGCACAACTTTCCTAAAAAATGCATGTTTTACTCTGAAGAACTTTTGCAACTCTTCAGTATGTATTCATACGACGTTCTTCCTTAGCACGACCGTAAAGTTTGAAACGTAAAGACCATTAAGAATTCATCAAATCTGTGGCTTAGGTCTAAACTTATGCATGTCTTTACCATTAAGTATTAGTTGATGGTTGTTTGGTGAATACATTTATTTTAGACGCAGGCATTGAAAGATGTGTAGATTTTAAAGCAGCTGCGAGCCAAGGAAAAATGACTTGTGAGCTCTCAGGCGCAGTCGCGTGGCGTGCTTTGCGATATATCGATTGATTTGCCATTTAAACCTATGGGAAAGGATCGATACACAGGGTGTTCGCAGCGAACGCCTTAATAATCGATTCTTTACCATACCTACAAATGAGAAAATATCGACAATCGATCATTCACGCCACGCCACTGCTCAGGCGCACTGTAGATCGAGTCAATTAAAGAGGTCGGGCAATACATTTTCAACGAAAACTGCAAATTTTGATGTTTAATCCGTCACATTTTAAATTTTAAGGTTGGTGCTCTTAAATGAAAATTTCACGAGGAAACCAATGTAACCACGTTTAAAACCTCAAAGTTTAGTATGAATGAAGTTATGAGCTTTTTAAGTTTCCAAATTTTGTCCGACCTCCCCCATCGACTTGACCCATTGTGGGGCGTTACCAAATGTTCTTTGACAAATCACGAATGTTCGGGGCACTCGTGGATCTTTTCCTTCTGATTTTCCAGATAATTTTGCCCGTACTTTAATCCAAAAAGTCTAAAATTTTCAAGGAATGATACCTTTGACTTCGTTCGGAAATCAATCTTTTCTGAGAGGAAACTTCGCAAAGTTTGAATGCCCATACGTCGTATTTCCTTGGAACGGCAGGGAGGGTGTAAAAGCACAGATACTTTTAAAGGGAAAAGCACGAAAGTTTAGAAAATGTAAAATTATGTATGAGAAGGTACGGTTTTACCTACGAGATTTTCCCGCGGGGTACGCGATTTTTTAACTTGGAGTATTCTATTACGCGCCCAAAGTTCAATGCAGCTCCTTTATGCATCAGGAATTAGCAATTTAAGTAATGTTTCTCAATTAATTAGTCTTCGCGAGACACACGATGTGGCTCTGGTTTCCTTGAAACGAACTCCGAAGCTCGAAAAAAGCAGGGGTGCATAACGTTTGCGGATCAACCGGTCGTGAACTGCGAAAGCTGTGCGAAAATTACGTAGGCTGCAACCTTGAGGAATGAATGAAATAAAATTCATTAATTTTTGATCAAAATGCGTTCCATACTCGTGTGCACGCATTGCCATACTGTTAAATATCAATGAATTACTCTGAGTGAACATCCGGCGTGAAAAAAAAATCCAGCGCGAATTTCGCGCCGTACTCCGAGTGAATAGATCAGAGCATAAATATCACCAACGACGGTCGAATTAGTGGAGGTACCTCAAGCAGCGTAAATTCAGGGCCTACTGGTACGTGCGCCGAATGGCAAAGTGGTAGCGAACTCGTCTATCACCGCCGCGACTCGAGTTTGAATCCCTGCTGCGGCAGTTCCGTTTTACGTTTGCCTGTCAGATTTTCACTCCCGCCAGCAGCCCGACCACAGACTTCTGACTTCCATCGATATTGATAGAACTCGGTTCCATTCCAATGGAATACCCTTCGAGGGCGACCACAGACCTATAGATCTATAGAAACGGCCTTTGGAACTCTGTTCCATCGCTCATGGGTCGATAGAACTGCTCGATTCCATCGAAATTGAGGTTAGGGTTCTTCTTTTTTGTACGTGCTTCTCACTCGTCGGCCATTGAAGTTGATTTATAGTCCAGGCAAATAAGCCATGAAAAGGGCTATAGCCTG
The DNA here is from genome assembly GCF_001854935.1 of Bemisia tabaci. Taxonomy (NCBI): domain Eukaryota; kingdom Metazoa; phylum Arthropoda; class Insecta; order Hemiptera; family Aleyrodidae; genus Bemisia; species Bemisia tabaci. The sequence continues at coordinate 110,338 of NW_017548287.1, read as the reverse complement.
CAAAAATCCCGGGTAGCAATGTTTTCATCGATTACTATGTAATTTTTGACGCTGAATCCGAATTTCAACTTTGCGCCATTAAATTCGGACCGGAAAGTTGCCAAATTTGGCAAAAATGGCCTAAAATCGGACTTTTTCCCGGATTATGGCCTGTAACTTGCCAAGAATTGATCTGACGATAAAATTAGTTATTTTCAGAAATAAAGCTCGTTAAATTTCCTATAAAAAAGTTCCTATACCTTTTTTTGCTCAATGCAAAATCAAGCGCGCTGGCGGGCTCCGAACTTTCAAAAATGAGCAAAAATCGTGTTTTTCGCGGTTTTTGCCCGATGTCTCCTGTTTTAATCCTCCGACGAGTAATTTCTGGACAAATTAAATGAAGATGATAAAATTTACACCTAGTGAAATTAATTGATGTAAATAATAAGGATAACCCAACACATTACAGTATGCGCAATTTTCGCACATTTTACAAAGTTCGGAGCCCGCTAGCGCGCTTGATTTTGCCTTGAGCAAAAAAGTTTATAGGAACTTTTTTATAGGAAATTGAACGAGCTTTATTTCTGAAAATAACTAATATTATCGTCAGATCAATTTTTGGCAAGTTACAGGCCATAATCCGGGAAAAAGTCCGATTTTAGGCCATTTTTGCCAAATTTGGCAACTTTCCGGTCCGAATTTAATGGCGCAAAGTTGAAATTCGGATTCAGCGTCAAAAATTACATAGTAATCGATGAAAACATTGCTACCCGGGATTTTTGCAGGCTCTTTTCCTTGTTTGCCTGGACTATTAGTTCAAGTTATTGGTTGAAACCGAAATTTTGAGGTTAGTGTATCTCCCGCCATTTATGTTTTCCAACCTGCTTCTTCTTCTTCGATGCATGCATCAAGGACGGTGATTGGTTGAGAACATTTTCCTCTTTTTCAGTTAATCGTTCAACATCGCACGCCTTCCATCGCCGTTCCATCGCGGTCCGTGGTCGCAAAAATTCTGGCGATAGAACTGCTATGGAACAAACTTGCACTTCCATCGCCGGGAGCCATAGAAGTCTGTGGTCGGGCTGCAGAGCGCGAAATTCGCGCCGGAACCATGCACTCAGAGCAAAAGGTGGTCAAAATAGTAACCGAGTGACCGTGAATTTCGCGCCGGGATTTTTAACAGTGTACACATTATATGCGTAATACCGTACGCATTCGGGAACTTGGCGCGATTTGCGAGCCAAGAACGTAGCGCAGTCGTCTAATCAGACTGCATTGGCTTAGCTCCTCCTCCATGTTTGAAGTACATTTTGCATTGAGCTAGGAACTACTATATCTAGCTCACTTTAGAAACGACGTATATCCCATTACTTTCCTTATTTAGAAAAGTGATTTATAAATGAGTCAGAAATTGCAGTTCCTGATCGCAAAATGAAGTCCAATTAAGACATTTTTAACTCCCACGCGCTGTCTTGTGCCGGTCTCTATAAGAATAACGTCAATCCAGATTCGCTGCCGATCACTCCTACAGAACGTTTTATTAAACCGCTATAAAAAAACGACGAGTTCGGATGGAATCAAATGGCGCATTGACGTTTCATTCACTTGGAGACCGATCTTTTTGGAGACTTAAACGCAAGGCTAGAAAAGTAGAGGTTCACATTACAAATTGAATGATTTCCACCAAGTCCTCGCTTTCAATTCTCTGTTCACGAAGGAGGTGCGTGCCCTAGTTCACGAGTGACGACACTGCAGAACATATATTTATTTTCTCTAAGATTTTCTCTAAGAGTAACGGCAGTCCAGCGGGTCGATTGTTGAATCGTTATCGAATGATCCTGATCGATAAATCCCTACCCTAGCAATGCTCCTTATCGATCAAGGTCATTCGATATCGATTCAACAATCGAGGCGCAGCGGGTCGATTGTTGAATCGTTATCGAATGATCCTGATCGATAAATCCCTACCAATGCTTCTTATTGATCAAGGTCATTCGATATCGATTCAACAATCGAGGCGCAAATTTGCTACCGATCACTCCCACAGAACGTTTTATAAAACCGCTCAAAAAGAAAAACAACGAGTTTGGATGGAATCAAATGACGCATTGATGTTTCAATTACTTGGACCGATGTTTTTGGAGACTTGAACGCTATGCTAGAAAAGTAGAGGTTCACATTGCACATTGAATGATTTCCACCAATACAAGTCCTCGCTTTGAATTCTCCGTTTATGAAAGAGGTGCCCTATTTCGCGAGTGATGCCACTGCAGAACACACATTTCTTTTCTCGGATGCCGTAATCACACGTTAAATGTGGCTTGAATGTGGAAGTCATCGGTCTGACGCCTGAATTTTGCGCGTGTCGTGCCGATTCTCAGCAACGATTCTCAGCGACAGTCGGATAATGTCGGATTTGTCGGAACTAAGAGAATAGATTTGACACACATTTGGATGAAAATAACTCGAATATTCGAAATTACAGGTGTTGAGTGTTGACTTTTGACTTACATATTCAGCTGCCTAATTCAGCGTGTGATTCCGGCATAAGATTTTCTAAGAATAACGTCAATCCAACTTTGCTGCCAATCACTTCTACAGAAAGTTTCATAAAACCGCTAAAAAAACAAGTTCAGATGGACTGAAATGGCACTTTGACGTTTTAACTTCTTGGAGACCAATATTTTTGGAGACTTAAACGCAAGGCTAGAAAAGTAGAGGTACACATTACACGCATTAAATGGCACAATGATGTTTCATATGGCACTTTGACGTTTTAACTTCTTGGAGACCAATATTTTTGGAGACTTAAACGCAAGGCTAGAAAAGTAGAGGTACACATTACACGCATTAAATGGCACAATGATGTTTCATGTACTTAAAGACCAATATTTTTGGAGACTCAAACGCAAGGCTAGGAAAGTAGAGGTATACATTACACATTGAATGATTTCCACCAAGTCCTCGCTTTCTTTTTCTCTGTTTATGAAAGGAGTGTCCAAGTTCGCGAGTGACGCCACTGCAGAACACACATTTCCTTTACCTTATTCTCCCCACAGAATGAATATCTTGATAGTATAATCAAGATCCTTAAGTTGCAAAAGTTGAGCATCGCTATCGCGGTCAATTCTGAATAATGGGCCTGTTGCAAACTTTTGCTAGAGCAGAATGAAGAGTTGTTTCCTATAGATAATGCCTCAAAAATCACGATGAGCGCATCGGCAAAGTCTGAAATGCACTCATAACTTCACAATCTGCGTAAGAAATTTGCGTTATTTTGAGCTTCCCGCTTCAAAAACGATACTACTGCACAGGTGAACATTTTGTTAGAGGAGTCGCTCCATCGTCGGCAATATTCATCATGGCCGACGCTTGCGCAGTTCCTCGCGTAATTCGAGGAGAGTTCAAGGTCAATTAAGGCGGGCGAGGAAAATATGAACGTAAACACGCCGATTGTTAAATGGTTTCATCCTGTTCAAGTGTTATCTCGTCCCATCACACGTGTTTTGGCGGACTGCACTGTTAAAAAAAACGGAGTGAGACTCAGCACAAGCGCGAGTAAGAACGGGCCCTCACTTCGCCGGACCGAGGAGTCACTCCGACGGAGAATCGGCTGGACGGATTTTGCGTGCCGTACGCGTAGAAATCACTCCGACGCCGGACGGATTCGCGGGAGCCGCAAATTTAGGGGTTCGCAGCTAGGGGATGGTGGAAAGGGGTTAATTGTGGAAATAATTTTTGAAACCATGAAAAATAAAAATAATGTAACCAATGATACGTGATTAAACCGATTTTGAAGGTTAGAAATTTCCTACCTACCTTGGGAATTGATCCCGGGACCTACCTAACACTGACCGACGACCCTACCGATTGAGCTTTAGCGAACGATACATGCAAGTGACGCAAAAACGGTATTTAACGTCGACTTGAATGGGCCGCTAAGATATTTTCAATCTACCTGGATTTGTCCGCGTATTTAGTTTACTTTACTATATTTTTTAACTATATTTTATCGTTTTACTTTGTTTTATTTCCTTGTTGTCTCTATTTTTTCTTCACTCTATTTTATTTTTTCAAGCACTTCATTTTTTTTTCTTTAATTATTTACTTCTCATTCCTTTACTTTGTTTTATATTCACTGTGATTTCTTTTAATACTTCATCATAATTTTTGGACTATACTTTACTCTTAAAATTCATTCTATTCTTTAACATCATTTAGTTGTTTCCCTTATTTTATTTTTTTCTTCATCTCCTTGCTCCCTCTAATTATTTACTTCAATTTAGTCTTTGACTTCATTTTATCATATATTTGATTTACTTTATTTTATTTCTTTTCTATTGTCCCTGTTATACCATAATTTCGACTATTCTATTATTTCCACTATTCTATTATTTTTTCTATTTTTTTCTCTTTAAATTTTTCATTTTCATTCTGAGAGTGGTAGGCTTAAAGGGGAGAAGAGACAGTATATAGCGCTAGTGCGAGGGAGAGAAGGTGCGCGTGACTCCGAGCCGTACTGCAGCTCCGGTGCGGAGTGCTTTGACTACACATGCAGCCCGTCTCAGCACCCACGCGCTGAGCCGCACTCCCGTGTTCATTCTCACTCCGGATTTGCCGTCGGACGGAATCAACGATTTTTAACAGTGTGGCGTCGGCCATGATGAGTATTGTCGCCAATGGAACGACTCCTCTAACAAAATGTTCACCTGTACCGTAGTATCGTTTTCGAAGCGGGAAGCTCAAAAAACCGCAAATTTCTTACGCAGATTGTGAAGTTATGAGTGCATTTCAGACTTTGCCGATGCGCTCATCGTGATTTTTGAGGCATTATCCGTAGGAAACAACTCTTAGTTTTGCTCTAGCAAAAGTTTGCAACAGGCCCATTGTAATCAAGCTTTTGTCTCTAATTAAAATTTTTGGGACTGCTCCAACTTAATATTCCAATGCGAACTGCCTGAGCTGAACACTTTCCTCCCTCAGTTTCGTACTGGTACACATTAGAGTTTAAAAAATTCATTTTTGACTGTAATTATAATATTTTGAACTTCTTGGCTTTGTTTTCCCTGCGAAATGGTGTGGATCCAGCACCATTGCTCCACCTTGTTACATACAGTTCGGGCCACTTCCTAGTGTTTTTTTTTTTTTTTTTTTTTTTTTTTCATCATAATGATAAATCTATGCACATGATTTCAAGTCAATCTGTTGCCTGGTTTTCAGCGAATAACATAAATATGTGAGGTTGGCAATGTCTGATGATGGAGTTAGCCCCATTTAGGGTAAATATGCTTTATCTAGTATGATCATTAACAGTGCCCATTATATTTTTTTCTACAGCTGTTTTATCCGAGTTGCTTTCTGGGAAGTAGAAGATTTATCCGTGGCATTACTGGCATTCTATCGGACACGTGCCCCTGTTTGATCAAATACCCAACACGCTCATGCAGGACTGTGAGTTAGATATTTTTTTTCTTTTTTTCTTCTAGTGAGATATCCTTCGCAACCTTCGCAAACGAAAAGCCACAAATCTGACACCTTTGCTTCTGTTTCTCGTCTATTGCATCCCATCATCAGAGAATATCATGACGGATAATGTGATGGAAAGATGAAATGACTTGTTCCATTGCGGTAGATCATAAAGAAAAAACTCAGCGTCCTCTGCTTACTGGATACCGGATGGAGTGTGAAATTTTCGAACGTGACTTTTGTCGAACTTTTATCTAAGAAAAGCAATTTTTTAGTCTTCTTCAAATGCGTTTTCCTGCAGGCGAATTTGCTTTTTTGAGCAACTCGTGAGGAAACTCCTCATAGAACTTCAGCGTGCACTCGAAGCAATCTTCTTCTATTTTCACCTGAAAGTAATGAAAATGGTTCCTAATTTGTTTCATCCACGGTATTAAAATAATTTTAAAATTTGTAAGAATTTTATGACCTGAAATCATCGTAGGATGCCGATTTGTACTATTTTTTTTTTTTTTTTCTAATCGGATATCCGAACTTTAACTTTTACATGCTGTACCGTACTTTTTCTCATTCGCACGGAAATTCATATGTATATGAGGTTTTTCGTAAAAAACTTCGCAATTTTCATGTCCAGAAAGATCTGATCAAAGTTGATCATTTGCATTTAGTTCCTCGGCTCTAAGTGCTCTACCCAAGGAAAATTAAAACGAAAAACTTGTGTAACAGAAATGATAGTTTCTCTGGTTTAATTTTTTTCCGCAGTGTGAAATTTCATTTCAGATAGGTTTTCGTTGAAAATCGTCGAATTCCTAATTTTTTTAAGATTGCCGTTTACTTCGGGCGTTTTCTGATGGTCTGGACTATATTTGCGATTCTTCGCGTTTCTTGTAACATCATGTCTTCATGTTTAGACCATCTCTCCTTTTTTTTTTAATATTTTCCCCCCTAATTTGATTAATGCCGACAAATCACTCATGTCCACATACTTTGTGAAATTCAACTTATCATGTTAGTTCGCTCGAAGGAAGTCGATGTCTTTTTGATGTGCCATCAACTTCCGTTGCTTGGATGTTCAACTCGTTTAAGTTTTTAGCCCAAGTTAGCCTAAGTCATACCCATGCAATTATACGTACAACACTGCCATGCTAAAGAAAAATGCCGCATGAACTTTCGAGAGTTGCCAAATTTCCCTTGATAAAATGTGTATTTTTTACAACATTCATGCGCATTTTTCCTTGAAGTTTCCAGATTTTTTAGATTAAATTGCGCACAAAACTGTCCGAAAATTTGGAAAAAAATTTTCACTAATTTCCCAGTAATCTCAGTTTTTATCGAAGGAAATTTGGCAACGTCTGAAGGCTCATACGGCGTTTTTCCTTAAGCACGGCGGAATAGACCTACTAATTATGAGGTCTTCAAGCAGAAACCATCCATCATTTTGATGCGAGCCTCAAGCTAAACAGCTTAAAGAGTGCTATTTACTTTTGGAGGGAAGGTTTCCGTGTAACGACGACGAATTATATGAGTTTTTGTACATTAAGTGATGAAGTAAGTTGTCTCTCGGAAAAGACTGTTACAACAATTACAACATCTGTATTATCTCGATGACGAACGAACAATACTGCCGATGTGCAAACTGACGATTTCGCAGAACGAAGAGAAAACTTAGCCTCGTTTGTAATTTTAAGGATAGACTTGCAATTTTTTCTTACATTACAGCGTCAGCGTACCCTTCCGAGGGTTGGCGGATATTCCTGGATGCTCGCCTCATGCGTTTCCACTAACTTTCATATCGGCTATCCCGCGCCTGGACGAAATCGCCGCTTGTGCGGGCAGAGTCGAAACAGGTACGGGGGCGCCACCTGAACTATTCATTTATTTAGATTTACAGAACTAAATTCATCAGAGGCTAACTAAAATTCTAACAAAAATAGACGGGCACCCAGTGATATTACAGTAGATCTCCTTGAGGATTGTGGCGTCTGCGCGCAGATTTTGGAAGCCACCTTGGTTGACGCATAACCTAAATAAACAAACAAACGAAAAAAAACGAAAAAAAGACGCGTCAGTGAAGCGCTCCGCTACAGAATTGGAAAAAACTGAAATTATAAACTTGCGTATTTTATACTGTAGAATGCGGCGGAGTCGCTAACTAATTTTTGCCAAAATTGTCAATCAGGCGGTTTTGTTCGTTGGCCCTCGATCCCTTTTACAAAAGCCATTATTTGTACCCGGAATTCATGATCATCCAACTGTTAAAAATACCCGATTTACTCTGAGTGAACAGCCAGCGTGAAAAAAAATCCAGCGCGAATTTCGCGCAGCACTCTGAGTGAATATATCAGAGCGTAAATATCACCAACGAAGGGACGAATTAGTCGAGGTACCTCAAGGAGCGTGAATTCAGGGCAACCTGATACGAGCGCCGAATGGCAAAAGGGCTGGACACACGTTCGAAGTGGAGCTTCAAAGTGGTAAACGTTTAGCCAAGAGTTGACTGGTGACGTGGCCCTTGATGTGTTCACTTTGTAGCGGTGTTTACACGACTTTGAAGACTTAACCATAAAATTTCATGTAAACAAACATTAAAAGTAAACAAAGATCGTGCTGAAGCAGTTTGATTTTATTAAAATGTATATAGACCGTGATAATTTTGTTAAAAAAGCTGTAGTGGTTGACAAGTTTCAGAGCCGAAACAGCAGGACCTTTTGCGATGACCTGATTTACTTTGGAAGCAGCAGGATTTGTACCTTGTGCGATAACCTGTCCTGGTGATGGATTGGTTGTTGCAGGAGCAAGTGAGACTGGGTTTTTAACTAGGTTGACAATTTTCAGAGTCGAAACGGCAGGACCTTTTGCGATGACCTGATTAAATTCCATAATTTTTCACTACGCAGACGCACTTAAATTATTATTGTAATAGCCGCGCGCTTGGAGAGGTTAGATGGACGTTGAGATCCGCAGAGCATCGATGACCTTCAGAGGAGAGCGGGCCGCTCTCCTTTGAAGGTCATCAATCAACACTTGACTAAACGTTTACCACTTTGAAGCTCCACTTTAAACGTGTGTCCAGCCCTAAAGTGGTTGCGCACTCGTCAATCACCGCCGCGACTCGAGTTCAAATCCATGCTGCGGCAGTTCCGTTTAACGTTTGCCTGTCAGATTTTCACTCCCGCCAGAGCGCGACATTCGCGCCGGATCCATGCACTCAGAGTAAATGGTGGTAAAAATAGCAACTGAGTAAGCGTGAATTTCGCGCCGGGATTTTTAACAGTGAACGTGTGAGAAATTCAGCTACATCTCTATGAGAATATCCCGAGTGCAAAGAGGAGTTGTGGTACCACATCTGTTGATTCATCAAACCAATAAACATTAGCTCGCAGCCGAGCGTGTATCGATGGTGTTTTGAACTCATGTGTTGATACTCAAATCTTTATGTCTTCGATAACGGCCTTGTGCACGAAGAGGAACTTTTTTCACCCCTTTCAAGAGCGGGCGGATATTGCTGGATGCTTGGCTCATGCGTTTTCACCAATTTTTCTCTAAAGCCCTGGAACCTGGATAGACGATCAAATGCCGAACCAATTCCGATCAAAGTAAACATGCTGATGACTGATGGTCACCATCCAACATCAAATTTTGACGGGCCGCACTATTTTGTTCCAAGTAAAATCAGAATAGAGTGCCACCATTGTTGGAATTTAAGCAATGATGCAGTGGATTTAAATGTTGAACATTCTTTTTATTTGATTAAACAAAGTACCGGCGGGCCGAGGCGTCACATTCTAGGATACGGAATCGACTGACTGAGTAAGACTCGTCAAAGTGGCACGTCTACAGAACTGCAATCTTGCACATTTTCGATCAACTGCGTCGTTGCTCGACGGCTGAAATTAATATTCTAACAACCATTCCTCATTTCCTGCCTCAGGAAACATTTCTGCCAAGTTTTCACTTTAAAATCAAGCAAATTAATGAGTTTAAGACCGATGACTCCCGACACTTTGATGGTAATCGGTTCGGGAATTCGATCGTCCATCGAGACCTTAATTTCATGAGCTACCTCGCACCCGGACGAAATCGCCGCTTGTGCGGGCAGAGCCGAAACAGGTGCGAGGGTACTCTAATCCATTATTCACACTGTTCAAATTTTCTGTTCATCAATTTAAACTTCTTCCAAAAAGAGACGGGCTCCCAGTGGAATCAAAGCAGATCTCTCTCAGAAACGTGGTGTCTGCGCGCAGATTTTACATACCAGTTTGGTTGGCGACNCCCCCCCCCCCAAAAAAAAAGCACCCTCCCCCCTGAATGTCTCAACAGTTCACTGAACCATTGGAATTAGCCCCATGTGCGATGGGAAAACATGTTGCGCCTGGATGAGTAGGCAAAACTCATTAATATACTGCTACCAGCTACCACGCCTCCTCTCTTGTGATGTCGATGCCTAAATGGCATAACCACGTATCTTTGTCCAGTGGCGTGGCGTACTTTGCGATATATCGATTGTTTTGTCATTTAAACCTATGGAAAAGGATCGTTAATTAGGGTGTTCGCAGCGAACACCTTGGTAATCGATTCTTTACCATAGGTTTAAATGGCAGAACAGCGATATATCGCAAAGCACGCCACGCCACTGTCTTTGTCAGCGACGATGCACGTACCAAAGGATCTTTATCTTCAATCCCCGTATTCCTTAATGTTCCTGCTTCCGTAATTTACGTTGTAATTGCAACTCCCAGTGAAGGATGGATGTACTAAGTAACATTTGTGTTCGCACGAAAAAAATAGTCTAACTGTAAGCGCCAAGTGTGACGTTGAGCTTCTTCATTTCTCTCAAGTTAGATCTGCTGTCCCAGGATGTAAAATCTACTTCGAACGATGAATACTAACCCAAATTTGTTTTAGAACTACCCAGCTTTTATAGATTACGCGAAGAAATTGTTTTCCGTAACTACCTTACTCCCTTCATTCGCAGGAGGTTTCAACACTATTCATTTTGTTTAAATGTTCAGAAATTTGCGATCTTCCTCATGACTGTTTGGTTAAAACGATGTGTGTCGTTTTTTAATCCGAGAGTGGAAAGTTAAAGTTTTATTTGGGTACACACACTTGTAAAAACTGAAGGACTTTTTAGTTGAGTTTAACTGCTTAACTACCTACAATGTATCTATTTACGGCCCTTAATTACAAGCATTCACATATGTAAATCAATCCAGAATTTATGTAATTCAAGTAAATTTCTCAATGATTAATTGCTGAAATCAGTAATTCTAAGTCAGCTAAATGCCACTGCTTGAATTGTCCGTGCGAATTAGTCGTAATCAGTGGGTTTGTGCTCTTTCGTCCCAAACAATTTTCATTCATCTGAATCTGATGCTTAATCGGGTGCTGAATCTGATGAATTTTTTTTTTTTTTTTATTTATTTATTACCTCTTCAAAGCACATACATTTTGATTATAATATTTGTAACATAAGAAAGAAAGAAAAAACTGACAGAGAATAAAGTTACAGTATTACATCCGAGCCTAGGTACATACAGGTTTCGTGCCAATACAAATAAAATTACAAGATTACATATGACGGTGAAAAACAAGAGAAGAATTCATTTATTTAATTACTAGGTGCTCATGCTGGCTTGAGGCGACCCGGCTCTGCCGTATGGCAATTCTACGGGTGGATTGATTGCCCTGTCTTTTTTCATCAGAACCTCCCTACAATAACCTGATACCAAATTCCAATTACCCGAAGACTCTAACATACTCTCCACCACGTTTTCCGGAGTAAGCATTCCAAGGCGACCAAATAACATATTACGTTCCTTCTGAAAGGCACCACATTCAAAGAATGTGTGCTCAGCAGTGTCCTCTTCCGAGCAAAACGGGCAGGAGCTGTTCCGAACAATACCTCTACGCAACAGGTATCTTTTAAAACATCCGTGTCCGGACAAGAACTGGCAGATGTAGAAATCAATGTCCCCGTGCTTCCTCAGCAACCAAGCTTCCAAGTTGGGAACAAGGCGCTTCGTCCACAATCCATCCTCAGCAGCGTCCCACTCTTCCTGCCATTTAGCTCTAGTTAAGGCTCTCGCTTCAGGGCGAGGCGTACCACTATCTAAGCTGATCCTCTCCTCGAGAACCAGGTGAACTGGAAGGGTACCCGAGATCACATTGAGGGCATTGTTCGGGACAGAAACATAGGAGCACGCTACCCTACGTTTGAGAGGTCTGACACACTTAGTAATCATAGCGCGGCAGCCAGGTCTTATTCCATGAGCACCCCATACTGGAGCCCCATAAAGAAATGCCGACATAGCCGCACTATACAGGAGCCTCCTCTTTATATAGCTAGGGCCACGTGAATCTGATGAATGTGGCAAATCTCTATTCATTGTTTTCATTACCGTAAATCTCTACAAATCTTCTCGTAATCTCTAGAATCTTCCTTGTTTTTTTGCTGGTTGGTTCAGTTTTCGAGCGAAGGTATGTGCTCTGATGAACCCATCACGACCTTCGGCACCACATACAGCCGCGGAAGCCGGAAGCTTCCGTAACTAACTTGACTCCACGCTCAACTGCTTGAGTATGACATGGGAAAAACGTCAATTTCTGAACAGGATGTAGTACGAGAGCTTTCTAATCTTCCTCCGTTAAGTGTGATAAAATCGGGGGTGGAGTAATCGTCACCTTGTTCCCGTCGATGATGTCTTGATAATTGGTTGCTTCAAAATTTAGCGAAGGAACGGTAAACTTTCGAATGCTTCCAGGACGATGCTCCTGTCGGGTCGTCAAAATTCGGTTCACCGCCATTTCTCTAACATTCGGACCACTGTCCACCAGCATGGTTAACAAAATGTTTTCCGGATGAGCAAAGTATGATCCTCTTTGGGTCAACGATATCTTTTAGCCTTTTTTCCAAGCACCGGGAATACGAGATTGTTCGCCAAATATGTAATGCCCCATTTTGGCATAAATATTCGCATCTGATGTGGAACCACATCGGTGAATACACTTTCATTATAAAAGTCACTAAAATTAGTAGTTCTGTCGATGGATTCTCGGTACCGATGTAAAGTCTGAGGACTCGGGATGCTGCAGCCATCCTACTTTCGCGAGCTTTCCTGGATGTTGGTTTTCTAATCCAGGAGGAACAATCCCAGTTGACACTACTATGGTGATTTCGTACAGATATTTTTGATTGGAACTTAAAGGCACTTTTTTTAAATCAATGTCTGGAAGAAATGTAACTGGCACTATTTCGAATTCAACAATAGGTAAAGTTTCACGGGTTAAAAGTTGTTGACCAATCGGTCGAGAATGCGTAATAGGGTGTTATAGGGCGATCAAATTGAGCAAGTTTGGTGCCTCTGTGTACAGCGTATTGTGTAATTCCGGGGTTTCCATCAGGAGACTCTCAAATTGAGTCGGCCGAATTATTTTTGGTGAGAGATGCCGGTCGCGTAGTGCTCCCATAATTTCGTCATATTCTTGGAGCATTTGGCTCTCCAGAATTTTTATTCAGGTGTAGTTTTGAGCCGAGACGAAACTCTCTACAACATGATGTACGAAAAAGACTAAAAAAAGGAAACGCGTGGGGTAGGCCATCGCGTGCACAAGGCCTACCCCAAGAGCTTACAAGGAAGAGAAGAAAACGAAGTTGGGATGGCTTCAACTCACACGACGACGAAACAACGAAAAGTACCACCTCCTAAAGGGGTGGCTTTAATCAAAAATACTCACATTTGGGTTAGCAAAAGCGGAACGCGACGCGAAGAGAGAGACCGTTGCGAACGGGAACTCGAATGAAAAATCGTTGTAGTTACGACTCCCTCCGCCAGGGTATTGGCTGAGGTAGTCGGAACTGCCAACCTGATCTTTGAATATAGGGCGGGAGTTGCCGCAGGCAAAACGTTACAGTTTTCTACCATACACATGTTCTCTGTCATTACCATGCATATTCGCTGCATTTTTGTAAAATTATTTCAAGCAATTTTTTTAAATTTTTACGTACTATAAAGCGATTACGCGCTTCGCTTTACAGTCATCATAAAACATAGAACTATTGAATGTATGAGTGATCAGCAAATCGAGGGATTCACGTAATAACCCTCCGGCATCTGCTGCGAACTCGCTACAGAGTTCTACTTCAAAGTTACTCCAAACACCGAAGCCTTCCGATTTGACGTACCTACGCAAACTTTCACAGGGTCTGTATGTTAAAGCGAACCCCGTTCCTACAGTCACCTCAAAATGGTCGACGAAAGAATTTTCCGTGTTTTTACGAGCTTGCATAGCTTCGAAAGGACTAAAAAGTCAATTGATTCCTTGCGAGCCGTGCGTCGCGAATAGAGTCAGTGCCGTAGAATCATCACTCTTGATATGATTTTGAACATTTACATGAATAGGATGCGTTTTATTAACTGTGAGTTCATTGTAAAGGATTCTTTACACACCGAAAAATTCCAGGCTCCAGGTACATGCTTAATGATCAGCTGGCGATTTTCACAAAATCTGAACAATCGCTGGACCTAAAAAATTTACAAATGAAATTTTCACAGTCTCGCAGGGTCATACTTACACATACACACAATTAGTTTCAAAAAGTGTTTGAATTTTGAAAGATAATGGAGTATTTCAAGTTAAACAGAGACATTTTTCGGATGCAAGCACCTAATTTAGCATAGTTGACAATCAGTGGCGTGGCGTGAATTGCGATATATCGATTGTTATGCCATTTAAACCTATAGTAAAGAATCGATTATTAAGGTGTTCGCTGCGAACACCCTGTTTATCGATCCCTTTCCATAGGTTTAAATGGCATAACAATCGATATATCGCAATTCACGCCACGCCACTGTTGACAATCATAGATAATGTCGGATGTCACGTTCATTTTTTTTTAATATCCGTTTTATGTCATTTCACTTTTTTAACATGCACTGAAGTTCTCGCAAGTGCAATTCTATATCGTGATTTCGCGATTTCGGTTTCCGACATTTTCAGCACCTGTTTATTTCCTTGAATTTTTTACTTTGTATTTTGTGAGTCAAATTTGGGCTCAAAAACAAATCAAAACGAAGAGTGAAAAACATATGAATGATGGCCACCTTAAATTATTCCTTTGTTCCCTTATCGATTCCTCCTTCATTCATGTGATCGCAGATGGAAAAGGCTCCAGGCCCTAGGTACTTAGGGTTTGGGGGGTTTTTTTTTTTTTTTTGTACACAAGATACAATTGTACAATAGACCACTAGACAAGGTACGAATTTAAGCACTCTGATACATGTTTCCTTGTCAGAATTTCACGTAGAACACAATTCGCACAACGAAAATTACTTAAACCAACTCCTAAAGAAGATATTAACGTTTTTATTTCACATTGGTTACGAGGAATTTGAACTGCCCGCTCACAATAAACTCAAAGCTCTACGGGAGTCAAATCGCGCACTACAGCAAGCTCCTCAATCAAGCAATGTTTATTTCCCACCATGTGTTGTTCAAACTCTTAGCAATTTGCTATAGCTGAGCCAAAGCGTCAAGATCGAGGTTGTCAGATTTTATATCGCAGAGACTGTCATGATAACGTTCAGCGCGCGATGTGAGTCACGTAGAGCATTGAGTTTTTCATGAGCGGGTGGTTTGAATTCACGCATCAAGAATCATTAAATATCTTCGTAAGGAGTTAATTTCGGTAATTTTCGTCGTGTGCATCGTGTTTTACGTGAAATTTTGGTTAGGAAGTAAGTATCGGAATGCTGAAATTCGTACCTTATCTAGTGGTCCATTATTACACTTATAGATGACGCTTTCTTTGTATCTTCAGTTGCTTTCATAGTAACCCCAAGGAGAGCGGCAATTTCATGAGCTTTTGTTCCGTTATAATTATATTCGAACGGAGCGATGTGGTAAACATGAAGAGGAGTGACAAACTCAAAATTCATCATTTTTTAATCGTCCGTAACGAATAGTTTTTTTAGAGCACATCCGAGGTCATTTACTACCTCGCATGAGGAAATTTTCTTGGCGAAGTCGGAGCGCGACATGACGACATTATTATCCGGAAATACGAAATGTGTTCCTTGGCCCGGCATAAGATAAACGCGTGTGAATGGTACTTTCGTTGCTGGAACTGTGTGATAGGCGATCTTGGAGACCATGGTGCCTTCAATTTGTGCATGTTCTTCTGGTGATTTTCTAGTGATAAATTTCGTTAAGGTGATCGCTGCCGAGACCGAGGAATTTGGGATTTTATTTAAATTTGGGAAAGTTTTCCCTGATTGAGGGGGGATTTTCTAGCTTTCAGCTGATTCTTTCTTGCCAACTGAAATTCTTTTGCGAATGGGCGCCCCCTATAACTAGCGGGGAGGTACTTAGGGTGCATACTTATTGTTAGTCCCAAAATGGTTCCTCCTCCATCTCTTCACACATTCCAGAAGGACACAGATTTTATTCAAATTCCACTGTAGATTTCCACAGGTATTCATCTAATAATCACTGACGAACTAATTTAGAGGAAAAAATCCTAGTGCACAACTACTGACAGCAGTCGAAGCACGAATCACACATCTGAATCACACAGAAATCGGATTAAACAAAGACACGTTTTTTGCGGTAAATCGAAATCCGTAATGTCATGTACACATTTCCTTCAGGATGTTTTCTCTGCTACTCGCTCTTCCTACGGCTACTTTCTCAACGAAGCCCCCAAAATATTCTATCAATTCGTCTCTGGTAAAACCCACGATTTTAGAATATTCAGGATCCATCGTGAGGTCAACCGCCGCGTTCGCCCCTGAAAAAAAGTCCGAGAGAGAAATCCGCGTTATACCTGTTGTTAAACGGAAGCGTATTTTCTCACTTAAGCCTTTCAGGGTGCTGAAGAAGGTCTGTAGGGTTTCTAAAATCTCGGCGGCTAATTCCTTGCTCTTAGTGAAACTCTTTGAGTATGGTGAATGAATAATACCAATAATAACAAACTCACTTTATAGAAGGGATAAAGGTTCTTTTGTTTTTCTTTTAGAAAATAAGGGTTTACAAGAAAGGGTCAAAAAACAGGGATTATGACAGAACGAAACTTTTTTCTCTGCAACTTTTACTGTAAGAGCTAAGACCAAATCTATTCATACAGTTCCATGGTAACCCCTTCCACCGTGGCCCAGACCGTCCCAGCTGATAAGTCTTAATGGCGGGAAAAGTGAATCATATTCGTCCATTAATATTATAACCGTTGGATTATACTTTATATGCAGAGACGAGATCGATTGTCTTGATGAGGGGGGAAAAAAAAAGTCGAAAAATTGAATTTCGCGCCGCTACGGACACAATCTGGCCCACAGTGAGCCGCAGATTCGATGCCACC
This sequence comes from Bemisia tabaci, assembly GCF_001854935.1. Classification (NCBI taxonomy): domain Eukaryota; kingdom Metazoa; phylum Arthropoda; class Insecta; order Hemiptera; family Aleyrodidae; genus Bemisia; species Bemisia tabaci. The sequence continues at coordinate 93,540 of NW_017548287.1, read as the reverse complement.
GAGCGAGTGGTGAGACTCCGTCCGTTTTGATGCTATAAAAGGCAACGAGTACACACGAATGCCTTCGGGATCTCATGCTCTCTCGTGTCGTGGAAACAAATTTTTGATTTTTGCATTATAAAAAATGTTATCAGGATAAAACTTAAAACATTTAAATTTGGCAACGTTTCCTCAACTTTGCGGGGAGCGCATCATTGCTACGAGGCAGCCAGGTTCAGAATCGGATCCTGCGACACAAATATAGGGGGATAAGCGACCGTCGTGTAGTCGGTAGCGTTTTTCCTTCAAGAGTACCCTAGTGGCTGCACCATGGTGAGTATGTTAAGGCAATGGTTCCGACACTTTTAAATGGACGGAGTTAAACAGAAAGGAACCAAGCCACATCGGGATCGTACCGAGAAAAAGAGGCTTAAAGTTAAGCTCCTGCATAAGACTCAATGTAAAAGTTAAACTTCAAGTTGAATTTCTGCTAAATTTCCTCCGACAAAAACTTTGAATTTTTGGCGCTAGAGAGTAAAGCAGTGGTTGGGTTCAAAACCACTCATAACTCAATTTTTTCCAAAATGTGGTTCGGTTCCTTTCTGCCTGACTCGGTCCGAATGAACGCTTTAAAAGAGTGACGCTCAGGGGAGAGTGGGGTTGGTTGGCTCACTTTTTTAAAAACGTCTCCTATTATCTATTAATGCAATTTTTCCCGAGTTTTTTTTACATAGATTTAAAGCTTATACTCTCTCCTATCAGTTCCATACGAAATCTTGTTTCTAAACTGATATTTTCTTTAAAAATTACCTGCTGTATAAAAATTGGATTTTGAGCCATTCAACCCAGGCCTGGGGTTGAATGGCTCACCCCCAGGGTTGAAAGGCTCACACGAAATTAGGTATGATGTCCGTGTCTTTTTTCATGATGCAATCAGACTTTTTTTCTAACTTATTTGAAAAAAAGGTTTGGAGAGGAATTTGGACTTAATTAAGTTAAATTCATCGTTTTTTCATCGTATTTAATCAACTTCGTGTGAGCCATTCAACCCCGGGGGTGATAATAACACGGACCATGACTGCTTCATTTGTTCAACTTCACTGGCAAACGTAAAGCGCAAGCACTAGTGATACTTTCATTATATCAAATATCAAACAGGCGGTAGAGTGGGAAAAAAAACAATATGAAGATGCATTAACCACCAGGAATCGAGCGAGCCACTCAAGCCCAGTGATAATGTGCCATTCGACCCCGAGAGAGGTTGATTTCTCCGAAGGCTGGGAATACATTGTAATCCTAAGAAAACCAAATTATGAATACACCGAAGTGTTTGTCAATGAGTCTAGGAATCAAATAAATTAACATGAAAGATAAATGAGTAAAAAACCTAGCGTTTTCAAAGAAAAGTTTAATTACAAAAGCACGCTGTTCTGCTGCAAAATTCGAGGTTAAAACTTTGTTTTCTTCAGAAAATAAACAAAGCACAGTTGTTGTTATTGATTGTGACGGATAAACATGCATGGCACTGCTGCCAACCCACAGAGACTGCAAAAGGGAAATTTCCCTACACATAACCTGAAAATTCCCCACGGTGAGCCAACCAACCCCTGAGTCAACCATTCTACATGACAGGATCTTAACAATTGATCATTGTGAAACTTAACACCATCGTGGAGTCGAAACTGAAGATGAATGCAGATATATAAAAGATACGTCAAAACTCCGGACTCAGTGGACGTCGTGTCTTCGTTCGTTCATGCAAACGGATAGTCAATTCGAAGCACCCTTCGTCGCCAAGGCCCCCCCACCCCTTTTTTTGCCTGGCCTGAAGTCAGTTAACACGATGAGTATCTCCGGTTGAATCGATTACTCAGCATCTTATTACTTCACGGATCGTGGGTAGTCAACGACTGTCGTCCGATGTCATAGGATTGTGAATGAAGGGAATGCTTACCGGGGTTACTGTGATTCCCGCATCCCGCAGGGCCTGAGGGGCGGGGAAACATCTTTTATGCATCAGATATCCTGTAATGCAGTTACCGAATTCCTCCGCATAATTGACTGATATGAATGTAAGAAATTTCTCGACGTCATGGTGGTGGACAGCGTACCTGAAAGGATGAAGGAACGAAGGCACGTGGTTAGTAGAATAACAACTCCACGCTAGTCGACAGCATCTTCGGAAGGGGAGGAGAAGCGTACGGGCAGAGGGAATCGAGACGTCGATCACAAGTCGCGACAGAGTAAGCGGAATGGGCTGCGGGTCCGACTCTCGCGGTGGAGAATCGCTTTTTGGCGTCTCTCGATGAAACAGGGAAAGCGTTACGTTGAATCCAGGCTTGGAACTTCGCGACTTGGCCGCCACGTTGCGCTGCTCAAACCGATAGTCGACTCGAAGCACCCTTCGTCGCCAAGGCCCCCCCACCCCTTTTTTTGCCTGGCCTGAAGTCAGTTAACACGATGAGTATCTCCGGTTGAATCGATTACTCAGCATCTTATTACTTCACGGATCGTGGGTAGTCAACGACTGTCGTCCGATGTCATAGGATTGTGAATGAAGGGAATGCTTACCGGGGTTACTGTGATTCCCGCATCCCGCAGGGCCTGAGGGGCGGGGAAACATCTTTTATGCATCAGATATCCTGTAATGCAGTTACCGAATTCCTCCGCATAATTGACTGATATGAATGTAAGAAATTTCTCGACGTCATGGTGGTGGACAGCGTACCTGAAAGGATGAAGGAACGAAGGCACGTGGTTAGTAGAATAACAACTCCACGCTAGTCGACAGCATCTTCGGAAGGGGAGGAGAAGCGTACGGGCAGAGGGAATCGAGACGTCGATCACAAGTCGCGACAGAGTAAGCGGAATGGGCTGGGGAATGGAAGGGAATGCTTACCGGGGTTACTCTAATTCCGGCATCCCGCAGGGCCTGAGGGGCGGGGAAACATCTTTTGTGCATTAAATAGCCTGTGGTGCAGTTTTCGAATTCCTCGGCATAATGAAAGGCTATAAATTCCAGAAATTTTGTAACATCTTGGTGGTGGACAGCGTACCTGAAAAGATGAAGGAACGAAGGCACGTGGTTAGTAGAATAACAACTCTCCGCCAATCGACAGCATCTTCGAATAGAGAGGAGAAGGATTGTGAATGTAGGAACTCCTTACCGGTGCGTTACGGATGTTGGCTTCCTGGAGGGCCCAAGGGGTTGGAAAGCATCGCTTGTGCATCAGGAACCCTGCCGTGCAAAGTCGCCACTCCCCGTAATCCTTCCTTGCCACAAAATTCAGGAATCTGTCAATGTCCTCAGAGTGGACGGCGTACCTGAAAAGATGAACGAACGGAGGCACGTGGTTAGTACATAATGCCTGGAGAATCGCGGATTTGGAGACGCGGCTGGTATACGGGGTCTCTCCCTGGGCATGTCTTCTTCTTCTTTAACGCCGGACCTTGGGCTTCTTCCTCACAACTCTGCGCTAATCGACAGCATCTTCGAAAAGAGAGGAGAAAGATTGTGAATGTAGGAACTCCTTACCGGTGCGACACGGATGTCGGCGTCGCGGAGGGCTTCCGGGTTCCCTTTATTTGGTTGTGGAAGCCTAATATGTGTGCCTGGAATACTCCTGCAATCTGATAGTTTGTGAATTCCTCATAGAGGTCCATCAGCGCTTCGGACATATCCTGATTCGCCATTTTTTTTGTCGCTCTCCGTGAAATCCGTCGTTTCCAGAAGAGTACCGAGCTTCTAATCCGCAAGGTGCCCTTCCAGCGTCTCGTCCGTGAAATCGCTCAGGACTTCAAGACCGACGTTCGTTTTCAGAGCTCAGCCGTCCTCGCCCTTCAGGAAGCCAGCGAAGCTTACCTTGTAGGTCTCTTCGAAGACACCAACTTGTGTGCCGTCCACGCCAAGTGTGTCACCAGCATGCCCAAGAACATTTATCTGGCCTTATCCGTGGAGAACGTGCTTAAGCGCTTTCAGTGTCCGTGCATCATTTTAATCATTTATTCTTTTAAAAAGTGGTATTTTTGCAAACACGCCATAGCTATGTTTACAAATTCGTCATCCGTATCGTTTGGCGGCGCATACCTATTTCTTAAAGTTTTAATGGAACTTTCATGTGCTATATCCCTCTACCCGTCGTAGTATTTTAACACATTTTTTACACACATTATCTACATTCACACATTAATTTATTCTTTTAAAAAGTGGTATTTTTGCAAACACGCCATAGCTATGTTTACAAATTCGTCATCCGTATCGTTTGGCGGCGCATACCTATTTCTTAAAGTTTTAATGAAACTTTCATGTTCTATATCCATATACCCGTCGTAGTATTTTAACACATTTTTTACACACATTATCTACATTCACACATTAATTTATTCTTTTAAAAAGTGGTATTTTTGCAAACACGCTCTAGCTTTATTTACAATTTCGTCGTCCGTATGGTTTGGCGGCGTATACCTATTTCTTTAAGTTCTAATAAAGCTTTCATGTGCGATATCTATATACCTGTCGTAGTATTTTAAACTAAACGCCAATCTTTTTCTAATTTCGATTTCCCCCATGTATTGATGGGTTTAAAGTTCTAATGCATTTTTCGTATCATCCCAAGATATCGCAGGATCAATTTTTATCATACGTTTCAATATTTGATTGTTCATATGTCTCCGCGCTCGAGAGTAGCTTTTACACGGATGGTAGTCATTTTTTTCATACGTTTCAATATTTGATTGTTCATATGTCTCCGCGCTCGAGAGTAGCTTTTACACAGATGGTAGTCATTTTTTTCATACGTTTCAATATTTGATTGTTCATATGTCTCCGCGCTCGAGAGTAGCGTTTACACAGATGGTAGTCATTTTTTTCATACGTTTCAATATTTGATTGTTCATATGTCTCCGCGCTCGAGAGTAGCTTTTACACAGATGGTAGTCATTTTTTTCATACGTTTCAATATTTGATTGTTCATATGTCTCCGCGCTCGAGAGTAGCTTTTACACAGATGGTAGTCAGCGTGTTCCGATTGTAATTTACGAAAGTGTCGTTCACACAGGTTTACCTCGCGGTAACTTTTCCCTAACTCTGGGCACAACTTACACATAACAGCGGGACGATTATTGAAATTTCTTGTTTGTCGGATCGACATAGATGACATAGGTTAAAAGGCGGAGAGTGATTGGTCGGCTATGTCTTAATGCTGCTTTGTCGTGCCTTTGTCAGGTGGAATGATCGACATACTGTCGGAAACTTAAGAGATGCCGTTAGCTTGTCGATCATTCCACCTGACAAAGGCACGACAAAGCAGCGATAAGACATAGCCGACCAATCACGCTCCGCCTTTTAACCTATGTCATCTATGTCGATCCGACAAACAAAACATTTCAATAATCAGGCTGCTGGCATTTTTCACAGGTTGTGTCACACGGTCGACACTCAACTGATCAAACACAATTGTTTTGCGGCGCATCAACATTTTCCGTTTCACAGAGACTCGCAACAACGCAATTGTGGCGGGGGACTTTACCAATTGTTTACCAATTCGACAATCTGACAATCTCACTTTCTAATTTATGGAGTTTATTTTTCCAGGCTCGTTTCTTTTTTCCAATAATTTTTTTAAAATCAAAAACTGCCTTCGGCTGATGGAGGAACATCATTATGAGCTCGATCGGAGCATCGTCGAGAGGGCGTCAATGGATTCCAATTTGTCAACGGCATTGTCAAGCGGGAGGGGCTGTTGCTGGGTTTGTCCACCCCGGCTCCGCACCCCGCGTCGGGTGTCAGAGGCTCTTCGGGTCTCCTTCTCGGGTCAATGCCCTGTAATTCGGCGTGTTGTTCCACGGCCGTCTAGGGTCTCTTGAACTACCAGTAGTTCTTGCAGCGGCATTCCGGCTTCGTCGAAGTTTTTCTCGAAACGTGCGTGTTTCACTTGTCTGCGATATAAGCGTATTAGGCCACTGCGTCCTGCAGGGCCACCCCACGGTAGATCCTGTTTTGCAGGGTCTTTATCTCCTGCGCCACACTATGGCCGGCATTAAGGCAGCAACCTTTAATTTGGTTTTACAAGGCTAATATGTGTGCCTGGAATACTCCTGCAACCGGATAGTTCGTGAATTCCTCATAGAGGTCCATCAGCTCTTGGGACATATCCTGATAACGTTAACGTAGTTCATCACGAATGAAGATAAGGTCCGGTATTACCCATACAATTTAATCTAACATTATCGAAATGTTTGGAACACCAAACGGAAATTTTAAAATAAAGAATTTCAAAACCAAAGAAACCACCGACGAAACAAAACAACACGCGATCGCAACTCTGGCGACCGAGGTAGAAGTGCGGCCGCCAAATCAAGTTGTTGATGGCGGGCAACATGTTCCTCCGCCTCCTGCGCATTGTTCGCGCAGGAGAGGATCATGTTCCCGCCATCAGACGAGGATTGTGCTAGCGCATCACCTCGCTTGCAATATGATGAGGCGAGATAAATTCCCTGCATGTATGCTTGGCTGCATGAGAGAGAATCATTGTTGAGTGTTAAATCAGCTGCGTGAGACGAGGCAACGAAATTTGGCGCGAGTTGCCAATATTCTTCCACGAAATGGAACAGGATTTCAAATTCCTGAGACATTTGCTGGGCCATCATGCAAATGATTCCTATGATGTTGTTGTTAGATAGAATTTTATTGACGCATACAGCCCATAATAAACAGCTCTGGCACACGTCAAATTTACAGTTTATACAACAATTATAACAATTTAAGCAAAATGAAATTAAACAGGTTCCTCAAAAAATTCTTTTAGATTATAATAAGCTTTAATTTTTATTTTTTTTAATTGGTTAAGGAATGTTTTGACGGAACTTTCCCTGTACACTACTTTTAACTCGTTGGTCCAGGTGTTGAAAAATCGTTTGAATTTTAGAACGTATAGACCTTCATTGATAGTCTCATAAATGTACAGGGAAGGAGTTGTTGGCCGGCAACATTTTCCTCCGCCACCTGTGAATTGTCCGCGCAGGAGAGGATCATGTTCCTGCCGTCAGATAGGGAATTTGCTAAAGCACTGCCACACTTACAGAAGGAGTATGCAGTGTGAATTTCTTGCAGGCATGACTGGCTGCTTGTGATCGAATCTTGGTGGATTGTTTCATCCGCTATTCGATAATGGACGACGAAATTATTCGCGCCTTGCGTATATTCTTCCACGATATGGTACAGGGTTTGATGATGTGTGCATTATACATACACATGTCTAGCACATGAACGGAAACTTTCCGATACCATTTCCTGGTTTTTCTAAGCGTACTACTCAGCAGCTTGTCATGCGGATCGCGTATGACACAATTTTGCAAATTGTTTGGTGTATGTGGTCTCGTTCGATTTTGATACCGGTTGACGAACTGTAGCAAATGTTGACGTTCGTGCAGCTCTCGAAGCACATCGTCGTGAATAATGCTGATGACCTCCTCTACAACGACAGATGAGGGTGGCTCATTGGGTCTTGCAGCCGCCCTTTCTTTAATTTTGTTAGCGGTTCTTCTTACTTGGACTTTGACGCTATAGGGCTCTTAGATCAAGTATATGAGCTAGTAGGTATCGAACTTGAAACAATTATAAGCAATTTAGAATACTCACTTGGACTTCCGGCACTCAAAAATCACCACTTAAAAATGACCACTCATAAGACGCAAACACCTTACACCTATCACTATACCACGATACTTTACTCCAGCACTAAAATAACAGTGAATAACAAATGAATAAATATAGTTGAAACGAAAAACTCCGTTTATCTATTTGAAGAAGTTCACCAAGCCCAAAAAAAACAGCTCAGTCGGAGATACACTAAGCCCTCCTAAAGAGTACGAGGTAGAATATATTGAGTCCCACAAAATTCTCGAGAATAACGAGTGCATGTTTTTTGTCAAGTGGATCGGATGGGACGCAAAAAATGACCACTCATAAGACGCAAACACCTTACACCTATCACTATACCACGATACTTTACTCCAGCACTAAAATAACAGAGAATAACAAATGAATAAATGTAATTACGATTCGAACACGGTTTTTTAGATCAGCCTGCTGCCGGCTTCGAAATAGGCTCACCTAGGCTCACTGGTGAGTCCAAAAACCAGTTGATATTTCTTTGTGTTGATGGCCTTCTCATCAATAGGAATGTCTGCTACTGTTGGAGCCGAAGCTCCAAAGGAGAAGAAGTGGTTAGAATTGGATGAAAGCTTAGCATGTGAATGACAGAAAGACAAGAATCGCATAAGAGTATGTAGGAGAATACAGCAAGGGAGAGCAGGTTTTTTAGACCTGCCTACTGCCGGCTTCGAAATAAGCTATTCAGCAAGGCGGAAATGATTGGTAATATATCAGACTACCATACACCAATCTGGGCATTGACCTGATCTGGAAGACCTCGGGCAGTTGGCCCCTAAGACCTAGGTAGGGGGCCTGGGTTACTACCGGCTCTATTCTCCTGTAAGAGGCAATGCTAGTAACAAGGTCCCAGCATCGTGAAGTTTTCTTGTGGAGTTTTGTTCTGAGAAGTTAGTAGAGGGTTTTTAGGGGCCCGTAAGTCCCAGCATCGTGAAGTTTTCTCGTGAAGTTTTGTTTTGAGAAGTTAGTAAAGGGTTTCTAGGGGCCCGGAGAATTCCCAGTATTGTGTTTTAAAAGTTCCCGGCCGGGACACAAAAGAATTCGCGTGATGTTCGCCTAAAACACAACCTTACGGAAGGCCCGTCATCGAGAAATTCTAAGTGCACCAAGGGAAGGACTCGTTGGTGGGAAAGCTCAGGAGAGCGTAGCCCGAAATATGGTTTAAAAGTTCAGGCAAGTTTTAAAGGAAAACTAACAATAAGAAGATTTCAGTGGAGACTTTAACACAAGGTTAAAGATTTCAACGGAGACTTTAACGCAAGGTTAAAAATTTTTATTGGAGACTTTAACGCAAGGTTAAAGATTTTAACGGAGACTTGAACGGAAGGTGAATGATTTTAGCGGAGAGTTCAACGATTAATGAGTTCAGCAGAGAATTCAACGCGAGGTTACAGAGTTAAGCGAAAAATTGAACGAATAAATCATTTTTTTCTCCGAAGCCTGTACGTGCACAAAACTATTTATTCAATTACCTTCGCTGTGTCGACCCCGTGGCATTGCTTGCTGATGCGTTGCGCTTTACGGCTTTCGACCGTTCCATTTCTGCCTCTAACAGGAGGCGTATCCTCGGTTTTAAGGAATCGCCCAAGGAGACGTCGCCGCACTTATATGCTTCTAGTTGAATGCAAAGTGAACGCAAGGTTAAAGCTTTTAACGGAGACTTTAACGCAAGGTTAAAGATTTCGGCGGAGACTTTAACGCAAGGTTAAACAATTTTAATGGAGACTTTAACGCAAGGTGAATGATTTTAGCGGAGAGTTTAACGATTAATGAGTTCAGCAGAGAATTAACGCGAGGTTATAGAGATTCGCGAAAAATTGAACGAATAAATCCTTTTTTTTTCCTCGCGGAGATTTAAAAAGTCAGAGCACAATGATCGTACAGGGGTGACGGGGCGGAAGCCACCATCACAAGGGAACAACGGCGACCTTGCGGACCTCAGCTAAAAACCCATTCGAAGAGAAGCCACGCGCAGTTGCCGAATGCGAAAATAGGATCCCTCGCGGTCCAACACCAATGCACAGATAGAAATAAGAAAATTATCGTTAAGCGTAGAAAAATAGCATGATTTATACTTACTAGAAATAATGTACATAACAGTAGAACGGCAAGAAATCCAAGGCGAGTACGCGGAATGGCACAAATGAAAATTGTCACAAAAAGCAATGCTTCTTCGGAAAACGGCTAAACACCCAAGAAATCGCAAATCTCGGCCGAAGCCGCGAAATATTGGATAAGTAAAATAATGACAAGACTGCACTTAAGTAGAATTGTTGATAATTTTCTTCCCCTCTTCAATATTTTTTTTTGAAGTAAGTAATTCAATTAGAGAATAATATGTATTATATACCTTGAATTATAAAGTAAAATATATACTCTGCATTAGAGAATAAAATAAACTTTGGAGTTCGGATAGAGGTCTAGATTTCTTTCTTTCTTGTAATGAAGCTGACTATAGCTCGGCAGAAGTAAAAAGGAATCAATTATTAAGATAAGTGTTAGAATAGTTTTTTTGCTGTGGTGTTAGTTGAGTCGGACTTTATACTATTCGAGATAAACTCTTTAGGAACTAAGATACTAAAAATAATTTTTTTTTGTAAATAAAGTTGTCTCTTGTAAGTAAAGTTCTCTCTTAAGTATGAAACAAAGTGAAAAATTTAAAAATTTGGAATTTCCTTTAGGGTAGAATAGGGAGTTAAACATTGAAAAATTTAGAATTCACAGTTTTTTTTCTTTCTTATTTATTTTCGAAGAAAAAAAAAAAATCTTGAAAGTAAATAACAACACTAAACTCTAAAAATTCAACCGGGACGCAAAAACCTCATTCTTTCAGAAAACCACTCGTCCGGGAGCTTGGAAAAGTCCACTGTAACACAGAAAAGAAAAAAAAAAACCCTTAGTTTCAAAAAAAAAAGGAAGAGAGACAGAGAGTCAAAAAAAAAAAAAATAAGTTTTTTTTATGAAAAAAAAGGGAAGATACGAAAATTAAACGAACCTCTTTCAATTTCAACAAATGGACGACGCAAGAACTCGTACAAAGAGAAGCACGTTTCGGGCCAAGGCCCCTCGTGAAGATGATAGCAAAAGCCATTAAGTTTAATACAGGCCGGAAAAACATCAACCGTAGAACACAAATCTACCTCTAGAAACACAAGGACCCCGGACGGGAGATCGGAGTCCGGGTCCCGGTTAGGCGCGTAATATGAGCAGAGAACCACATCCCTGATCCCGATTAGATGTTGGCGAAAATGGCCAACGACGGCTTGGGGGGCCACGTCGCCCAAAACACAAAATTGGGTGAGGAACTTTTTAATGTACATCACATCCCACTTCTGACACCAAATTTGTGATGGCAAAGGGGGAGAATCAGGGGATGATGATAAAAAAAATATAAGTCCGGAAATATGGCAGATAAGAATATAATACGTGAAAAAATATGGCAACAAAAAAAAAAAACTCAGGAAATACAAAAAAAAACAGTGACGAAATCGGGAACTCAGGAAAATATCAGATCAGAAAGAAAAAAATAGGGCTGAACCAAATCGGTAATCTGGGCAAGTCTCTCGAAAAAGGAAATGTGTCCTCTAAGAGAGTCGCGGCGAGAGTGCCGTGGCCTCCCCTTTCGGGAAGGCAGTGGTTCCATCATTTGAAGAAATTAGGGAGTCGTCAAGATGTACAGCTACAATGGTATACTGATCTTTTGAAATTTTCCATAAGGCCATTCTGTTGCGGCAATCTAGGCACTGATTTATGCTGCAAAGTACCATTCTGCAAAAAAACACATTGGATCTAGTGTCCAGACTCTTGAAAACATTGACAAGAAAAAATACTCTTGCTTCAATTAGATTTTTGCTTAAATCAAAATGAAATCCGCTCAAATTAATAGGCTTGGTTCTTGATTTAAGCAAAAATCCGATTGAATCCGATTGAAATTTTTTCTTGTCGATGTTTTTAAGAGTCTGGACTCCAGATCCAATGTGTTGTTTTTCCAGTGTGCTGCAAAAACTTGACCATAGCGTCGCTGACATATTCCCCACCGTTGTCGAATCTAAGAATTTTCATTTTCCTATCCGTCTGGTTTTCTGCAAACACCTTGAAGTTCAAAAAATGGTCATAAACTCATCCTTGGTTCGCCAAAAATGAATGAAAACTTTTCTTGAGAGATCATCGGTGAAGGTGAGAATGTATATCTTACCGCTGAATGATTGGACGCTCATTGACCTACCAAGATCAGTGTGTACAGTGCCCAGTAAGTCTTTGGCACGATCACAGCCTATTTTCTTGAATGGTTTACGGGCATGTTTGCTCTTTCCGCAAGGAATACACTGATCAGAGTTCTGCAGATCTTGCTTGTTAAAGCTTATACCAGTAGCCATGCCTTTGTTTAGAAGATCCATGCCATACCGGGGTAAATGGCCGAGACGTCGGTGCCGTATGTCAGGTGAAACTCTCGAAGTAAGGGCACACTGAAAAAAAACACATTGGATCTAGAGTCCAGACTCTTGAATACTTTGATTAGAAAAAATACTCTTGATTCAATCGGATTTTTGCTTGAATCAAAATGAAATCCGCTTACATTAAGAGGCTTGGTTCTTGATTTAAGCTTACATCTGATTGGATCAAGAGTACTTTTTCTTGTCTATGTTTTTAAGAGTCTGGACTCTAGATCCAAAGTGTTTTTTTTCCAGTGCATCGAGAGCTTCAGGCTCAACAACTTTCGTCACCGACTGCATTGCTACACTGTCACGCACTAGATTTAAACGATGAAGGCCATTGATGCACTCTGCAGATGCAACTGGTTTCCCTTTAAAGCAGAGAGCATCTTTTCGATAAATTTCACAACCACGAGCGCGAAAAGTAACTTCAACGCACCGTAAGAAAGGTAGTTCTCGGTATGAATTTGTATCGGAGTGATCAATGCAGCCTTTTCCACGGCTGGTGAAGTGGGTACAGGTTTGGTTTGCCATGTCAACATACAGCAGGGACCAGTGATTTTCATGACAGATGGGAAAGAAATAGTGCAAAACGTCGGAGGTTCTGGTCCTTTTCATCCAGTTCACAACTCTGTTTTTGTAGCCCTCATCAGATTTTGCTGTACTCTGACAAACTAACTTAACAAAATGATTCACAACATCACAATTTAACCAGCTTTGGCCAAAGTGATCTGTTCGTCGCTAATCATTGAAGCATTAGCGTTATACCAAAGTAATACAAAAGTGATCAAAGCCGCTGATACAGGGCTGATATAAAACAAGATTACAATAATTACTACCTGAGGTATCATCATGTAAAGTCTATTAAGAATTCCAGACATTCCAGCAAAATTAGGATTAAAAGGAATGTTCTTAAGATCCATAAATTTAGCATACACTGGCTCTGCCGATTTCTTGGCATAACCAAAATATGTAAATTCTGGTATTTTAACTTTAACAACGCTGCCTCCGATATTCAAATTGATTTCACCTTGCTTCTCACAAATTAATTTTACTGCAAATGCTACATCGCTCCCTGGAATCAAAGCCCATGAGTCAATTGTCTTGCAAATGCTATTTTCTGAAAGAATTACTTTGGCCTCACATGTTTTGGTAGCCCTTTTCGCTTTTGCTACAACAGTCGTATATCCACCTATAGTAGGTGAACTAGCGATTGCTGTATCCATCACGAGTCCTTTACATTCTTCAATTTCTTTAAAGGTTACGTCTGCGCTGACCTTTGCGGCAACCTCATGTATTTTCTCTTCATCATATAGGTCACGCAATAGTATCTGAGGAAGGGTGTGTCTAATGCCCTTAAGGTTTGTTACACAGGCCTGATCACACGGTTCAATTGTATTAATTATCGACCTTGTTGTCTCTTGTATGAAAAGGGCTGTGTCCAGTACTTTGTTTTCCTGGTACACAATGATGTTGGTTGGCAGTGAAAAGTCAGAGTTTAGCTTATATTGGTTTTTGCCGGAGTCACATCTCATTATCCTTATATCACCTCGATGAGGGGTTATAGAGACAGTGAGAATGTCTAGGTACCTTTGCAATTCCTCCATTAACAGCTATCCTAGTCATTTTAACTGCTGAAACGCCATTGTTTGTTACTGTATATACTATATTGTAACCTACTAACGCTTTCTTAACAATTTCGCATACATCTTTATCTTCCCAGTCAACAGCACAGGCACTGATCAGGTAAGCTTCGCCTATGCAAGTTGCTCTTCCGAATCCAATTGCGTCCTCGTTGTACTCAATATCTGTCATGTTGTAAGTATGACGTGATATTTCTTTTTTCCAAGTATCAAAATCTTTAACAAAGGAACCTCCCCAACATTTGTAGTCGCAAAAGTCCCGCATTTCGAAATCGTCCACAGCATAATATTCAATTACACTGCTTGATACCTCTTCGATCTTGTCAAACCTGATAGTAGTGATTACCTCCGCTATTGTAGCTAATACAAAGTCCCACACTAATGACTATTTCACCTTGAGTAAGGTTTACTTGCCTATCGTCGTTGTACACTCTTTTGCCGACAATAGTGTTGATCAATGTGTTAGCACAGGTAGCTTCAGTTGGAATACACCCCACTAGCAGGACTGAAAGGATCAAACTTATTATTATATTTCTAGTAAATCTATACAATAAATACAGTATAAATAGAACAAAGAATATCTGGTAATTCTCATAAATGTGAATCAAGCTCTTATAACTGTCTTTAATTTTAAATTCACTTAGTTTTGTATAGAGCCTAAAATGAGGGGTCTCGGCTATATAATCCACAAATTTATTAGACCTCTCTCTGGGATGTTCATTCTCCTGTATATATTTCATCACTACTTCTCCTTCATCATTACTGGTGAAAAGGGCTTCGTCATGAGATACACACCTAGAATACTGAATATGATTATTTTTAATATGAATTTCAAGATATTCTCTGTTATAATCACATATTTTATTTACATTATGTACATGTTTTTTACATACACTTTCATCTACTGGACAGCCTGCATTCGGTGGATATGACTCCCCTCTGATACAACCATGTTGTCTGTGGTTCGTGTCCTTGAAGATGATCACTCTTCTAAGTGGTCCGTGCATTTCAACCACTGCACTTTCACATAAAAGTGTCTCTGCGTTTATATAGGTGAAGCACATTGCGCTTACCAATACAAGCAGAGCCGCTTTCTGCTTGAACATGGCACAAATTGCGGTAGCCAAAACAACATAATAATGTCTGTGATTAAGGCTACTGGAATTAGTGTAAACTTGTTCTGGTTCGTCATTTCTTTGGAACCACATGTAAGAGCGATCATAATCTATCCAGACAGCTTCTCCTTTAGCCACAAGGTGCCTGTTTTGGTTAATCATATTCTGTGTCCACCAGTTAGCCTGACCATGCTTAATCCAATGTGGTTTTGTAAAAAGCAGGTATCGTTGTTGCATACAAACATCACTATCAAGATTTTGACACCGGTCATCTTCTGTTAGCAATGCATGGCTAGTCTGGTTTTCAAAGAAAAAGTTTTCACCACATCTCCAAGTGCTTCCCATCATCTGTTGGCACTGATTAGCAAAACAAAGTGGTAGAAATAGTAGTAGAATCAATGAATAATAGAGCATGTTACTCCATTTAACCTCATTGCTAGGGCTAAATAGATAACGACACTCACCTATTCTTTCATCTCCAACTACCCCTACAAAATCGTTTTGGGTGTTATACATGGGCACTCCAGGTGACTTCCAATCTCTAACATTAATAACTGGCATCTTAACTTCTCTTTCCTTACAAAGTGTAAAAGGAATTTTGGCCATCACTTCAAATGCAATTTCTTTTTGGTCATATGGGTGAATCATATCCCCCACTTCGACAGGCTCAGCAATCAAACTAGTACACACCCTTCTACCAAAGGTTGGTTTCTGGTGTTTTTCGCATATGTCATCTTCTTCTAAGTGACACCACTCGGCAAGCATCATAGCCTCCCAAAAGTGCGGATACCTTAATTCCTCATATATGTTCAATGGAGTAAAGGTATTGCATTCAAATATTTCTACTGAAGAAAAGTGGTTTTCGCGGTAAAGCTCAAACAACCTGTTTTAATCTTCATCAAAAATACAGTATGCGTCATCTTCTCTTCCATTAATCATTAATGCATCAAAGGCATCGCGCAATTGCTCTCGTGCTGGAGTCTCCAGGAACTCAATCCACATCTGCTTGATCCTGTACTTTTGATCCTGGACCAAATTGTAACTAGGCCTCCTGCAATTTGACAAGCAGTAGAACGGCGGATCGTCGTCACTAGCAGGCATCCAAGGCTCAGGTGATTCCTTGGAATGCCATCTAGTGCCGGCCATCTTCGTCCCTAGGGCTAGGACATCTGATGTGGTTTGCAGCATGGATTTTCCCTGCACGCTACTAGTCACAACAGACACCAATTTGCCCTGGCTGTCAAATATTGGGGTACCACTTACAAGGCATCCCGGATACTTAAAGTACGGTAGATAAGCCACTACCGTCCCGTCCTTGTTCACGTTAGCGAACATAGAGCCGCTAACCTCCACTTCCGGGCCGTTTTTGCTTCCCAAATTAAGTTTCTCCTTAAACTTAATCGCCCGGTTTTCCAACATGTTGGAGTCGATGTCTCCTTTCTCCTTCTCGACCTCTCTCGTGTGCTTTACATAGCACCGCTTCTTACCATGATGGTAATAAACCCCTGAGGCGTTCTCACGCCATCCGTCTTCGAGGGGAACTCTAGAGAAGTCCCCGGACCACTGTTGTCTCGGCCCAGTTAGAGAGGGAATTGTATTCTTCCTCTTAATTATTCGAGGTTGTTTTACAACCTTCGAGTAGGTTTCTCTACGCTCTTTTACAATTCGAGTGTAGCTTCGAATAATTTTTGAGGTTGAAACAACAACCTCCTCTTCCCTAACCGGCGCAGGTGTCTGGAGCGCCGTGGAGTAGGAGACTCCGCTCCTTGTCTTTGGTGTCACATCCGTGACTGTCTTTTCGATTTTTGGCAATCGCTTGAACCAAGCGAGTGCCTTTCTTATCTCCTCATCTTGGGAGATTGTCTTTTTGGCAGGTCGAACCTGCTTGGTCTTCTTCGTCGGCGGTCTTGATACCGACGCCTTCGTGTCTTTTTTGGCCTGCTTGAAAGTGTTGCAGGCCTCAGCCGAAACTCTGGCGGTCCGGCAGTCCATTCTATAATAGGCAGCTGTCTTATTTAGCCTATTTTTGTGGGCGGTTCCGTTAACCTCCCTCCTCATCAGGTCACCGTCGAAACGGTAGCCTTTCAGGCTCAGGTGAACCCACTCGTCAAATGTCTTAGTGTGAATTTTTACATGTTCACACGCCATGTTCTCAAATTTGACAATTATATTGTCTTTTTCTTTCGAGCGGAAGCTCGAGTCTTTTACCTTGCCTTCGTAAATGGCGAGGCAAGCCGCTTTGGCAGCGTAATACTGCCTTTGTTCCAGGATTGATGTCTCCCCGGTGGACAAGACCTTAGAATGCCATTTCTCAATGACATATTTCTTGGCCATGTAAGTGGCCCTAAGGTCACGGAGGCGTTTCTCCTCCTTGCGCTTTGCGGCGCGTCTTTCTTCCGCTTCTTTACGGCGCTGAATTTTCTGTACATGTTCAACGCCATAAAAGAAAATATTTACATTAACGGCGTCTATTATGCGGACACCGCGACTATTACTTAAAATACATTCGGCAACAATCCTGTTGCCTGATGCGATCACAAGCGAACCAGTGGTGACCGCGCCGAATTTTGAATTTCCTCTGACCCTCCACTGTGATGCATCGGGAAAAGGTCTCGGGGCCATGTTGACAAACACCATTGATGGACAAGAAAAAGTAATTGCGTATGCAAGCCGATCTCTGACGCAACGGGAGCAATTGTACGGAGTTACGGAGAAGGAGGCTCTCTGCGTATTTTGGGCTATTCACAAATTTAAAACGTATTTAGAGGGATACCACTTCACCGTCATTTCGGATCATCAATGCTTAACATGGCTCAATAAACTTCAGAATCCTTCGGGAAGATTGGCCCGATGGGCGTTACAGTTGCAGCAGTTTGATTTTGATATCAAGTACAAACGTGGCAGAAAACATCACGTTCCTGACATGTTATCACGCTATCCATTAAATGACACACTTGAAGGCGTCATCGGGAAAATCTCGGCCGAAAAGATAAGTTGGTACGATTGCACGGTGAGGCGAGTTAGAAACGAACCTGCTAGCGTTCCAGATTTCAAGCCTGAAAATGGAAAGTCGTTCAAACTTGTCAGATCCGGGACCAAACCATGGACAGGATCCGAATGGAAATTGTGTGTTCCTGAAACTGAACGCGGGGAAATTTTACGAGAACTTCACGACCAACCTCTGGCGGGTCATTTTGGCGTCACCAAAACTTACGCGAGGGCTCAAGAGCTCTATTTTTGGCCCGGAATGTACCGCGATGTAATAGAGTATGTGAAGAAATGTAAATTATGTCAGGAGTACAAAGTTGAACACACCGCTCCAAAAGGTCACATGCACTTCCGGAACGTCACGCATCCTTGGACGGACGTAGCACCCCGTTGTGCTTTTTCTAGTTTGTACATCTCCTGCGTAATCTGAGTCACAGTACGCAACTAATTCTGGAGAACAGGCATTACCCTCATAACTAATACCAAATCCTGTTTCCGTTTTTTTAAGATAGCGAAAAATCTTCTGAACTCTCGCAACGTCCAAAACAGTAGGGTTCTCCATATTCCTGCTCACAAAACTGACAGCAAAACTGATATCGGGACGAGTTCTATTTGCCAAATACAATAGGCTTCCCACTGCTTCGCGATATGGGTAAGTTGCGTCAGTGTTGGCTAAATCGTCATGACTCACGTCATTAATGGGAACCGAGACCGATTTAGCATCATCCATACCGAATTTCTGTAAAACTTTTAGAGTAAAGTCTTTTTGACAAATCTTTATCCCGAGTCCAGTTTTACTTATCGGGAGGCCTAGGAATAATTCAGGGTCCTCTACCCTTTTCATTTCGAATTTTGTTTGCAGAAAAGTAAATAAGTCTAAAATTTCAGCATCGTTCCTGTACAAAACACATCCATCATCTGCAACGCAATTATGATTGAACCAGATTCATGTTTAAAACCTTTAACTTCAATGTACGTCGCAAGATGGTCATCCCATCTGTTCGAGGCCTGTTTCAGGCCGTATAGGGATTTTTTTAATTTGCACACAACCCCCTTTTTACGGTAACCCTCTGGCAAGAACATATATATTTCTTCATTAATGGAACCATGAAGAAAAGGTGTCTTCACATCAAATTTAGAAACAGCATAAGTACAGCAATACTAGTGTAACTGAACAGTCGCTGTCACCCGACAATATAATGATCGAGACCCCGATCATCGGAGTAACCCTGCAACATCTCCCTAACTTCTTGAACAAACTCTACGAGAGAAGTGGCAGCAGAGCACCCAATATGCACTACGGCTGTTAATAAGTTATTATTAATACCTAAACTCAGGGCCGATGTAGCTACCATAATGGGGCGGTTGCCCGCGTTCCAGAGTAATACTCTATTTTTTTTTGCGACGTTCCCTACTTTCGAGTGATAAAAATCGCAATTGATTCCCTTATCCTGAAGCTTCGCGCAGAACACCTCAACACCTATCCTATTATCCATGAATACGATTAGAACCCTGTCCCTTAAATATTTTTCTAGAAATTCGCGAATAAAAAAATCGACGAAAGAATCCGGTATATGGGATATCACGTTAAAGTCAGTAGCCTCCAGAGTTTCGGGCAACGATTTGGTCGAAAACGACGAAAACGAAACTACTGGCTTTAACGTAATAAAATCGAAAACACGAATACTATGGATCCCTAAAATCTGCTTCAACGCACTGTGGAAATAATACGGGAGAGTGGCGGACGTGCAGATGAGATCGTCGTAGTCATCCGTCCTCACTCTTAAAACATCCGTCATCTGTTGACTAGGCTTTCCTTCTTCCTCTTCTTCGGACTCCTCCGGCTGGGTCACACTCTCCTCGTTCATCTTGGCCTTTTTGGGCGTCGACGCCGCCGCCGGCGGCTTTTCGGGCTCGGATAAACTGAAACAGGAAAATCCACCGTCAACTCCCTTAGTAAGCACCTTAATGAATGGTCCACAATAGTCTTGTATATGTTACTCGAATTTAATACGACCATTAACATTTTAACAATTCGTAACGATTTCCGACATCGGAAATACAAACTTCGGGTTGTAATCAAATACAAAAATGCTACTGACTGCAGAAAAATTATAATTTTATTAACTTCATTAGGTCAAACAACACAAATGCGACAAGGCTAATTAATAGACTGTATAAGAGGAGATATAAGCAAAACAGATGACAAGGAAATTAGAGGAGGTATTAAAAAGCAGAGTCCTCCCCCATCCCGTGGGAGCGAGGAGAAGGAAGTTGTCTCCAGGAGAGTCAACCATACTCGTAACCACTTCGCGTTGGACATCCCGAAGCTTGATGCCCAGCATGTATTCGACACTTTCAATATTCCTGCAGGAGAAAACAAGAATCCATCGTTTATAAATTACAGTAGAACTGACAACGAGGAGGTGTGTAGAGGAATAGTGAACGCCCGCTTTCGCACAGCGCGGGGTTCGGACACTGGGGGTTCAGGAGACGTGGACGAGATCAACTGGATCGCGTTAAACAGAAAGGAACCAAGCCACATCAGCTGTGGCCAACTTTAATTTGGCAATTTAATTTTTTACATGAAAACGGTTGTGCAGATTTTCGTGCAAATTTTGGTGAATTTTCTCCATAGTACGAAGCTAATTCCTAAAAATTTTCAAAGAAATCCACACAGACTCTCTCTCTTAAAAAATTAAATTGTCCGGTTAAATTTGGCAATAGCTGATGTGGCTTGGTTCCTTTCTGTTAAACGCGGTCCAACTATCTCAAAAAACAATCATTAAAGGTGTAGGTCTCCAGTCGGGAACCCAATACATCTATACCGCGTGTCGCAGTCAGATTCTAATTCGTAAAAGAAGTTGCGCAGGAACAGCCATGGAAGGCAGCAGTGTAGGGGATAACCCGTGTCTAAGATTTTAAAAATCTTGAAACGCGCACATCAATGATTTTTTAATGCAGAACTGCAATTGTAGGTGATATCTCCGAAAAATATGTATTATTTGCAGCCAGGAAGAGAGCCGATGATTGTTGATGAGTTTCTAAATAACTAGACAGGAAGCCTTTTAAGCTTTACATTTTTACCAGCGGTGATCTGAGATTGCACTACATAGAACAAGAAATAGATGATACGTGAGAGACACACTCACACAGTCAGAGAGTACAGAGCGACTTCCCGATAAAGGCTATTGATGCACTCTGCAGATGCAACTGGTTTCCCTTTAAAGCAGAGAGCATCTTTCCGATGAATTTCACAACCACGAGCGCCAAAAGTAACTTCAACGCACCGTAAGAAAGGTAGTTCTTGGTATGCATTTTTATCGGAGTGATCAATGCAGCTGATTGTCATTTTTCCGGCTTTTTCCGAAAGTTGTTAAAACGATTGAAGGAATTGTGAAATACATACAATTTTTCAAATTTTTCATACCGAAAAATACAATTTTTCCTTTATTATTCTTCAAAATTTGTTGTTTCACCCAGGGACCTCTTAGTTTCGACTTTTGTCAGTACTCATCATATAATTGCGATACAGGTTTAAACGGCTCATTTAGCTCACTATTTTCAAGTAAATGGTGACTCGCATTCGTCTCGGAATTTCTCCCTTCACTCGGAGGAGTAGTAACCGGGGGAGTAGAAACCGAGGGGGAGGAAATAGGGGTGGAAATTGAACCTGATTGATACTTTATTTGAGTTGTTTTCCTGTGAATTACGACTCAAGAGCAGAATTTGCCTCTTGAGATCAGCAAATGTTACTGATCTGCGGGGTATGAGAATCAGGGGGACGAAATTCAACATCACTGATGTCATTCGAATCATTTAAGATAGCCTCAGGACCAGTGCTGTTTTGACTGTCCATTAACCAAGAAAGTTATTCGAATATTCGTAAATAAATCGGCTGTGTTCTCGTCAGAATCAATCGGTATAATATCAATTACTCCCTTTCTATAGTTCTTTTTAATGAAATGATAATGAATCTCGATATGTTTGGAGTTTTTGGTTAAATTTCCACGCTGAGCCATGTCTACGGCTCCTGAATCATCTTCAAACACTTTAATTGGCCTTTTAATTTCAATATCCAAAAATTTAATGAATTCTTTAACAAATAATTATTCTGAGATGGCTTCCGACAAAGCAACATACTCAGCACATGCACTACTTTTAGTAACAATATTCTGTTTTTTCGTCTTCCAAAACACTTAGTTTTCAAAAAAAATTATGACGAACCCAGAGGTTGACTTCCTATCTACAAAATCTCCGGCCCAATCAGAGTCCCAAGTATTCCTTTAATTTTTAGTAGTTTCCAGTTTTTTTATCCGGTTTTTTACATTCTTTAGCCCAACTTTTCAGTTTGTTGACAGGTGTGTTTCCTGGGGGTTAATATGTTAGGTTCGGCTGTGACTTCTTAAGCCACACGTTTGGAATGGCATTCCAGATAGAAAAAAAATGTTGCTGTAACCTTTCGGCAACGTTTTCGCGGATATATTGAAACGTTTCTGAAACATTTGTTAACTCATCAGGCGATGATCGTAGTACTGGAAGGGGCTGACGGCATAGGAAGAGCTAGACGCTTGATCAGTGACTCTTAAAGTCCCCCCCCCCCGCCCCCCTCTAATCAAAACAAATTCAACAATTCACCCTTCCTCTGCAGCAGTCGATGATTCGACCGCAGTTCATTGTAGAAATAGCAAATAATCATAGAACTAAGGCTCCTGATGTCACCGGAATTTTCCCGGGGTTTTGACGCAATGTGTGTTAGACTTCACTGCACCGCACCAGAGAATGGTCCAAATGAGCTGGCCCGGCGTCCGTTCGAGCACCGCGACACGCCAATAGAAAAGTCCATCAATGGCACGGTAACTCGTACTTCCGAGCAAAGTTTGCAAAATGGCGTCGATCCGCCATTTTCAGTTGTCAAAATCGTCATCCAAAATATTTCTTTGCGTCGAAATCGGTGCACCTTGGAGCTTTGTATTACTACTTGGTGGTCAATTAAATAATCACGTCGAGAAGTGTGGAATTTTCACAAAAAGATCCTCACCAATTACACACGTAACTAATAATGATGTTGTCTTCCTGATTTTGTTACATTCCGATACACATGAATGTTTTTGTCAAAGATCACGAAGAAATGAATTTGAAGAAAGAAAAGGGGAGAAAATAGTTTTCCTGCCGAGAAGACACATTTTGTTCCTGTTCGGACGCGCAGATCTCACATACAGATTAAGCCGTTTCGGGTTTCGTGCAAATTGTAGTGAAAATTTGACCATGAAGGGCGCCAGGTCCGAGACGGGAGGGATTTGAAGATGTCAGAAGAGCAATGGGGCTACTAGGGGAGCGCACTTCAATGCCGGATGATATAAATATTCATTCGGAGCAAGTTCAATCTGAATCAGAAAATTACCGTTACTTAGAGGTAAAGAAAAGTAATCTTACAGATATTCCGATGCGCGTACTTAAATGTTATCTTTCGTCGATCATTATCGAAAAATTGGTAACATAAACCCGTCCCACGAATAAATCCAGTGAATAGATTTTCCAAAATTTTAGTTTCCGCAAGGGTAAAACACTACTTCCTCCACCTTTACAGATGAACCAACTTTAGCAGGCTACAATTCTGTGACTCATCCTAAACTACACAAATACAGAATAAGATTACCATTAAATTCGATAAGATGAAATCGAAGAAGGTTTTCAGAGTTCAAAAAGCCAGTAGACATATGTTCAAATTTGCTCTATTTATTCCTACCTGCAAAACGCCGAAGCTCCTCCAAATTATGGGCCTCGAGGCCATACGGGAGGTTCTACGACAACATATGGAACTAGCCTTGATCAAGTCCAGTGATTCGGAGCTCATGAAAATTAAACTTCTCGGAAGCATAGTGGAGAGAATCATAGGTCATAAAATCCTCTAATAATTAATTTTATCGATTTCGAAAAAAAAATCAGATTTGTTCAAAGAATCGGAAAAAGGATAAGACACTCGGCCCGCAGGAGAAAGGCTGGTCAGCCAGCCGCAGTCGAACACACCGTGTGCGTGTTGGCACAGGGTGCACCAGGGTGCTCGACCACGACTGGCCACCGCTATGGGACGGGGGACCTTCGACCAAAATCCGGGGGATCGCGCAGCCTCGCGCTCACGCTCGCGGACCGCGGTCCCTCCCGACCCCACACTGAAGGCGCTCGAGTTGCCGACTGTCCAATTTTCCTCGGACGAAATCGACGACAGCGACCACTCCTCCGGCGAGGGCGGGACGGGCCCCGGCTCGTCGGCCGCACAAACCCCGGACGAGGAAGAGGGGAAATCCCAGGAGAACGGCGGGGGACCGGGAGGGCACTGCGACGGGCAAACGGTGGGAGGGCGGTTGATCGACGGGAGATGGGCGGAGGGAGGGTTCGCGGGGGGCTGAAGACTACGGGAGCGGGAGGAGCGAGGAGGACGATAACGAGGGGGCGCGGCGGGGGTGGAAGACTGAGAGACAGAGGGGGGG
>NW_017548287.1:4762-51892 GCF_001854935.1 Bemisia tabaci | reverse complement strand
TAGGACAATGTTCGATTACCTCTGCGTAGCCACATGGTAACAATCTGCATGTCTGGGTTTTCACTTTGCCTTTGATTTGCTCCAGAAACTCGGCTCTTCTAGCTCCGAAGTATGTATACTTCGTATGAAGCCCATGCCTTCCTACATGCAAAGCTATTCGATTGAACAAGTTTTCTTTATCGGTAATAAATCCGTCGACACCAAAATCTCCTGCAACATTTAGTAGCAGCGGGTCCTCCAGATCAGTGATGTATTCGTTACCGCTTTCGTCATTTTGTACTTTTCTGTGCCAATTTGAAATAATGGGACACCGTCCGCTTTTAGGATAATGTTCGATTACCTCTGCATAGCCACATGGTAACAATCTGCATGTCCGGGTTTTCACTTTGCCTTTGATTTGCTCCAGTAATTTTAGCCTGGCAGGATTTCCTTCTAAATATGTTCTCCGGACATCATCGTTCAATGGAAAGTGCAATATACCAGATCCATCCCCGCCATTTAATGTGAGGTATCCATTAGGCGCTTTGATGTGTTGGTATACTTCTTTCTTGTAGCTGATACGAATGATCGGGACCTTCAATACTTTAATTCTATTCTGTGGATGCTCCGGATCCAAAAGGGTGTATCCTTGTTCCGTTTCCTCGAAATTTAAAAGGGGGTCTTATATCTTCATTTTTCGCTGGAGAAGAGAAATGATGGAAATGACTTAGACGAAAGCCAAGGATGAGATAAGTACTATAGCTCCCTCCATCTTCGTTGGAACTTCATGTACACTAATAACTGTTTAGTGATCAAATTTTCGGTAAAAATCCATTCAACTGGATGCAAGACGCGAACACAAATGAATTTGCAAATTGCAGAACAAGCTTCATAGTAAAAATCATAGATACAGGGTTATTCAAAAGTTACGCACCACTGGCCATAACTTTAGTTCTAATTATGATATCGATTTGCGGTTTGTGGCGTCCTTCTTCATATCGAGGGGGAAACTTTTCGAGGTGCTTTCCAGTTCTTCATCCCCCCCAGGGGGAGGGGGGGCGGGGGGCAACTCAAAAATTTCAAATGGCAACCCCCATCATGTGATACATCGTTAGAAAGAGCNTAACCCTGTATATGATCAAAATAAACCATTAAAAAACAGAACAGGTTTTGAGGTATTTGTATTATTAAGACCTGTTATTTGTATTTTATATTGTATTAAAAATTTGTATTATAATTTGTATTTGTATTTGTATTTTATTTTTATAGTTGTATTTGTATTTGTATTTTTTAAATTTGTATAACTCTCAGCACCTTACAAATTAGGAAATACGACGGATTCATAATCAAAATCATAGATTGTATTTGCACACAAAAAATCTAGAATTAAAATGAATGATAATAAATACTATTTACAGGTCTTTACGTACAACTTAAGATTTCCTCTTAGACTTTTGGCACAATTTTTGGATTTTATCTGCGATGTATACGTTTAATCGGTTCAGACGAGTCTCTTCACTGGCATCTCCTTCGACGGTACTGGATTTGACTCTCTTCTCATACAAACCTAAAAGCAAAGATAGGAAAATTTTAGTTTCCAAAACATAGGCATGATGAAAGGAAATACTGCAAAATGCAATATCCCAGTATAAATATAGATAAATTTAATTAGGTCATGGGGTTACCTTAAATAAACGCAAGAGGACAAACTCCACATATTTCAGCTTCTTCATTCTTGAAAGGAAAGATTATGAAAGCTATTACCTTGCAAAGTTTTTTCCAAGTTGGGATTCATTTTTTGCCATGAGCAGCGGTGAGAGCATTTAATTTACCAGAAGGGGACTCATAGTAACCAAATTTCAGAGCAGAAAAAAGTCGCCTAAGCTTGATTTGTCAGAAATTATAACGGGAAAGTGAAGGTGTATCATCTTAGCTCTTTGAATTATGTGAGTCATGTTTTTCCATTAAAGACTCAAAACTCATTCAATGAAAATTTCATACTGATGATTGGAGAGCCTTGTAGAGAAAAATGTACATATTAGTAGTCACTTAAATATACATGAGGACATAAGGTGATCAGGATTTTCTTTGCAATGCGGCCTCTGCCTCAGACCATTGATGTATATCAGTATAGAGAGCTTAATAGTGTTTTCTTTTGAAAAACAGAAGTTGCTGTCACACAGCTTGACAAGCAGTGTGAGTGCTTTTGTAGGTGATAAATGGACCGCATTGAGCAGAAAGGAACCAAGGCACATCAGCTATTGCCAACTTTAATCAGACAATTTAATTTTTTACATGAGGAAGGTTGTGCGAATTTTTGGAAAAATTACAGCGAATTATTTGCATAGTGCTAAGCAAATTCCTAAAAATTGTCCAAAGAATTTGCACAAAGGATGTCTTGTAAAAAAATAACTTGCCTCGTTAAGTTTGGCAATAGCTGATGTGGCTTGGTTCCTTTCTGCTAAACGCGGTCCAAATGGAGACCAATTTGAACCATTGTAAGAATAATTGAAGGTACAATTACTTACTTTTCAGAAGAGCATATTGTCTGGCGTCCAGCTTCGGTTTGGGTTTTGCCTCTTTACTATTCTTAAAGGCCTTGCCTGTGACCGATGAGTTCCTTAACTCTTCTTCTCCGTACAGAGCTAAGGCTAAATTTTTAGCATATAATGAATCGCCAGCAGCGCCATCCTTAACACTGTGTAAGCACATACGCAGTGTTGCTGCATCCAGGGAAACTTTATGCTGGAACAACAAAGATAGAGTTAAATGAATTAATTATTTCAATAATTTTGAATACATACATAGTAAGTAACAATGCTGCAGACAAGGTCATCGGTAAGCCAATGAATTCGTCTCCTCTTCTTGACCGAAAAATCTGTTTACAATGTCTGGTGAAGAGAATACATTTTGGAACACTTCTATAAACCATTCAAAAGCTATAAGAGAAGATCATCATTGAGAAAAATCCTCCATTATTTCGTTATCATTTCTATTCCACACGAAAAGTAAATTTGCCGTTTCTTCCATTTCAGTATTTTTTACTGGCATAAGAACATTTATAAGAGAATCGTCGTACGAATTCCCCTAAAATTTGCAGTGATTTTTCTGTTTACCTGTGAAAAATACTGATAAAATTTTCTGAAATTTGTTTGCAATGATACTCCGATGTAAAAATATCTATTGGTAAAAATATTGCAACATGCACCACGAGCAATCCACTTATTCATGCAGAAGACAAAGAATTGTTGAAAGGTTAAATTGTTCCAAGTTTTATGCGTAAACAAGACTTTCAAGTGTGCATCATTCGGTACGAGTTCAGGAGGTGCAACTCGAATCAGAGAAGAGTGTATGTTCATTTACTTGAGACTTGCATGCAGCTACCTGGTGTTTTTTCACTAGATCACTGAGGTATTATGTACCTACTCTAGGCCCTGAAATTACTGAATAGGATCACTGTTGATACCGTTATCATTATGTCCAATTATGTCCTCATCAAAATTGACATCCGAATTGCGCTTGTTGCGATTTTTTTCATCAAAATGAGACAGACCCAGAATACTGGGAGAGTGTCTGGAATTTGATTCATCTGCATCACTTTCAACTGTTGATTTTAGATTTTTGTTGTTTGTTATTGTTTTTGGAGGGGCAGTGAAGACTAGAGCAGCAGAACTTCTGGCCTTATTTTTTGAAGGTGAAGAATTTGGCGAAAACACTACTTTGGATTTTTTCTTGCGACACCCAGCGCCTTTTTTTTTTCTCATTTTCAGGTGCACTTTTTGTGCTGCGGTTGGAATTCATCCGCACACTATTTTCCCACGCATGATCATAGACAGCCGTTGCAAACATAGAAAAGAGAAAAGGTCAATATGATGGACTCCTTGCTCCTCTTACACTATTACACTAGATACTTTCTTGTCACCTGCCCAGTACCTCATTGACTTTTTTTGCATTTTAAATGAACTTGGATCAGAATGCAAATCCATCACTTTGGATCCGTATAAGTTAAGTCATGAAACAAAGTTCTTAAGCCTTGGTACTCTAATGCACCATCCGGGTCTATTTCATACAGATAGCACCGTAAAAACAAAATTGAGAATAAGCTGTGCGGCGGTGGCTTGATTTTTAGCATGGATTACAATTTGCAACAAATATCCAGTGCTAATAGTGGTGTGTCAACTCTGTATACAGGGTTATCCAAAAGTCACTGACCACCCCTGTAACTTTTTTCCAAATTGAGATAGAAGTTTGAAACTTTGGGAATGTTCCTTGGTCTAAGGTAGCAACTTTTGGGTCCCCCCAAAATTTTGGGGGGTGGCCCCCCTTAAGGGGGGCGGGGGCTAACTTTTTTTTTTTCAAATGGCAACCCCCCCTTTGTGATACCTCATTCAAGAGATAATAAAAAAAGAAAATTTTTGGCGCAAACCGCAGGTCAAAATGTTGATTTTGGACAAAATGGCGGCCGGTCAAAGTTCAAAATGGCGGAAATTTGGCATCGCTGTTGTTTATAGACGGATTGGTGTGAAACTCGGAATCCTAGGGTTTTCCGGGATGAGAAAAACGATTCTGGCATTGGTTTTCCAGAAAATTCAGTCCTTTTCAAAATGGCGGCCTCGAGCGGGAAGTGGATATTTAGGCTGCATATCGTTGGATTTGCATGAAACTTGGTATCCGGGGGTATTTCGGCACGAGAAGAACGAATCTTTCATTGGATATCTGAAATTTTGAAAAATTCCAAAATGGCGGCGAGAAAATTGCGGTAAATCAGTTTTACGGCTCTTTGCCGATGGATTAGCATGAAATTATTTGATATTTCAAGAATCTAATGAATGATTCCTTTTTATCCAGCCAAAAACCGCCAGGATATCGAATTTCATGCAAATCCATCGGTGAAGAGCCGTAAAACTGATTTACCGCAATTTTCCCGCCGCCATTTTGGAATTTTTCAAAATTTCAGATATCCAATGAAAGATTCGTTCTTCTCGTGCCGAAATACCCCCGGATACCATGTTTCATGCAAATCCAACGATATGCAGCCTAAATATCCACTTCCCGCTCGAGGCCGCCATTTTGACCGCCGCCATTTTGAAAAGGACTGAATTTTCTGGAAAACCAATGCCAGAATCGTTTTTCTCATCCCGGAAAACCCTAGGATTCCGAGTTTCACACCAATCCGTCTATAAACAACAGAGATGCCAAATTTCCGCCATTTTGAACTTTGACCGGCCGCCATTTTGTCCAAAATCAACATTTTGACCTGCGGTTTGCGCCAAAAATTTTCTTTTTTTATTATCTCTCGAATGAGGTATCACAAAGGGGGGGGTTGCCATTTGAAAAAAAAAGTTAGCCCCCGCCCCCCTTAAGGGGGGCCGCCCCCCAAAATTTTGGGGGGACCAAAAAGTTGCCACCTTAGACCAAGGAACATTCCCAAAGTTTCAAACTTCTATCTCAATTTGGAAAAAAGTTACAGGGGTGGTCAGTGACTTTTGGATAACCCTGTATATTATTGCCTATGCAGACATTACATTCATTACCTACTACGACTGGAATGGGCTGCTCTGGATACCCACTTTAATGCAGTATCTTTTTCCTTAATTTTATTACATTAAGGAATATAATTCCTCAATTCTGGATTGCTTCCTGATTGGTTTCAGTATACAGTAAGAACCCATGTTTTGATTCAATTCTGCTTGGTTTCCACTTCCTGTCGTTTTTACTGGGTAACAAAATTGGCAGCAATATCAAAGAATGAAGGGTTCGTTCCCAATCTTCTGGAAGTAATTGTTAAACAAATACTGTAAATAATACTGAACGAAGCTATTCTCTAAATAAAATACCAAGGTTGTCATTTAAGAGTCTGCAGTTTAAGCATCAAAATCTCCTGGAAAGTCAGACCCTTCTATCCAGTGCGTGCGAAAAGTATGAATAATTTTTTTTACTATCTCTAGAACAAATACAGATAATGACACACAGTTCGGATGGGAATTCCTGAAATAAAATCACGTAAATTTCTGGAAGGAAGCAGCTTGTAAATTTAAAATGGGCATCCCCAATGTGTAATACCTCCTTGGAAAGAACAGGAAATATGAAAATTTTGGCAAATACTGTAGTGCCCTATTAAACATAAGAACCCAATGCAACTTGTCATCTGCGGGCATCTTGGATATGCCGGATGGAGCATTTTGTAACAATGCACAACCTGCAGGTTTCGCTAGATTTTTTTTTTTTCAATGAGGTATCACACAATGTTCCCATTTGACATACCATTGTCACCCTCCGGGGCTGGGGGTCATGGCCCTTTGGAAAAACGCTAATCAAAACTGCATATTGATATCTGCAGCTGCTCTGAAGAAATAAACAAGTAATAGGGTGGTAGAAAATTGATGTGGTTGATAGTAATATTAAGAAGGATCCATAGCTTTTGCTATTCTACTAGTTTCCCCTGAGAATAGGAGAATAAAAATGTTACGATTCGTTCATCTCTCCCTGTTCCCAGGTGATTGATTTCAGTAGGTTTGCTCCCACGTAGCGCTCCAAACCACCTCAAAATTGAATGAACTTACAGGATGATGACAAGTTATCTTGGATTTCACAATTTCCTGACTTATCTTCCCATAACTTTCTAAACATTTCTTTTAAACATTTCCTTCCCCATAAATATTTACTACACTATAAAATTTATAATATGAGGTTGTTGCATCTGCCATATGAGTTGGGCCCAGAATGGAAATTTTTCATTTTTTCAGGTATCAAAGGGTATGGTCCAAGGTGTCCGAAAATGGCCAGCTTTTTGATCTGTCCCCCCCCTGGAGAGGGGGGAGGGGGGTCCAATGAAAATCACTCTTTTGGGCATAACTCGAGAACGGTTAAAGATAATGCACCAAACTTTTTTTTAAATGAAAAAGCATAATAAAAGCTTCCGTTTGATGTATTGGAAGTTAGTATTTAATCGATTTTTGAATAAGTTGTTAGACCCAGCTGAGCTGATAGTGCAAATGACAATCTGAGGGAGGACTTATTAATAACAGTAGCAAAAGTGTATGTGTAGTCTACGCCAAAACGTTGTTTAAAACAGCCCGTTTTTTGAAGCCATTGGTTCTTTTAAATTTCGATTATCTACTCATGCACACTAAAATGAAATAATTAAAATCAGACAGCAAAATTCGGGTCTTAGCTCAAAATGGTTTGTTACATGATGATACCAACACCTATTTCCTTAAAGCAACAAAATAATTTGATATGGTCTGTCAAATGAGATTTTATGCATGACGATACTGTGGGTTTCTCCTCATTTTCTTCACTTGAAAAAGCCAATATCCCAGAAGATAACAAGAGCTAATTGTAGATCAGTGTCTACTTCTTAATGACTTCCCTGAGCAATCAGCTCAGTACGTAGTTCCTACCAACCCACCTGAATGATTCACTAGCAGGGATCAAGTAATTCTTTCATCTTCTGGGTGATTTCACGATAACTGGAATAGTTTTGTCGCCGTACACGGTGCCCCTGAACTCACTTTAAATGCGACTTTGTTGTACATCAAAAATTCAAGTTGGAGGTTGTAGTGGGGTACTCCCTGATGGGTTTTTGGGCAATTTCGAAATAGGTTGTCGGAGCTCCTCGAAAAATAATCGCATTTTTGTGGTTTTTTAGGGGTAAAATAGCAAAATTGGCCTCCGGGCGACAAATTAAACCCCCTCTCCATCATCCTTGCCTTGACCGATCTGAATTTTTAGTATGTTTTTACCTGGTATAAGATGGGACTTTTCTGAAATTTTCATGCCCATACAAATTTTTCTGCTCCCGAGGCAGCGTTGCCAAGTTGCGGACTCCAAAATATCGAATTTAATGATAAAATGAAGGTTTCGGAGTGTGATTTCCATTCAAAATCAAGAATTCAAATTGTAAGTTGTAGTAGGGTACTGCCTGATGGGGTTTTGGCCAATTTCGAAGTAGAGTGTTTGAGATTTTCGAAAAATAATCGAATTTTTGCGGTTTTTTAAGGGTAAAATAGCACACTGAGCACGGGGCGGCAAGTTGAACCTTTTCTCTCTCATCCTTGCCGTGACCGATCTGAACTTTTAGTATGTATTAACCTGGTATAAGATGTGACTTTTCTGAAATTTTCATGCCCATACAAAATTTTTTGCCCCCCGCGGCAGCGTTGCCAATTTGCGGACTCAAAAATATCGAATTTGATGATAAAATGAAGGTTTCGAGGTGTGATTTCCTCCAAAATTTCACGAAAAATGTGCAATCTGAGAGTTTTCGTTAAGAAAAGGCATATTTGAACAATTTAGAGTTGCAATGTTGCCAGCTTTTGATTTAAAATTCGTCAAAATGACCCAAATCGCGTTGCAACCTCGAGCGCTGGATTTTTATTTCGTTCAGAATTGGTTATTACGGTTCCTCTGTACTCTATGCATTTAGGTACCATGAAAATTATGCCATTACTTACTTGATGGGTGCAGCTAACTCAAAAAGAGAGGCCGGATAAAGCGATGAGTGGGGGGAAAACGAGCGGTTCGGGTTGACAGAAAGTTCTTAAATCTACTCCATCACCAGAAAGTAGAATTTGAGAACTTTCTCCCACCCCCCAAACCTTATCCCTGTTGCAGTCAATCCTTTGAACATCTGATCTGAAATTTTGCCCCCGAATTTTTACCAAAAACATGAAAAATAAAAACACGTTTTTGTGCAAAAACACATCATGTTTTTGGTAAAAATTCGGGGGCAAAATTTCAGATCAGATGTTCAAAGGATTGACTGCAACAGGGATAAGGTTTGGGGGGTGGGAGAAAGTTCTCAAATTCTACTTTCTGGTGATGGAGTAGATTTAAGAACTTTCTGTCAACCCGAACCGCTCGTTTTCCCCCCACTCATCGCTTTATCCGGCCTCTCTTTTTGAGTTAGCTGCACCCATCAAGTAAGTAATGGCATAATTTTCATGGTACCTAAATGCATAGAGTACAGAGGAACCGTAATAACCAATTCTGAACGAAATAAAAATCCAGCGCTCGAGGTTGCAACGCGATTTGGGTCATTTTGACGAATTTTAAATCAAAAGCTGGCAACACTGCAACTCTAAATTGTTCAAATATGCCTTTTCTTAACGAAAACTCTCAGATTGCACATTTTTCGTGAAATTTTGGAGGAAATCACACCTCGAAACCTTCATTTTATCATCAAATTCGATATTTTTGAGTCCGCAAATTGGCAACGCTGCCGCGGGGGGCAAAAAATTTTGTATGGGCATGAAAATTTCAGAAAAGTCACATCTTATACCAGGTTAATACATACTAAAAGTTCAGATCGGTCACGGCAAGGATGAGAGAGAAAAGGTTCAACTTGCCGCCCCGTGCTCAGTGTGCTATTTTACCCTTAAAAAACCGCAAAAATTCGATTATTTTTCGAAAATCTCAAACACTCTACTTCGAAATTGGCCAAAACCCCATCAGGCAGTACCCTACTACAACTTACAATTTGAATTCTTGATTTTGAATGGAAATCACACTCCGAAACCTTCATTTTATCATTAAATTCGATATTTTGGAGTCCGCAACTTGGCAACGCTGCCTCGGGAGCAGAAAAATTTGTATGGGCATGAAAATTTCAGAAAAGTCCCATCTTATACCAGGTAAAAACATACTAAAAATTCAGATCGGTCAAGGCAAGGATGATGGAGAGGGGGTTTAATTTGTCGCCCGGAGGCCAATTTTGCTATTTTACCCCTAAAAACCACAAAAATGCGATTATTTTTCGAGGAGCTCCGACAACCTATTTCGAAATTGCCCAAAAACCCATCAGGGAGTACCCCACTACAACCTCCAACTTGAATTTTTGATGTACAACAAAGTCGCATTTAAAGTGAGTTCAGGGGCACCGTGCGTAACAGACAACACATTTTTCGGTCATATTTTTAGCAGTAATGAGAATCACTCAAATTTTTTGGCATTAATCTACACAGGGTCACGCGTTGTAACGCTTTTCAACGATTTATCGCTCTATACTTTTCAATTTTAATATATAAATGGCTGAAAAGTTGCTGTCCGTTACGCTGACTTTTACCGCGTAACAGACAGCACATTTTCGGAATTTACATAATATTAATTGAGAAGTAGAGTAATACATCATTAGAAAGCGTTATAGTGCGTAACCCTTTGAAGATTAATGCGAAAAAATTGGAGTGATTATCATTACTACTAAAAATATGATCGAAAAATTTGTTGTCTTAGTCTGTTCTCATATGTACATCCGTGTGCAACTTTCTGAAAAAAGTTGGTGAGTGGTATCAATCTCTTCGTTATGATATCTAGAATCAGAATTTGGATGGTGATAACCTTGAAAATCGTGCAGGAAGCGCCTAAAGCCCAAGAACAAAATGGCGGCCGCTCGGTAGGCCTTATTTTTGAAAATTCCGTATAATGGCATGTGAGGTATCGATTCCTATGTTTTTTGGGTCGTAAAATCCGAATATGATGTTTAAAATACCCTCCGATCAAAAAAAATGTCGCAAATCCAACATGGCGGCTGAAACCCCCGCCACCCGGCGCGAAAATCGCTGAGTTCTCATTTGGCCGTCTAGTAAGGCGGCCAATGATTGTATTGTGTGGTCCCAGGTTTCAAAACAGAGTTACAACTCACTGTACGGCCCATAAAAAAAAACCAAAATCCAATATGGCGGCCAAAATGGCCGCCGATCGAAACCTGTATTTTTGGTATCGGCGTATGGCGTCGAGTGGGGTATCGTTTCTGGTGTATTTTGGATCGCACATTACGAATATGAAGTCAAAAATTACTCTTGGCCAATATTGAAGCTCGTAAATTCATCATGGCGGCTAAAATGGCAGGCATGGATAGAATAAAAGCAATTACACACAGCGGTAGTCCTGATTTAATACATTTGTGGGGCCTCTCAAACCAAATTCATAGTTAAAATTCATCTTATCACACGTATACGCCTTTGCCATCCACTTTGACACTATAAATGGCTGCTACAATAGCCGATCTTAAATGACAAAATAACCACGTAAAATGTGGATGTCGAGGTAAGTAGTGAAACCATGCATCCTCGGGACGGCTATCAAATTTTAGGGTGTACTTACCTTTTGCGAAGTTTCTTATCGGAGTATCCAGGAGAATTTGTCTGCAAAGTCTGCTAATCAGCCGCGAATAAAAATAAAAGTACAAAATACTCACAAAAGTCTAAAACTGGACCCGACAAGCGAGTAAGACTTAACACTGTTAGAAGATTTTATGTGTGTTTGGGCAAATAAATAATAAGCAAAGTAGATGAATCATGTTTTTCGATGTATTTCCTTCAATGATTACAAAAATGTATTTTCAATTTAAAAGTTGTGTTATATAGATTTTGCCTCAAATTACCCAAAATCATTAAATACCTTCACATATTACCATGCCATACCGTCTTACCTTACAATATTACCATGCCATACAATATTACCTTACCATAGTACCATGCCACACTATATGACCATGCCATACCCTAGTACCTTACCAATTACCATGTTACCTTGCCAATTTTTCCTTAACATATTAACATTTTAAGTATAGAAGCTCTGAGAAAATATCTTGAGTTCTGATTG
Organism: Bemisia tabaci; assembly: GCF_001854935.1. Classification (NCBI taxonomy): domain Eukaryota; kingdom Metazoa; phylum Arthropoda; class Insecta; order Hemiptera; family Aleyrodidae; genus Bemisia; species Bemisia tabaci. The sequence goes on along the minus strand of NW_017548287.1, from coordinate 40,309 downwards.
ATTTACTCATCACAACTGTCGCTGGATTCATCAATGGCCTCTTCGTCTTCTCCCTCATCATCGGAGGATTCTATGTTGTCACAATTTGAAGCATCACCTTCACATTTGCACATTTCTGTGCATTTTAACCGTTGTGACCTACAGACGCAAGGTAAAGTGCAGCGCTTTTTAACACAGTTGCATCGGCAAAGTTCCCAGACCAAGTCTGGAATGCAAGGAATAGTTGAGGTTATCGGCTCATATTTGTCCTCAACTTTTTGCCATCCAAAATTGATAGGTGAAGGGGTTTCAGGGAATTGAACCAGATCCTGATTCCAAACTAAAGCTTGTAAGTGTGCTCTCAGAAGAGCTGGATTTAAGGCTGCTTTTGTGGGAGGCAGATTTTCATCTTGGCATTGCTTTTTGGAGAACAGCCACCATCTTACATCGCCTATATCTGTTAATGTGGTCTTTGGAAGGTACAGCTGACAAACACATTTCTCTAGCTGTGCTCTAACGTCTTCAGGTAGGAGCGATGTTTTCCCAAGCTGTACTAATGCTTCCAATAATTCATTATCTGCGGACTGAAAGGTTTTCCACCATTTTGGTTTCCCCTTATGTGCAAAGGATCCTGTAATGTCAGCGCCTGACAGCGCATGCAAGCCTACAAGAGCAGATGCTTTAAGAGGTCCAAGGGCGTTGTAAATTGGAAGTAGGTCAATAAACTTTTTCATACCCTGCCCTATAAACATTCCAACTTCAGCGGTGAGCATGGGGATGCGTCGCAAAGCTAAAATTACCACATCTGTATCAGGTGAATATATGTGTGTGCTAATTACTCCTTTTGTAGCGACAAAAACACCGTGTAGAATCATTTTTGTGTCAGCTTCCTCTTGCGTTGTTTGAAGGCACTGCACATCGGTGCCATCCGAAGATTGCACGTTGTTTCTCCAACTCACAATAAATTTCAACTTCTTAATCTTTGCTGACTTCAAAATTTGAATAGAAAGGAAGTTAGTCAAATCATCCTTCGTTTTGTCATGGGCCAGAAGTTTTCCCATTGAAATAGATGCAATTTTCATGTCTGCTGATATTTTGTAATGAATTGGTTCATTACCTTGCTGACGGCGTACTCTTGTGTCATTTTTCAGAGAATTAGCTTGGTAAGTATCAAAAACAATATGAGTTTCATCGTAACAGCTGAATTTTTTAATCAACCAGTTGGAAAAATCCTTTGCGAGATCCTCGCACGTCTTGAGCCCTGCTGGCTTGAAGTAGCAGTGTAAAAGAGCCATACCGTCTATTATGGCTGCTTTTTTTCCACTCAAGTCTGGTGATTTATTAGTGACTGATGAGGAATTTCCTTCATCTGCTTGTTGTATTGAAGTTCCTGGTAGAGATTCCAAAATGGACAGGAGTTTCGATTTATTTGTGCAGTGAAGCATTCTGCCGTCGGGACCAAATAATGATTTAGGCAACGCGGAGAACTCGTATGTGCTGATGTTTTTTACATCGACATCAGGCCGACGTCGCGATGCAATTAAAGAAAAATCCGTTTTCATGACAATTAGACGGTCTTTGTGGCATACTTTTATCTTTTTTGATGCCGATGCAAATGAATTATCTTTAATTTTTGTCATACGAGACCAAAACGGAGTGGTTTTTTTTTCAATTCTTTCAGAAAAAAATTGTTTCTCAGCAGTTTTGCCAATTTCTGCAACATTATTGACAAAATTGCAGACCTCTTTCGGAAAAACGCGATTCGTGAGAATATGGGTTAGCTCTGAATTCTTGCACTGGAAAGGATTCGTCGTATTCTCAAATTCTGCTTTAATCTTTAGGACGTTTTAGTCCTGGCGCTTTTGAATTTTTGTAGAAAGCTCGTGATGCTTCGACGAAAGTTGATTTTCTCTCCCTAGTAACTTTTCCGTCTCGCTCGCAATTCTATCTAATTCAGGATACACAAGGAAAAATCTGTTTCGAGCATGACGAAAAAAAAACATGATTTTTCAGTCATTATATCTAGTTTGCACGCCTAACAGAGTGCTTCCTAGATTCAAGACTGATTTAAGAGCAGTCATTCATTGTGTCAAAATGGATGGCAAAGGCGTATACGTGTGATCAGATGAATTTTAACTTTGAATTTGGTTTGAGAGGCCCCACAAATGTATTAAATCAGGACTACCGCTGTGTGTAATTGCTTTTATTCTATCCATGCCTGCCATTTTAGCCGCCATGATGAATTTACGAGCTTCAATATTGGCCTAGAGTAATTTTTGACTTCATATTCGTAATGTGCGATCCAAAATACACCAGAAACGATACCCCACTCGACGCCATACGCCGATACCAAAAATACAGGTTTCGATCGGCGGCCATTTTGGCCGCCATATTGGATTTTGGTTTTTTTTTATGGGCCGTGCAGTGAGTTGTAACTCTGTTTTGAAACCTGGGACCACACAATACAATCATTGGCCGCCTTACTAGACGGCCAAATGAGAACTCAGCGATTTTCAGCCGCCATGTTGGATTTGCGACATTTTTTTTGATCGGAAGGTATTTTAAACATCATATTCGGATTTTACGACCCAAAAAACATAGGAATCGATACCTCACATGCCATTATACGGAATTTTCAAAAATAAGGCCTACCGAGCGGCCGCCATTTTGTTTTTGGGCTTTAGGCGCTTCCTGCACGATTTTCAAGGTTATCACCATCCAAATTCTGATTCTAGGCATCATAACGAAGAGATTGATACCACTCGCCAACTTTTTTCAGAAAGTTGCACACGGGACTGGATTTTTGTACATAGGTATGAGAACAGACTATCTGTTACGGCGACAAAACTATTCCAGTTGTCGTGAAACTACCCTTCTGAGTCCCTGACTTAACCAGGTTGACAGAAATTTCCTGACTCTTCAGGTTTTCCAGACCGCCGGAAACCCTGTTCGGATGTTCAGAGTGCAGTGGTAGATCGGCTAATTTTTCTATTCATTGGCTTGCCAATGGCAATTTGTCTTTCTATTTTCAGAGGTCAAACGAATTATTACTTACCTAGAATAACTGTATAGAAGTTAAGGTTTTCGAATGGGATTTTCTGGGTTCCATGCCTCTTTTTCCCATCCCAGGAAAAAATGGACGCTTTGGATTTGTCAATGAGCTGCCCCAGCAACGCCGCCCGGTGTGATTCGGGTACATCAGAGCTTTTTTTAATCGTAGTTTAATGATAGTGGCGATCTGCAGGGGGAAAAATCACACATGTTTCTCATAATTTGGCATTGGAAATTAAAACTTACAGATTTCCTACATTTCCAGAGCATCCGCTCCCCAAGCAGCACAGTGCAACAAAGGTATTGACATGATTTTATAATCCTACGCAACAAAATTGGAATATTTCTTTTTTTGCCATGAAATTGCAACATTTTTACATCATTTTGTCAAATAAATGCCAACTTTAATCGGTGAGCCAAATGAGTGCCATCTACAAGGGAGGTCGGCAGTTAGGAATGCAAAAAATTCAATTTATTTCGATTTTCTGTAAACCTCAATACAAAGAGCCACTTCAATTAGTGAATGGACAACATATAAAACATTCCAATACAATAGTGATAATTTGACTATCTTACTTGCAACTAGGTTTACTTTTCTGTGGAAGTGTGACTCATCGAAAATTAAGGCGCATGTCATCCAAGTAATATATACCACGGTTTTTTATACCATAGTTTCACGTATTAAATATTTCTTTAACAGTGCCATGTCCAGCACCTCTTTCCTGTCCAAATTTAACGTGGAGCCTGGCTGTGAGAGAGGTGCTTGGAGTTGTTTAAAGATCATACAGAACTGGCAAAATGGGTTTGCCTCTGATCACCTCTTACGAATAGATACTCATCAGTCAATTTGCTGTGACAGTATGAAGGAATACTCTTCACGCTAAAATCCTCCTTTCTACCTTTCTTCGGCAAAAACATCATCATCTTCGTCCGAGACCGTTGCATAATCTTGGTTACGTTCTCTTTTGTTTGTGGCAAAATCGTCGTCTGCTTGATCTAAAGAAAACTGTGTACAAAGAGGAGTGTCTGTTGATACTTTACCAGCTACTACTTTACTATTTTTGTGCGAATCCATCGGGAAATAGCCGTGATACAGATTTCCCGTTATTTTTTCGCTGCCATTTTAAAGTTTTTCGAAACTTCAAAAATCCAATGAAAGATTCGTTCTCCTCGTGCCAAAATACCCCCGGATACCAAGTTTCATACAAATCCAACGATGAGCAGCTGCGGTTTTCGCCGAAAAGTTCCTTTTTTATTATCCTTCGAATGAGGGATCACAAAAGAGGGTGTACGATTCCGACTGTATCATGTATATGTTACGGGCAACGTCCGGGTCTCGGGCACGTCGTTAATGCCCAATCACTGACGACGGTGCCCAACTCGCCTGGGCATCGTCGTCAATGCCCGGACATTGACGACGGTGCCCGAGAAGTGCTTTAAACGGTCGGGCATAGGTTGGGATTGAGAGAGTAAGGCAACCATGCCCGGGCACCAACAACGATGCCCAAGGGTTATCGGGCACCGTCAAAATGAAAAATAAGTGAGATGAAAATAATGACTCACCTATTTGTCAGTGCAGGATTGGTAGTTGTGACAGCGTGAATTGCACAGCACATTTCGCGCTCGACAGGAACACCGTTTAGTTGTGCATTTTTGGCGGCAGTCACATTTCTGCATCCCTTGCCCGCCGGATACGGATGCAGAAGATACGATTCGACGCCAACTTTTCTCTGTGCTAGGAACAGACTCCAATGGTACGAGGTCAGATGAGCACGGCGTGAACTGGGACCTAGTGTACAATCAGCGGATGACGCCTTCCGTTGTTCCTAACTTATAAAATCCGTCCTTTTCCTCCAATACCACTGCCGTAACATTTCGGGAGTCGGTGCGGGAACGATCTACAGCGGGAATGGGCACAAGGACTGTTTTCCCTACGGCAACAGGACTGAATTTGGCATCAGATTGCTTCTTCATTTTATTGGCCTGAACCTCAAGGTTTTGTAGAGCAACACGCCTTTTTCTAAGTATGTTGTTGATGTATGGTTCAGAAGTAGGAGCTGTTTCAGAAGTAGGAGCTGCTTCAGAAGTAGGAGATCTCCTACCGTGGCCCGTTGCCCAATGGTGCGCGGGCATCGTTGCCGCTGCCCGCCAAGGACGGTCAATGCCCGGGCATTAATGCCTCAATTACATTGTGGAAGACGATGCCCAAATCGCGCGGGCACCGTCGTCAATGCCCGGGCAAAAACTGACTTTGCCCGAGACCCGGACGTTGCCCGTAACATGTATATCTCTTGTATGTATCTATGGTTACGCACCCCCACTTGTCTTTCTGGTCCTTTTTCACGCTTATACATGCTTATCTGATCCAGATAGATTTGAGGAAAGTCGAAATCGGGGGGACTGCGGCCCCTATCCGACCCCCAAAGTGGCATGAGAGGAAAATGAATGAAAGAGAAGAAAGTGGCTAAATGGCAGAGAAAATGGCACGAGGGACCACGACCTTTTATGGGTAAAAGGGCGAAAAACCTAAGGAAAGAGAAAAGAAAATGGCAAACTAGAGAAAGAAAGAACTTAACCTAAACTGGATACCCCCCGCAAATATACACAACTACTCACATGCTGATCTGAATAAGGCTAGGATGGATGGCGGCGGCCAAGTCCAAGGCGTAGGGGGGTGGAAGCTCCATGGCAAACTCACATGTCCGCGGCTCAAAGGTGATGCATAACTAGAAATAATAAAAGGCGTGGCGACGGCGTAAAAACAAAACTCAAAACTCATAGCAAAGGTGCAAAGGCGTAAAGCTAACTACACGGCGACGGCGTAATGCAAAACGGGGAGAATGAAACACAACCACCTGCTACTGCGCACAGAAATTAAGTGGAAAAGTTTGATCATGTATTTTTTTGATCAACTTTGATTAAAAAATTATGAGATTAGTCTTCAAAATAAAGTCAAGTAAGGTAGAAAATCACTGTAATCATTCTTCCACATCTGCATCAGAGTCTGAATCATTATCGTCGTCTGCACTTCCTGTAGTCGGCCACTTCAAAAGATGTTTGTAAAATACATGGGGTTTTACGATACTTCCATCTTTGAGAGAAACTTCATCAGGGATGTATGAAATCAATTTCTTGACGTCATCTAACTTCGCTTTCTTGATTGGAACTTTTCCTGCAGGATAGGCCTTAGCAGTGGGCGGTTGAACTTTCGCAGACCCAGTCTGTCTGAGTTGGAAGGTGCTTTTTTGATATACTATATCGTCTAATTCTGTCGCGGTGAAAGCAGAATTTTCAGGGCCACGTTTGTTCACATACTCAGTGACGATATTTTCGTCCAGGTGACCGTCTATGAAATGCCTCCTGACTCAGGTACCATAAGTCGGTAATTTAGGAGCACTTCCTCTCTCTCCGATTTCTTAAAAGTAATCAAATGTTCAGTTTTAGATGGCTCACAACCAACATGCACCGATGGTGGTTATTAGAGGTACGCTTCAAAGATTTCAGCTGAATTTTGCCGTTTGTTTTGTCAGATTCGACAGACGCCGACTGTTTTTCTGGCATACACATACGAATGTTGACATCGCAGGCTTTACAGTACCACTTTTCATGTCGGAAGACTTTGTCTTTCCTAGCTGCTTTTTCTAGACTTTTATCACAACTCGCACAATGTTTATCCATTTTCCTAGTTTACAAGAAAAAAACAAGAAACAAAAGGAAAGGTTGCACCCTCATATAATCATCCGCGATAATCATCCGCTGTCGAACGTCGAGCACCCGAACAATATTTTCAACTTTCCCGGGTTTCGGCACCAAATGAAATTTTGAAAGACTTTAACTAGTTGATTTTGTAGAAAAGTATAGATGTACAAAGACAAAGGAAGATTTTTAAAGATTGAGCTTTTTTATAACGGAGATAATTTTTAGTACAGGAAAAGGGTAGACAGAGATTAAGACTGAAAATTTTGTAACTATAGCAACCAAGGGGGACCCGCTTCACGCAAATTGCAATTAGTGTTGAATGACATCTAATCACTTCACTAAGAGGTCACGCCTCAAGTGTAATCCAACGCAGACTAATTTAATCTCACTGATTGCCGATGTGTTTCCACGCCGTGAAAAATCTCCGTTCGCAGTGGACATCACATAAGTCCAGTAATCTGCAGATAATCAGGATATGTCGTCAGCGTGCGGAGATTTGCCACGTGTTGAACCGCGACATCGAGCATTGAGCTGAAGTACCAATGCATGAACTCTGCCCTCTGAATAGCATAGCAAGATGCCAGATGTCATTTAATTGGTCTAAATTTGATGGATAAATATTTCACACTCAAATTATTCACTCCTATATTACAATTAATGCTACATTAACATCTTGAGTTGTATTATTTTTCAACTGAATTCTGTCTCAGCAGAGAGGATAAATTGTATGAAATATAATTCTTAAGATAAAAACGATTCACTCAAAATTGAATGCAAAAAATTCAAATATTTGCACACAAAAAATCTAGAATTAAAATGAATGATAATAAATACTATTTACAGGTCTGTACGTACAACTTTAGATTTCCTCTTAGACTTTTGGCACAATTTTTGGATTTTATCTGCGATGTATACGTTTAATCGGTTCAGACGAGTCTCTTCACTGGCATCTCCTTCGACGGTACTGGATTTGACTCTCTTCTCATACAAACCTAAAAGCAAAGATCGGAAAATTTTAGATTCAAAAACATAGGCATGATGAAAGGAAATACTGTAAAATGCAATATCCCAGTTTAAATATAGATTAATTTATTTGCACACAAAAAATCTAGAATTAAAATGAATGATAAGGAATACTATTTACAGGACTGTACATACAATTTAAGATTTCTTCTTGGACTTCTGGCACAATTTTTGAATTTTGTCTGCGATGTATACATTAGATTAAATGTATACATCTGTGTACATCATGTGTACTGTTTAATATCCTCGAATACACCTTCTTGACTGAGGTATAAGCTCAAAGTTCCTTCTATAGACATGAAAGCACTTGACTCTTTAACAGGAACGAGTTGATAAGACGTTACAAACTTGTACTTACTTGAAATCCGACAAAATACTTTCCTCCTTCGTTTCCTGCGTTTAAAACCTGGCCCAGACCAATTTTTATTGGCGAAATTTATAATTGTTTATCTTCAAACAAGTTTAAATGTTGATAGTTGGATTTCAATTTTGAAAAAGCATTTTCAATGAAAGAAAATTCTTCTCTGTATTTGCAGAGACAATATTAAACTGCTCTGGGTTCAGATTTTTACACAGACCGGAAATTTGCATTTTGAAGAAAAGAGTCGCGTCTTGCATAAGGCTATTGACGTGATCAATCGGCAGCTGAACTTGGGAGGCATTGATTGATGGGATACCATTTAACAGTGAAGAGAAATTAATCATTTTTTCACTTATGATTTCTTTCATTACTTGCTGGTCTTCACACAATTTATCCCCATTCCTAGTATCGAAAGGAACAGGACAGATGGCAGGAGTTTGAATGAAAGTACCATTCCCATTACTGCGTTCGATATTGTCACCACTTGGTGAAGAAGTATCATCCCCTGTGCCTAGAACGATAGGTGAAGGAATTGGCATACCAACATGTTGACGTAAGTCAGCTGATGAAAGAGAATTCTGAAGATGTACTAATTCCTTAGCGTGTGCGCTAGAAAAATGTTTCGTGGATGAAGGACGATTGGTATAAAAATACGAGGGCAACCATTGAACATGCATTGCACAGGTTCATTCTGTTTCATGTCATGGCCTGCTTCAGCTTTTTTTTCTTAAAATGGAGAATCAAGTCATTGAGGGACTGAAAATTTCTTTTGCACTTGAAGAACTTTAACATTTTTATGTAATAAGTTTAAAAGTACTTAAGGTAACCGACCCAGTACCCGTCACCTTAAGCACCTTGCGAACTTTGAGAGCCTGTAAATACCTGTGTGTATACCTGTACATACAATTTGTTGTATTATCTGTGTGTAGAATTACTTTGGCTTTCATTTGTGACCAAGTTCATTAAAATCGGTCAAGTATTAACTCAACCACGGAAGAAAAACGAAAAAATGCCGAAAAGTACCAGTTTCCGGCACTTTTTGCCTATCTCCGTCATCCTGACCCCAATATCCGTCACCCGTTTGTTTACATCAATCTAACCTCAATTTTTCGGCGGGATCTTTGAAATATCAGCGGAAAAGACGAAAAAATAAGAAATTGCACTTGAATGAAGAGGAATGAAACAAAATATTTATTTAACAGAAGTTACCTACTTGTTAGTCTCTTAAAATGTAACTACTCAGGATATTCAGTCAAAAAGTTGCACTGAAAAAAGAAGTTTTTTTTTTTCAATTTAAAACAAAAATTGTACCTAGTTGAACTTAATAAGTACTTACTTAGACAAAGTCATGACACAAAGGAGAAAAACTTAAAATTATTTAACACTGGTGGGTAAATTATTTTCTCACTAAATAATTTAATAATTCACTATTCCTTATTTAAATAAATAAAAATTCAGAGGAACAAAAAAACAAAGTAAAAATTCTTAGGTAAAGTGTCTAAAGACATGTTTGGGCAAAAAGTAAGAATGCACATCAATGCACTAGAGTACCTATTGGAACACTAGAATAAAAATAAACTAAAGGTTTATTAAATACAGTTAAGCACCTCAAGTACCAAAAAAAGAGAATGAAAAACACAGAAAAAATTCAACTAGAGAATTTGTGTCAGTAAACCTAAAAAATGAAAAATTAGGAAAAGGATGCCTCATTATGACATATTGACGAGGCTCAAATTGTAAGGCATACTTAAGCACTTAAGCAGGTAAGGTTCAGGAGTAAAAGATAAAAAAAACCTTTGACCAAGGTTAAAAACATATGTGAGGAAATAATTCAAAGTTAAGGGAGAATGATCACAGAGAAAAAAATAAAAAAAAACAGCGTAATTACCACTCACTATACTCACTCATCTCAGGGAGTCAGGGACCTTATAGAATCCTCTTTTATTGCATAATACAGGCGGTTTAATGACAGTTTGAATGTCACTGAATTCGTATTCACAAATGTCATCTCTAAGCGGCCACTTCCAGATTCCAATGCCGGCTGGTTTCATTGTTTTTACTGTCGCTGTCTCATCTATTTTTGTAATTTGACCTGGAAAATACTCTTCTTCATAAACGACAATTACATAGTCTTCCTTTTTAAATGTTTTAGAGTTACCGCTATCTGATAGGACATCATCTTCATCTCCTACAGCTTCCTCATTGTCAGGAACATCAGCATCCTCCTCCTCCTCCTCAATGCAGTAATTTTGTATCTCCTTCTTTGATGGTTTTCGCTTTTGTTTATTTTTTTTCTTCTCTTCTGCAGCCGCTAACTTCAATTTTTTCTTCTCCTCTCGTTCCTCTTTCCTCCGTTTCTTCTCATCTTCAGCATCTTGTTTTGCTTTTTCTTTTTCTTCAACTATTTGCTGCCACTTCTTCGAGCTGATGATGCTGGGTAACGTCTCTTTGGATCGCCTTTTTTTAGTTGACTTCTCGTTGTCTGGCCACATGAGAGCACGCTTAGATGGTGAATATTCATCTAGGAGTTTCCTTGGTGACTTCCTGGTGGGTGTCTTGAAAGTCAGCCTCGCCTTCTTTGGTGTGGATTGCAGGGAACTTGTAGCAGTGTCATTTGCAGACCTCTTTATTGTCGGAGATATATTCAGGGTTGAAGATGTCTTTGGGGTTGAGTCACATGTTGGAGTCTTAACTGCGATAACATCACGACCTACTGGATAGGGTGTCCCTTATTTTTGAAATTTGAGAAAAGTTAAGCTCCCCAGGTCTCAAAACGTCCTATGAGGTGTACAAATAAGGAATGTTTTTTGGAAAAAATTTTAAAAAAATTTTTAGGACTCTCTCAAGCGCCCTAAAGGGCGTTAGTCGAAAATGTTCATTTCTGGTAGAGTGGATAGTCAATCCTAGATGAAATTGACGAATTAACGCCTGTAAGGCGAAAATTTTGTCCGTTTGGTCGTATCTTTGATCGTTCAGCCGGTAAACCGACTTAAATGGGCGGGAAGTCGAGCCGCGGCCGCGCGACGCGCGCGGCTGACCGAGACACGCGGCCGGCGGCCGCGCGCGGCGACGCGCGTGGGTTGTGAGTGAGGAACATGTACTCATACACAGCTAAACGTAGTGCAGGAAGCAACGATGGGGAGGCTGCAAAAAAAGACGAAAAAAAGAAACGGGGCGTTTCATAATATTCACTTCTCATGCTCAACTGGAAATAAAGAAAAATAAAAACATAAATAAATAAATTATTAAATAAATAAATGAAAATAAAAGGCTAAACACGAGTTGTTGATTCGCTGTTATTGCGAGACGGAGACTCAATGTTGTTCTTCAGAGGGAGGACAATTAAAATTCTGATAAGGCTCTTAAAAATTAATATAAATTATTCAATGTTTAAAAACTTCTTCGGCATGAAATTAGTTAAGCGTACCATCGTGTCCATCGTCCAATCAATTTGACGGCCCTTTCAGTATGGTCCTTCACTACTTCAAGGGCTAAAACAATTTGGTACATATGTATGTATTCCGGGCTTTCTGGCCAATATACTGGGTCTATATCTAAAAATGCCGATGAAATACCAAGAATGTCAACAAAAAGCCATGCTATTTTTTGTAAATAAATCAGTCAGTCTGGTGAATTCCTCAGGCAGAGCATCTCGACGTCTGAGTGGGGCAGGGAGGCCTGAATTATGTTTTAAATTATAAACACACAGCATCTTCTTCTCCGACGAAATTCTCTTATTGAAAAGAGACAGAGGGACGAGCACTTCACTCAAGTACCACTAGTGATTTGAAAATTTCTGTAGAGCTCGCCTCCTGCTAAAGGATCAAATTTTTCAAATTCTACTAAGTCTTCAATGAGCTGAAGGTCATTTTTGGGAGCGCCAGCAGAATGGGGAGAACGAAACGGATATTTTATATACACCTTAACAATAAACAATATTAACGTGAAGAATTCCTTTTTGTTTCTCTCCTGTAAGGGGGAACTAATTACGAATCGTCCAACTTGCGTAGTAACATATTTTTGGCAACAAAAGCAATATTAGATAGTTTAACAAAAGTCAAAGATTATCAAAATTTTTCGATGTCATTACCTAGAATTGAAAGGGCCGTCAAATTGATGCAAAAATTTAATAAGAAAGTTGAAAGTGAGCAAGATTTCAAGATTTACTACAAGCATGTCTCACTTCACAAACAATGTTCATAAAATATCCAAAAAAATTCTAGCTAATGACATCGAAAAATTTTGATAATCTTTGACTTTTGTTAAACTATCTAATATTGCTTTTGTTGCCAAAAATATGTTACGCGCCGCGCGTGGCCGCCGGCCGCGTGTCTCGGTCAGCCGCGCGCGTCGCACGGCCGCGGCTCGACTTCCCGCCCATTTAAGTCGGTTTACCGGCTGAACGATCAAAGATACGACCAAACGGACAAAATTTTCGCCTAACAGGCGTTAATTCGTCAATTTCACCTAGGATTGACTATCCACTCTACCAGAAATGAACATTTTCGACTAACGCCCTTTAGGGCGCTTGAGAGAGTCCTAAAAATTTTTTTAAAATTTTTTCCAAAAAACATTCCTTATTTGTACACCTCATAGCACGTTTTGAGACCTGGGGAGCTTAACTTTTCTCAAATTTCAAAAATAAGGGACACCCTACTACTGGAGCTGTGCCATCCAAAACTCCGGAAGTAGCATGAGAAGGACCTGGTTGGGAAATGAATGTAGATCCTGCAGGTATATTTTCAAGAACATGAGAAGGACCTGGTTGAGGAATGAATGGAGATTTTGCAGATAAATTTTCAGGAGTTGATTGAGCACGTACAGATAAATGCTCAGGAGTTGATTGGGCATCAATGGAATTTTTCTGGGGAGGCAAATCCACAATATTCTGGGAAACTTTTTGCATTTCTTTACTAGGGGCTGAGATTGAGGTGATATTCGCTGACGGAGAGCTACTCAAAGTGGGATTGTTGTTCAAGACAGGACTTAAGATGTTTCCTAAGTACTCATCTGAAAGGACAGCATCTACTGTAGCAAGAATGCGGAATGCGGGATCTTCCTCATCAAAGAATGATGTTAAGGAAGGAACATCTAGCGAAAGTGATTGGTATGAAGGAGTAGGATTGATTTCAATCTCCTTCGAAATAAAAGCAGACGGGGGTGACTGATTGAGTTTCAGAAGTCATCACCTCATTATTTTCAGCTGACTCTTCTGCTTTATCCCAGAAATGACGCCACATTAAAAACAGAGTAGTGTCTTCTTGCTTAATGAGCTCTGGCCATGTCGGACTATTTTTGCAGCTGATGAAGAATTCTAATTTGTCTTCATCCAGAAACTCATTGATTTTTTTTAACGCTACCTGAAATTCATTGAAATGAGCGCTGATGTTTTCCTCACTGGGTGTTTTCTGTCCTGCTATAACTGTTTCCTGAATTGCATCAGCTGGTTTCATAGGTTGGATTTGCTGGCTGGGGAGGTTGGTCTCTTCACGAGAGCGAATTTTAGAGTAATCAACAGCTGTGGCACTCCAGGGCAGCAGACCGCATTTTTTGAAACCATTTTTCATGGTGTCAGGCTCTAGAGATCCCCGAATACATTGACTAAGCAATGGACAGAAGTCTGCTTTTCTGATGATGGGTTGTTGTTTCAACTCTGAAATCATTTGTGGTCTGGACCCAATTTCTTTTTAAACTTCGAAACACAGCAACATCCAAGGGCTGCATTATGTGGGTCGTATTCGGTGGCAAGGTGACGAGAATAATTTGATTCTCCTCACAAAATTTGCTAAGTTGATAGGTCACGTGGGACTTGTGGCCATCAACAAAAAATAATACTGGCCTTTTTATGCCTTGTTTCTCCACCCAGTCATTGAAAATATTGGCCATGAACTCATAAAATCCTTTAGCTGTCATCCAGCCGCTGTCAGCAACACCAACACCCCAATCTGAGGGAACTGATTCAAGGATGGCTTTAGGGACCCGGACATATTTGAAAATGACGGTGGGAGGAAGGATTTTCCCAGCAGCATTAATAGTCATAAGGACAGTCAAGCACTCCTTTTCGTTGGTGCTTATCAAATTATAAACATCTTTCATGCCCCTTTCACATAGAACTTTGGTGCCTTTGGGGTTGAAAAAGAAGGCAGCCTCGTCCGCATTGAATACCCGTTCAGGATCTTCCAAAATTTCCCAGTATCCATTCTCTTTTAGATATGCCTCCACTTCAATGAACCATTTTACTATTGTTTCTTTGGTCACGCATGCTCTGGAAATGGTTAAATTTTGGGGCGTTCGCAGTCGCACTTCAGGATGTCTTTTTAAAAATAGCTTTAGCCATTTCTTACCCGGGGTGTTGTTGGTGAAAGGATTCTCTCTCTTCAACTCTTCAATATATTTTCCTGCACTGATGAGAAGTTGCTCATCGTTGATAGGAAAGCCGGTTTTACTGCATGTGAAGATCCAATTTACTAGCTTAGCCTCTTCTTCAGGGGTAAAAATAGAGCAAGGACCTTTTCTTGCATCGATTCTGCTGATGCCATGCAGTTTATCAGATAGAGTTGTTCTTGGGACATTGTGGTCTAAAGCGGCTCTTTTTATAGAAGCTCCGTTTTGAACAGCATCAATTGCGGCTAATAGGTCTTTCTTGCTGTACACCATATTGTTTAGATCTTAATACCTGGGCAGAAACATGTCAGTAGATTGATAAAAATGCAGGGAGATACACCAGAAAGTTAAAAAGGAGACTCTTCTCACCAACAGCACCCTGTCCCCCCTCAAGGAGTAACTGATTTGAAGAAGACACCTACAAGTTCGACTTCGTAAGCCCCAAAATCTGACGATTTTGAGAGCATACATAACCATATATTTTTATTTAAATATAGTTCTTGTAGTACAGATGGTATCTTAGAGAAAATGAATGATGTGGAATTTTGCAAGATCCTTCACAAATGTTAAACTCTGATGAAGCGTTAGCAACTCCTTGTTGAAGCCTTATTCATATGTAGATTCATACAGCATGACTGAAACTGAAGTCTGCTGCTTCCCCATTACTGCTCCAAACAGTGGCTGGATGATTGCAAAGGGATTCCATGAGTTAATGGCCAATACATTGAATGACTGGGTGTAGAAAAAAGGAATGGAAGCACCAGTTTTGTTTCTTATTTTCTATAGCAACACTGCAAACGCTCCTTCTGCCAGTCCATGACCTTATTGATGTAGTAGACTGCCATCTGATACATCAAGAAGATTATAGACTTGAATATGAAGGAAAGATGGCCAATCTATAGAAAAATTCGGTCCAATTTCAATATGCACAGCTGGAATCGCCTTTGCTTGGGCCAATAGTGGGCGCTGTGCTGGCAAAAAACAAATATTCACTCACGGATGAAATTGAATTTCACCTTTTTCTCCATTATTCCCCAGGAGCCACATAAACTTACTTAAAGAATCTGGAAACCATTTCAGAAGTACCTCCATAGTAAAAGCAGAGAAAATCTACTTACCACCATGCAAAATAGGTTCCGCCTCAAAGAGCTTGCGGTGAACAGAAAAAAAATCACTATCTCACGAAGATTCTTAGGAGTTATACATACCCCTGAGCATAATGTTGCTTTAAAACCTTATCAGATAGAGGAAATGTAAATTATGTCGTTTATGTAGTCGGAAAATTTGCAGAATAGCTTGTTTTTCCATGAAAACAAACGTGTGACGGATATTGGGTTTGGGTAAAAACGCGCGAGACCAAAACCCGGCACGGGCTGCCGGATATTGGTTTTTTCGCGAATTGCCGAACCACTACCGTCACGATGACATTATCAAGTAAATACGCGACGAATTTGGCTTTACTTGGTGTCAATCAGTAGCTGAATTCTTCCTGAAAACATACATGTATCACATCAATACTATCTAACAAATATCAAAGAGAAAATGACAATTTTCACCATCGAAATCCTTACCGATTTTGCCATGAAAATAGATTACGGGGGACGTGTTCGCCGACATGCGATCTTTGGAGGACTAACCTCATTCATTCCTTGAATGTAAACAATATGATGTTTATGTATTAGTGCTGCTCTCTACGTCTAGTTTCTGGAACTATATTTAGTTTATCACAGAGTTGCCTTCCTCCCTATTTATTCCCAATAATGTTGCAGAGGTGACGGGTACTGGCTCGTGCCGGGTACTGGGTCGGTTACCTTAATGCATTAAAATTAAAAATGAAAATGCGACGGAAGTTAAAGATAAGAATAAAGAGCAGAGATCCAGAATGGTCCAGTTTGAGTATTAATTTTCAATCTTGAGTAAAGGTGACATTCATCTTGTGTTAGCCTTCACCAAAGTACTAATCCCACTGACGTTGAAGAATAACATTTGCGCAGATGTAGCGTCAATGAAGACTTCAATTTTGAGTAAAAGAATGACATAATCCTTGTTTTTACTTCCACCAAAGTACCAATCGTAAAAGGATAAGATTTCTGTAGATCGTCTGTTTGAGATGAAAATCCAAAAATAAAAGTAAGAAGGAGACATTTTTAATATTATGTATTTATACAATATTGAAACGTATTATGTTAAGTTGACAGTTTGGTCTGTCGTCTTTTTTCAAGAGATGAAGGAGAGGTGCTAACAGTTTGAAGTGATCAAGATGAAATTTACGGTAGAAATTGACAAGACCTATGAATGATTGTAAAGTTTTCTTATTTTTCGGTGTAGGAAAGTGAAGGATGGCTTGCAGTTTGTCAGGGTTTTTCATGACACCAGTTTTAGAAGTGACAAAGCCGAGGTATTCTACCTCTTCCTGGATGAATGAACACTTATTAAATTTAAGTGTCATGCCTGCCTTTTTGACGGACGAAAAAACAATTTTAAGGTGTTCCATGTGCTCCTTCCATGAGCTTGATACTACACGCAAATCATCAACATATTTTGTCAGAAAGTTACCCGTTTCTGGCCCAAACACAGTGTTTGTGGCCTTTATGAATAACTGCATGGCCACATTGAGACCAAAAAGTACTTGGGTGAACCCATAGTTGCGCCCTTCAAAGGAGAAGCTAGTTAGATCTCGGCTCGCCGGATCTAATTTTATTTGGAGTTTGGATTGTAGCCGAGTGCTAGAAATAATGCAAAAATGTTTTAAAAAAACACTTACATTTTATTAACGATTTTATACCGAAGCTTTTCGAAGCGAACGCTTCATCGTCAGGGTCACAAAATCAATATCACAAAGGCCATATTTTAAATTTCAAAGAAGGTAACATATTTCATTGATGGCAACAATCGATAACGAGCTATTCTTATTTAGTTAAAATTAATTTTATTTAGTAAAAACTTGCCGTGAAGTCTAAGGTACTAATAAAGTTGGGTTGGCTAAATCGAGATAACAGAGAGTCAACATTTTCTGGTGCTTCAGCATCAGTTATTAGTTTGGCGTTCAGAGTTCTAGATGACAAGCTATCTTACTTGTAGAGGAATGAGAATGTTCCTTAGAGCGATGGTTCGAACTTGAGGTAGATTCCAAATTTGAATGAGTAGAGGGTGATTTCCCAGAAGAGGTTAATACGCTGTTTTCGGTTGATGCGTGGTTTGAGTTATTTCCTATTGATATAGGTTTGTACTTACATTGTTCTCTGTTGTATTAGTTTTCAATTTGTTAACTTCCGTTTGAATTAAGCGAGGAATTTCTTGACATACAGACTCGAGTTGACTGCCAAAATGCATGGTCAGTTCTTTCACTTGTTTTGTGAGAGCTGCAAGTTGAACATTAGGAATATTTTCTTTAGGATTTACAAATGTAGGTAGGGGTGTATTGGTTAGTTCCGGATTCATAACAATTATACTGGGAGTAATTGGCCGGGGATAAAAATTATTAGAAGGCAAGTATCCTTGATTACGAGTAGGTTCGAGTGGAGACGGGTTACATAATCCTGTCAAGTAGATAAAAAAAAATTAACTACGAATAAAATATCAGTAAAGAGGAACGATACCAAGACAAATAAATGATGATTCTCGAACGAAGTCGCAGAAAAGATGAGAACAATCCACAGCTGGAAGAGAAGAGAAGAAATTGGAAGGCCAAGAAGATGTGATCTATGTCCCTTGCTGAGTGCAGATCGGAAACCCACGGTGTGAAAGCGGGCAAAACTCAACGCACTCCAACTGCTGTCCACCCACGTTGGTGCTTGCACATGTAAAGGTAAGAAAAAATGCAAACGAAAATTGTACGCCCTTTTTCCGAATGACCATTATTCACGAACGGTTTTTTTTTTCATTTCTTTTTTTAAAAATTTAACAAACAAACCAAAACGGATAGAACGAGCTTTTGAATGAAAATTATAGAATGCATTGATAGTGGGAACTTTGTCTCTCGATAAAATTTTGCGGGCAACAAAGCGTGACGGGAGGAGAAAAATTCCTGATAGAGGTTCCTGAAAATAAGTAAATTCAAGTATAAATTTATAGGAACAAAAATTTATTCAAGAAGACAGAACCAATTATTTTTTTATGCCAATCAGTTTTGCCAATTAAAATTCCCTCCCGGAGGGTTCAGCCGCATGAAAGTGCCGCCCTGCAAAGGAGGTGAAACTTGGGAAAGTTCCGTATAATTAAACGTGCTGTTCTCATTGATGATGCTAGGGGAGTGGTAACTCATTCAAGAGTCACTCCCGCTTGTAAGAACAGAGGGCGATGGTGTAGGTGCGGGCGAAAGGGGAGTGGGGCCACTAGTGGAGCTGCGCACGTTTTTTGAGTTCAAACTTTGCGGTGGATAATTCAATTCTTTCATATCATAAGTAAAAATAACATTGTTTTTTTCATGTTCTGCCATAACCCTGTGCGTCTGATTATAGCCCCTAAGCTTATCAGCTATATATTTTCCGTAAATAGAAAATGCGTCATCCTTGGGGAGGACAGGTGCAGGAGGGGTGGGAGCTGTACTCGTGCTCAAACTGCTCGCAGCGCTCGGCTCGTTCTGTTCGTTCGTCCTAAACGCTCTAGTGCGTACCCAGCTTAAAATTCGCTTTCCGCGAGTTTTTTTTCGCCTTGAGATGTCGTGCCTGACTGGTAAATCTGCGCAGAACCACCGAAAAACGAATTCAGGCAAATTCTTTTATTTGGGAGGTTCCGATTGGTTATTTTTCGCCATCAGTTTTCTGTTCGTTGGTGCCAAAGATCGCCTACCTCGTTGCTCTTGAGAAGCCGCCATTATCCCACCTCAAATTTTAAAAACAATACAAGTTGTCTAAATATCGAAAAAATAAAAAATCGAATATAATTGTTGTGGATATAAATATCGAAGCTGACCAAAGTTTTCAGTAGTGGAACACTCTGAATTCAATATCAAGTCAAGTTTTTGACTTTGATTGAAGTAAGAAACGAATAGAAACGAATATAATTATTGTGGATATAAATATCGAACCTGACCGAAGTTTTCTGTAGTGGAAGACATTCTGAATTCAATATCAAGTTAAGTATTTGACTGATTGCTTTGCAACGTTCACTTCTTAAGATTGCTCCTTTGAGGTTGTTACCACTGGATGGATCATTTCTGAGGAATGTTCCTGTGAAGTTGATTGCTTTGGATTGATCACTTCTGAAGAAGTTTCCTATGAAGTTGATTGCTTTGGATTGATCACTTCTGAAGTAGGTCCCTGTGAAGTTGATTGCTTTCCATTGATCACTTCTGAGGAATTTACTATGGGGTTGGTTTCCCCTGATGCAGATTGCCCAGTTTGACCAGTATTGGCTGATTTCACCTCCGCTGGGCCACTGAATAAATCAGAAAAAAAGGAAGACAATAAGAAATAAATGAAATATTATCAGGCATTTCAAATTAACATAATTAGAATTTTCTTCTGCATTTTAGATATAGTAGCTAACCTTGACTTAACATATGAGAGGGACATTTCCACTTTTTCAGTTGACAAGCGCTCTGTAGATCTGTATTGCGTCCAAATAGGAATAAATTATTGGTTCCAATTATTTCCCTAAGTACGGGGCTTCATCAGGGTGATTATCATTGTTTGTCGTAGGCTGCATCAATACAGATAACAGATCCAACATTGGCCGTCACCCCTCGGCCAAACAGTATACCGGGTGATCCAAAAGTCCCTTCCACCCCCTCTAACTTTTTACCTAATTGAGATAAAGATTTGAAACTTGGGGGATATTCCTAGGTCAAAGGGAGCTACTTTTTGGTCCCCCTAAAATTTTCAGGGGGCCCCCCCTTGGGGGGGCAACGGCCCCCAACTTTTAATTTTCAAATGGGAAGACCCCCTTTGTGATAGCTCGTTCGAAAGAACATAAAAAAAGAAAACTTTTCGCGCAAACCCGAAGTCAATATCTCAAACCGTTTCAAAATGGCGGCCGGTTAAAGTTCAAAATGGCTGAAAATTCACAC
This sequence comes from Bemisia tabaci, assembly GCF_001854935.1. Classification (NCBI taxonomy): domain Eukaryota; kingdom Metazoa; phylum Arthropoda; class Insecta; order Hemiptera; family Aleyrodidae; genus Bemisia; species Bemisia tabaci. The sequence continues at coordinate 19,802 of NW_017548287.1, read as the reverse complement.
CGGTTATTTGTCGATGNTTAGAGGGGGTGGAAGGGACTTTTGGATCACCCTGTATTGGCCGGCCAATGACATCAGCGGCCGGTCAATATGTGACGGTTTTATTGTTAAGAAAACATTTCCCAAAATCGCTGACCTTTGACGTCATTGGCCGGCGTCATTGACCGGCCAATGACATCTTCGGCCGAAACGCCCAGCCACGGTCAACATTGGCCGGCTAATGACATACGTTTCCCCATTCCCTAACATTGACCGTAACATATCTATGGTTACGCACCACCACTTGTCTTTCTGGTCCTTTCTCACGCTTATCCGCACGCTTATCTGATCCAGATGGATTTATCTTGATTTCCTTCCCATTCTCCCCTTTTCCCTACGGTTTTGGTGACCTCGACGTGATTATTCCACGAATTTTTGAAATCATTTAAAGACTTACGAATTCTAGGCGGATATACGTAGTGTAAACAAAATAAGTCAGATCTAGTTCATTGAGTAATGAATTGTTTTCCAGGTGGATAAATAATTCCTTGAAAGGTCTGGTAACTTTTTCGTTCACATCACGCCACAACTTCTCAATTCTGGTATTATGGACGGAGGGACCATAGATGAATCTTCTCTTTCCCGTTTCTTGGAACATGAACTCATCAACAAGACCGTTTTCGCATCCTCGGTCACCCCGAACACGAGTAGGGACTCCATGCGTAGCTACACTTCGTTGAAAAAGTTTCAGAACAGTTGTTGCCTTGTTGTCTAGGCAGCATTCCACATAAAGAATTCTTCTACTGCGCCCGTCAATACACCCGTGAATAACGAAGCCAAACATGATGACACGGAAAATATATCGATATCGCCTTTTGGGCCTTTCCGTTCCATGATTGATAAACTAAACTCCAAACGACACTCGAACACGAACTTCGAACAAACAGCTGCCGTTGACTCGCAATCTCTCAAAGAATTCCACGATCATCACATTCAGAGTCCGCCAAAACGAAAATGACGTAGACAGCTCACGACTTGGTACCAACATAACTTTTTCCAACCAACAGAACACACTATCCGCGACACATAGGTTCAATGGGCTCCTTTCCCCCTGATCTTTAATCTGGCGTCTTTTTTTTAAATAAAAATTACGATGATTACATTATTATTCATTATTTACACTATGTAGATCAACAGCAGTTCTGTAAACGTTTGATAATTATATATTTATATATAAAAAATTGCTGATTCAACAATTCAGTTCCTAATAACAGTAAGTGCAATGTTTCAACGCAGATTTTACAACAAAAAATGCTACTTTAACCACCCCTTGGTTAAATTAGTTTACAATGTGGTTAAAGTAGCATTTTTTTGTTGTAAAATCTGCGTTGAAACATTGCACTCATTGTTTTTAACAATTGAATTGTTGAATCAGCAATTTTTTTTTTCCGTGCAGTTTATGATTTCCATCAATATGCACAAGGTCGCGGACTTGCTTTACATAATAGGATCTTCTTCTTATTTGCTCACGTCTTCGCATCGTAACTCCAAGTGGGACAAGAATTCTCAACTTCTCCTTGATGCGCTCCAATGAGACGAGATACCCTTCTGACAAAAAACTGCCGCGTAGTTTTACTGCACCAGAGGTGGGGTTCCTCCGGACTAAATCTCGCAGAAGAAGCTCCAACTGTTCATCATTAACTTCCAGGAGGGGATTTTTCAGGTTTAATCGCACCCTTATATTGTACATATTCATGCGTGACAGAAAATAGGCGAGCTATCGCAGCCCAGGTCAACCCACTTTTGCGTAAGGTCAATATCAATTCTTCAGTTGCACTCGAAGAACACAAACGAATTTCTTCTTCATTATTTCCGGTTGGTTGGTTGGTTGGTTGTGATTGATTGCAAAGAGGACATCGAAAGCTATTTCCGATTTTTGTGGACGTTTTAACTCTTACCTTGTTCTCGCTGTTCATTTGGCAATGTTGACACAGTCAACGCTCGCAATACCTGACACAGTCCTTGCAAAAAATCAAACAATTGGCTCTTAGTTGGGCACTCTTTTTTGGGAGCCACTTTTTCCCTTTCACTCAAAGTCTCTTTGTCAAATTTACTAGTAATTAAGAAAATCAAAATTGAATCCCAAGTTTTTGTTTCAACCTTTCATGCATCTAATGCATGACAAGCCTGTTGAACTTGAATAATTAATTTACGAGTCGACTCTTCTGTACACACGTCTGGTAAATTAACTAGAAAACTGATGTGTTTATCCACAATGACTCGCTGATTATAAAAATACTCCGACAAGCTTTCTAACGCTGCTGGATAATTTTCATTTGTCAACTCCAAATTCTGCAATAGAGCAGCAGCATTTCCTTTTAAAGCATATTTTACATAAAACAACTTTTGAACTGAAGAAAGAGACCTATCTGCATGAACAATGCAGTTGAACATTTGCCGAAAACTCATCCAGTTCTCGATCGAACCATCAATTGTTGGAATATTAGGTTTTTTCAAGGAGGAAGTCCTTAGAGCAAAATTGTAGCCGTGTTCACTCACATTAGTGGATGAACCGGAACCCCAATCAGACAGTCTGCCGTTGGCAACTGACAACACATTGAAATACAAATTTTCAAAATTGCTTATGTCATCAGAAATTTCTGCATCGCTGATGTTGGAAATTTCGTGTACAAGTACTGAGACAAATGGGCGTTACGGCACCAAGTCTCACTTTGAGCTGTGACGTGTCGGCTGCATTTTGGGCTAAATAATCGGAAAATCTCCGTAACTGACCTTCGTACCTTAGTTTCGTGGCACTTAACGCATTAAGCCGCGCAACCGTACTTTGGGAATCGTTATCCGACATGTTATAAATTCACATAAATACACAGAAATACACAAAAAATAAAGAGGCAAACAACAAACGTACTTCATTTCGAAGAATTCTCAACAATCCTTAACAAAATCGAAGCAATCCTGAATTCTAGACCTCTTTGGTCAATTTACCGGCAAACCTTCTCGAAACTCTTCGTTTTTTTACGTCTTTTCTATCAAATTCTTTCAGTTTCCTTTCCGCAGCTTCGCTCTCAGTCTTTCTTTTTCAACTTTTTCTTGGTCAATTTTGTGGATGTCCATGATATTTGTGTTGTATTCCTCGTCTTTATACGCTTGGGCATGTTTGCCGGTTCTTTGGAAAAGAAATTCACATGTGAATCGAACAATCCTTTAATATATTTTTCAAACGTTTCCCTTAAACGAGGGAAAATATTCGGCGTTGAATCACTCTTTCTCCATTCAATATCTAAATAAACCTTTACTGGTCTTGTTTGTGTAAAGACTGAGCGATACCATCAGCATGACTTCAGCTTCACATACTTCAAACGATTCTGTATAGTATCTACTTGGCGATTGAAATGAAAATATGAAAAGAAGGAAATGAAATCAAAACTTGCATTACTTAAAAGTAATAAGTAGAACAGGAGCAACTACTGCAGGAGTAACGAAGAGTACGCGGCCATAGCGAAATAGGGCTTTATTATTCTATGACGCGGCTTTTATGAAATCAACAAAATTGGCGGAAAATGGCTAGAGGAGTTTGACGAGTTTGACCATGTTTGACATCGATGCCACCGATGCACTTAAAAACCTATCTGAGAATTTGCAGTGAATTTATCTGCAGATGACGCCTCATACATTGGTGAACCCCGTAGGCCTAGGCGCAAGAAGCACATTGATACCGGTTTAACGATTTCGCATTTTCAAAGAAAGTCAATCGAAAGACAAGATCTGCACGGAAATTTCTCGAATCCGAAATAAGGCAACGATTTAAATCACAATAGAAGAAGACACAGTGAGGAGTAATGCCGGTTGTTTCACACACACACTCCGCACTTACCCCCACGGGGAGGATGGACAAAATACATGAGTTACCGAACTTGTGAACTTAAAGCCACGAGGTGGGCTCCATTTGATGTGTTACGGTCTTTAGATCGTAACCCGAACACGAGACAGGACGAAACAAAAAGGAAGAAGGGAAGGAGCAACACCGAGAAAGGTGAAGCTATGGGAACGGTGAAAACACTAAGAACACTTAATTTTGGATATTAAGGGCCTGCTGATGCGTGCAACTTCACTTCATACTTGAATAGAAAGGGAATGTGTTAACTTACTGTGGCCAAAGGCCGGGGCTTTCATTGATCTGGCTTCTATAATTCTTGCTTTTTTTGATGGTTTTACTGTAATTTTTCCCGATTAACAAGTTTGAACTGTGAATCTCAGTCATGGCCATTTGAAAGAGATCTTTAACAGGGGCACTGCCACTGCCTCTTTCGCCAATGAAAGAGACCAATGGTTTCTTAGCAATATCGAAATCTGCTCTACTTATTGCTGACAGTAATATTGGGAGAACATTTTCGTTTCTGTCAATGTTGAAAAATATTCTTTCTGATGACGCATTCCTGCGGGACATGCATATGAGGCCATGGATTTTTGATATATCTTCTGTATCGTCATTATAATCCGTAATGGCACGGTTAGTTGTGGAAGTAGTGATACTGGTACTGGCGTGGGGAGTTGTGCAAGCACTAATACTGTTCCTGGTGCCTTCTCCAAAATGGACCACTAGACAAGGTACGAATTCAAGCAATCTGATACATGTTTTTTAACCAAAATTTCACGTAGAACACGATTCGCACTACGAAAATTACTGAAACCAACTCCTAACAAAAATATTAACGTTTTTATTTTGATTGGTCACGAGGAACTTGAACTGCCCGCTCACAAGAAACTCAAAGCTCTTCGTGAGTCAAGTCGCGCACCTCAACGGTTTCCGCAATCTTCTCTATCGAGCAATGTTCATTTCCCACCATGTGTTGTTCAAACTATAAGCATGTCTATAGCTGAGCCAAAGCGTCAAGATTGAGGTTGCCATATTATTATATCGCAGAGACTGTCATGATAAACGTTTAGCGCGCGATGTGAATCACGTATAGCATTGAGTTCGGGTGGTTTGAATTCACGCATCAAGAATCGTTAAATATCTTCGTAAGGAGTTAATTTCTATAATTTTCGTTGTGCGTATCGTGTTTTACGTGGAATTTTGGTTAAGAAGCATGTATCAGAATGCTGAAATTCGTACCTTGTCTAGTGGTCCATTACTTGATTGCCCTGGCCGCGAGAGGGGCTTAGCGGTTCTCCCATCCATTGTCAGAACTTGGACGTCATTAGACTCATCATCTGATGAAAGTAAAATTTTAACTGTACAAGAAAACCAGTGGGTTTTATGAGAAGGAACAAATGAACGCGATCAGTTTACGATAAATGACGAGCATTTTTATTGAGGAATAGTATACGCTACGGACAGGAGCATAGAGAGAGAGAGAAGAGGGGCAGCTACAATGCGGTAGATGCCCATCAAAGGGCAGCACTATCCGGTGGTGTAGTTTACTACTGACAGATTACAGGGGCTTAAACCTCCCCCCCCCCCCCCGTAACGAAGAATCAAATTCTCCGTTTTAAGTTTTTTTTTTAAAAATGAACAGCTGTTTGTTTCACGCGAAGGAAGGAGTGAGTCATGCAGAGCGTGGCGGCGGAGTCGGGCCGAGACCGAGCGGCGCCCGGCGCGATCAGCTGATGCCGGAAAATAAAATTCAAAAAACAAATTGCCTCTCCTCTCTTGTCATAGCTCACACACACATACACAAATTCCCTGTTTTTGAACTTTCCAAAATTGTACGTTTTACTCTAAAAAAGGGCATTTTTCCAAATTTTAAATATTTGAACGCCTGGGCAAAATTTTCCCAAGCTGAACTATGTAAATATCAGGTCAAACTTTAAATTTCATGTATCAAAATTTCCAGTAAAAATGTGAAGATCACGTTCCAAGAACTTGGAAGCGATTTGGTGGGCTTATGAGTCAAAATGTGATCCTACATCCACCTCCTCTCTCTCATTTATTCTACCTCTGAGTCGCATCTCGCCGCAACGAACTACACCTCTAGAATGGCCGCGAGATAGCAAACCTGCGTAACGCGCATGGGCCGGTTTTTGAAGGCAGGAGGGGGGTGGGAGCCCAAGTATAGCTAACCTCAATCTCCATTTCTGCTGCGTCTTGCCCATAAGGATTACATGTCAAAATTTCAACCTTTGTAAACTTTCATTTTTTTGAGGTTTTCTTTCAAAGTTCCTATTTTTTGAGTAAAGAAAACCTTTTGAGGTGCGATTGCTCAGCAATCTTTTCATTGCTATCACTTTATTCAACAATATTCGGCAAAATGTGGGCAGCGTCTGACATGGGTTTAGATGGCAGCCTGCTGTGTGAGCCCAAGTAAACCTAACCTATATCAACTTCAAAACGTTCCGGGTCTCTAACACTGGTCAGCCATTCTATCTCGCCGAGCGTACTGTCCATTTCACTTTCCTCTTTTTTCTTCTCCTGTGCTGAGGTGCACATTAGTGAGTCGCATCTCGCCCAGTTTCACTCTTCCTCCCCTCTCACCTCGAACCTGTATCCTGTACTCCTGGAATCTAAAGCCTAGAGGTGCACGTTAGTGAGTGGCATTTCGGCTAAATTATTATCATCATTTTGAGTGTAGGTTGAGTAGGATCCTCACAAATCTCCTTTTTGTAAATTTGAGACACGAGATTTTTGATCACTCTTCCCCTCTTTCAAACTCATTTTTAAAATTGGCGCCCGAATCCAGGATCCCGGCGAGCTCATTCCGGCAACTTCAGTAACGTTGGCTTATCTTATACCAGAGGACGTATGTGCCTCTGAAGAAACGGGATTTGCCTCGTTACAAAGTGCGCGTTACTTTACTTTATGTGTTATCGCACACTGGTCTAAGAACCTTAGAAATGTTCTACAAAATTTAATTTCACCACTCCCTTTGCTTGTGAAGTGAATGCAAATTTGTTCTACAGTATTTAAATATAATAAAGACCAATGGTTTTTATAACAAATAGGAAAAAAATAATGCAGCATTTTGGATGTGCGTACTGTCTTCATCCAGTTCACAACCCTATTCTGATATCCTTCAGTGGTAAGCACTGTAAACAGATTACTTTCCATCCGAACGCAACTTGCCGTGGAAGCGCTAACTAATTTTGTAAACTGATGGATAATGTCACACCCCCTACCCTCTCTATATGCCCCACTTGATTTGGGCACGTCATCGATTGGTTTTGTCCATTAGGGTGGACATTTGATTAGAAAAAATTCTGATGGGTGCAAACATCGCAACAAAAACCTAATAACAGTATCTTTACTACTTTTTGGTTTATGCGGAAATCATTTTTTGTTAATAGCGATACAATCTCATTAATGAATAATTTTAGGAAAAGAGCCATATATTTAGGTTTGCCTCGGCCATAGTACAGTCCAACAGGAAATACTTTGTTTTTTAAGGACATACATGTCGGAATAGCCATTAGGATAACGTACAAGGAGGACTTTTGTTTCTACAAAATCTCACCCGTTCAGCCACTGGTGTTAGTGGGTTCTGTAAGGCTTCAACAGTTCGCCTTAAATTCGCCGAAGTGACATTCTCAGGTCGTGGGACAAATCGTCCTTCTGCCGCTAGAGTATCTCGGGCATACATTGGAACATACATTATGTCTCCATCTTTAAGGATTCCAATACCATTAATTGGTCTGGTAATTGTGTCAGGTAAAGTGACGAATGTTTTTACTACATTATATTTATTTCGAGTTCCTTATAAGCTTTACAAAAATCGTGAACACGAAAGGTATTAAAAATTAAACACAAATAGGTACAATAAGAATAAGGTGTAACAGCGAAAGGAAAGGTAAAGGGGTAGAGAGAACCGGAACTGCAATTCAGCATGACATCAGCTCCTCTACCCACCTTCTATAAGAAGGAATTTACGTGGAAAAATTGGCTAATAGTAATGAAAACATCGAGAAATAGTAATTTCAAAGAGGGGGTCGCTTAGCTTCAAGACCCTTAAAGATGCGGGACTTAAGGGTTAGAATATCCCTTGCGAATCACTTAATCCTAAACCAAGCCGCTGGGGAACTTAAGGCTACTTGTTGAAAGTTCTCGACGCTTAGGTCCTCCTCGAGGTCTGCATAAGCCTCGAGCCTTAGTCTAGTGAAGCGTTCACACACATAAAAGGTATGTCGCGCGTCGTCAATGCTTCAATCAAATTTTACTACATTGGCGACGTCAGCGGGTACCAATGGGGTATCATATGCCATGTTGTCTACAATTGGCAGCGTGATCTGTCTCTTGAGTAAATGCATTTTAGTATGATGAGTGAAGAGACCACATCTGTGTAGTTGATACACAGTACCACCGGCGGGTATTCTATTTGAAGGCAACTGATAAATAACTGTGAATACCTCAGCACTACCGCACGCTACAATTCGGGTCGTTACAGGAATTGGAATGACACGATTCGTATTAAAACCTTCGGTCAATATGGCTGCGGCTGCTTTAGTCTTAACCCCAGCTAAGACTTTATTGGTCAACTCCTTGTTGAGTGATTCCTGGAGTGCATTTTTTTTATTCAAACGGTGGCTTTCACCTCTCCCTTGGTGTGCTTGTAAATTTTGACGCCATCTACATATATTGAAAATTAGACCAAATGAATCGACATCTTTAGAAATGATGGATCCTGCAAGACCAAGTTGCTCTGCGATCCCGACGTGGACGTATTATACACATGTCTGTGTATTTCTGTCTATTTACTGTAATTTTCAACTAGTGTTTATAGTTCCTAGTGGATGGAGAACACTATTTTTTCTTGGCTGGTCTGACAAGTCCAATGAACTATCTCGATCTGAGTTCCTGGATCTCGGGGATGCTCCTTATTTTCTTTCTTTTATTTGTAAAAAAGACATCGGGCACGTAAAATATCACGTGTTGTTATGTGCTTTGCGAATCTCTAGCGCTTCTCTTTGCAAAAAAATTTGACCCTCGTACACCCCCAGAAAAGACGTAGACCCATCGTAACTGTCACTGATGAAATAATATGTTTGTACGTGTCAACTGCACGTATGTATAAATTGAAAAAAAAAATCCTAAGAGGTCAAGAAATACACTTATTACACGCTAGCAAGAATGAAGAAATTCATACATCGGTGGCACACTTACCATACTTTCCTAACATTATGACTGGACACCTGATCCAATAACGTCCCGATTCAACCAGCTTATTTTTATGAAAGCCGTTTTTACCCCATTCGAGGTAGCAGTTTTAGAGTCAGGGTAAAGATAGAAATTCTCATCATCCCGTAACCAGGCTATAGGGATGACATCAACAGCATGTCTTCTTGTGGGAATTTGACAATTACAAATTAAAAACTTAACTAGGTGTAAAAATCAAAAGACGTCGACGAGAAATGTTACTTGCATCATCATACGTCATTTACGACGAGTGTCCAGGTCGTACTGTTAGTGTTGATTCAACTGAAAAAGTGGCTAAAATTCTGTTTATTCAACGCTCGGGCAAACATTTCATGTGGCCGTCCAAAGATGACATCCAACTCGTGAAGTTCACTGGCATATTAAGTTTGCTGGAACCACCAATAAAGTGACCACCGAATACTCTTAATTGGGATTCAAATTGCGTTTTTAGGCCTTTAATAGTACTTTGTACTTTTAATTTTTCAGGAATTTTCGCAAAATATTCCTTATCATTTTTGAAACGCTTTTCCTTGCATTGGGTCCATTCATGGTAGCACGTTAGCATATTTCATTTATCAAAATTTCTTATTATTTAAAATTTATTAAAATGTATTATTTCATAGAAAAAACTTTCAAATCTCAGATATATTTAACTTGCCTCAAAACAAGCAAAAATTGGTTTTTTTTTGCTGTGAAAGGATAAGTGGTTCATTTTGCTCGTGCAGAAAGTTGATCAGAGATCATTGTAGAAAAACAGAACCCTCTGAAAATGTACGGACATTGGTTAATTGCTTTTGGGTGCACATAAGGCATGAGTGGGTCATTTTTCAGGGTCAAAGATACAGGTAAGGCTTTAAATACACGAATTCCATGCATTTTCAATAGCAAACTCAATGTGCACATTAACAGTGTCCATAAGTAGGTCCTTGCAGTGAATTTATTCTTGGAAAATGCCGATTTTAAATTGTGCTGGTCACATCTTTAGTGCGCTGCATCGCGGCAACTAGGTGAGTCAATCAACAGTTTACATGCAAACTGTTGATAGACATGAGTGTCGCAGCGATGAAGTGCACGAAAAATTTGATCCGCGCTATGGTCGGCATTTTCCGACGGTGAATTCATCTCAGGGAGCTACTTTAGGACATTATTGATGCGTACATTGTGTTTACATTCGAAAAATTAAATGTGATTCATGTATTCACATGCCTGACCTATGACCCTGAATAATGGCCTTGCATCCAATTCGTGAATATAACAGGAGTAGTGATTTTAGGCCTTTTTTCTTGGAATTTTTTGGCCGGAACAACCCAAAATATTTGCTGATTCCGACAAGACTGAACAGACAAGACATCATCATATTATTGCTAATTTGCCTTTACGAATCGGCAACTCAGCAAAGTAAAGATGCAAGATTAGTAATTTCGATTTGGCCAATTTCGCCCTTTTTAATTGCTTGTTTAGCAAATGTCAAACAGCTAATGTAGCCTCAGTCTGAAATGCTAAATCAGCCATTGAATTGCCGACGGATTTTTAGCGTTTTGAAATTGCTGATTTCACCTAGCTCAAGGTCAATTCAGCAACTTTCTTTTTGAGTGTATATTCCTCAGGGGCCTAGCGAGACCCTAGCGGTCAGTCAATGGCAAAGACTTCTCCTTAAATTCATGTGTCACATTTGATGTCCAAGAGAAGCAGGAACAGTGCTTTCTTATGGGGAAAACTGGCATATGACTGTACGGAAGCAACAGTTCAACCCATGGCTGACACCTATACTGATCCGTAGGATACTCACCAATTCTTCCTCTGGTCAACTGCTTTGATTTGTTAACTACAGAAACTAAAAATCAAAGAAGATTTGAGTTACTCATATACATATTTTTACTTACCAGGGTGTACCCTTTTGGCCTACAAAATGCAGGATACGAAGACAAATATTGTGAAATGTTTCCGTTTCCAAGTTTAAAGTCATGGAGTCTGGATTTAAGTGTGGCTTTCATATATTCTACGATGAGATCCCAAGGCTCACTGTCATTCTTGAGATATTTCTTTTTCTCCTCTATTTCCGCAGATACCTCAAAATCATCAGAATCACCTGAGAGGAAAACATAAAAACAATGTTTTAATAAAAAATTGCCACCTATGAACAAGATGACCCCCAAAAATCACGACGAACTTGCTAGGATTTAAAAATCTTGCGTAGGTGACACATTTTACCTTAAAATATTGACCCTTTAATAAATTGAAAGAAGAAAAAGTATTCATCAAGGCACCTCAAAGAAGGTGGCTCTATCATGAAATTTATATTCTACTGGAGTTCTTTAAATAATATTTACTATCAGAAAAGTGCAATAAGTATAGCTAAATATTGAGAATCAAGGGAATTTGAAGACATCATCACGGCTCTTTTTTTCTCGACATGCACCCACCCCTTTTTTTTTATTTATGATAAAAAATTATCGACATGAAGTGGTTGCATTTCCTCCATTGTTGTAAAATGCGGAAGTAAAGAAAATTAGAATCAGCATCCTTCCTGAGCCGTATGCAAATAATCAAAGGCTTGGTTAAAAAATGAAATGGAATAAAAAATATTGTCACTTTAATAGCTCTCTATTTTGCGAATTTCTCTAAATTTTTCAGAACTTCGGCACCTCAGGTGGGCATTGCAGCAATTAAGAATATATTGAGTTCTATTCTTTGCAACAATACACCGACAAAATACACAACCTTAGGGCTGAATGAAAAAGAAAAGCTCTCCATACCGTTTTCAGCATTAGGTGTATGTTTTGGCACTTTCTTCTTTCCGATTATTAGTCCTGATCTTCTATACTTCATCCGCAGCTTATTAAGTTTGTCTTGAAGTCGACCTTTGGCTGGATGGGCATTCCCATTTGAATCCCGAAAATAGGGAATGAAATATGTCGCTTCACTTTCAGATGGAAATAATTTGCAGATTGCACCTGCCAGATCTCCAAGCCTTTCCACTGAAGGCAATGCAGCTGGATCTTGCTTCAACTCTCTCCATAATGATTTTTGATAGCGATCCTCAATTTTCATCATTCAATGTTTTGTTCTGCTTGTAGAAAATCAAAATAATTCTCCTATCTTGGGAATCACTTAGCAATTTTTCTAAGTAATCATCCTCTACGGTGGAGATTCTCAAGGATTTGTTGGAATCACTCCCACTTTCAGAGATGACGTTTGAATCATTCACCGAAGTGTTATCTGGAAGGGAGCTTTGTCTTGAAGGAGTGCTTGCGGCACCACTGAACTGACTTCCTGAAAAGATGCCGGAATCATTGCAAGAAGTGCTTGGAGAGGATACAACATTTTTGGAAGGGGTGCTTGCCACCTCATTTCGTGTTCGGCCATTCGCAGATAAGCTGAGGTCATTCAAGGGTGTTTTTGCTGAAGTCGAGGTATTTCCAACGCCAATACTTGCAGCAAGTAATGATGTTGCATTAGTATCTGTGCCATCGAGTACTGTTGGTGCATTATTCTCAGGGCTGGCTGAATCCATTAAATTGTGTTTACAGGAGAGGTCCATAACATCAGTAACACATTCAGTGTCCACCTCTTGTGTGCCTGCCATGGACCGGGCTGAAACCTTAGAGATCTGATTTTTGTCTCTAACAGACTGACCCGAAACCTCAGGGATACGCATCTGGTTAGCAACAGCAACAGATTGATGCGGAACTTCAAAGACAGACGTTTGATATGTATCCACAACAGAATGACCTGAGATCTCAGGGATGTTCATCTGATCAGTGCCAGGAACAGACTGAGACAAAACTTCAGACCTGTTAAGTGGGGTGAGAGGAGTCCGATTTGCAGTTTTCTCGGTTGGAATGCCATTAATTTTTCTTTCTGCGGATGAGTAGGCTCATTTTCTTCTTCATCTGAGCTGGTTATCACGCGGCTCTTCTTTCGCTTTATATCAAGCTGGAAAAAAATGAAGTATTTGATAGTGAAAAATAATATACAGAGCTTGCACTTAAGCGTTTAAAAGGTCAGTGCCAACCACAATTTTCCACTGATACGCATAAACATTGAGTTTTTGTCGCTTGAGCCTAATTTCAATTCAGCTATGTAAATTAGGTCAATCATTTCACATGGCCACATGCGGGTGCAAAATTGCAACTTTTGACAGCAAAACCAAACAATAGGATTGTCGGGTTGCCTGAAACCTCTCTCAGATGTACTGCTGAATTAAACATTGAATTTTTTTAGTAAATTGCATTCAGTGGTTGCTGATTGACTGGTTTTCAGAAGCTGTGTCTGATGCAGTTTAAAAGCAGGAGCAATCCACTCATGTAATTCGCCTATAGTCTTTCATCAAACTGATTTGATGACGGGCAAAGTAAAAATAGCCAATGAGGACATCCCTTCACCCACAACTGCCACATCATATTAAACATCCCATCCTAGTAAGGGAGACCATGGTCAATCTACTGCGGTCAGTCAATGCAAAGACTTCTCCTTAAATTCATGTGTCACATTTGATGTCCTAGGGAAGCAGGAACAGTGCTTTCTTGTGGGAAAAACAGGCATATGACTGTGCGGAAGCAACACTTCAACCCATGGCTGACACCTACTGATCCGTAGGATACTCACCAGAGCTTTCAACAGACAAACAGACAGCAGCCTAAGTGGTGAAAATAGATGAGGCCATGACCCCACGACGGGACTGAATAATACCAATAATAAAAAAACTCACATTATAGAAGGGATAAAGGTTCTTTTGTTTTTCTTTTAGAAAATAAGGGTTTACAAGAAAGGGTCAAAAAACAGGGATTAGGACAGAACGAAACTTTTTCTCTGCAACTTTGACTGTAAGAGCTAAGACCAAATCTATTCATACAGTTCCATGGTAACCCCTTCCACCGTGGCCCAGACCGTCCCAGCTGATAAGTCTTAATGGCGGGAACATCCCGGCCCACCTTGAACCCCGAAGGGATCAAGACGAGTAGGATGACCCGCCCTACTAACGCAGCTGAGACAGCCCGAGCCCCGGAGGCAGGGGTCCCGAACCATTACTAACATCTACGCACAGGGACTCGTGCAAAAATATTTCCGGCATCGTCAACATCCAAGGTGTCCCAAAGCGATTCTTCGAACGCTGCTTCAATTAAACTTCTCCCAATGGTCCTTTGGAGATTCGGATTTGGAGATTGGAGATTCCTTTCTACATTAAACCCCGGCTCGACAGGTCTGGAATCTAATTGCCTCCTCCGTCCTGGTAGTAGTGGGGAAGAGTCTAGCACTCCCAACAGGGAGAGGAGATACCCCCTGCCCCTTGGCAGTCTTGAGGGTCCAGCGGAGGTTGCATTCAAGGACCGGTTGGCCCCCCGGCCTAATGGAGGCTCTGGGTCATCCGAACCAAATGTCGGATGGACAGCATAAAAAATTTCATCCAAAATACGATCCCTGATCACCTTTGTTAATGGCACTCTGCAATAGGGGCATGCGTCATTTGTCAGCTGTTGACGACATGAGCCGCAGATATAATGTCCATTTGCACACTTTACAAACGGTGGCCGCAGAGGATGGTCGAGTATGTCGCATTTGTTGTTTTCAAAAATTTTTGTAATAGTGGTCCGCAATGGCGGTTTCTTGGAGTTCTGTTGCTCAGTCACTGTGAACACAGAAAAAAAAGGGGGTAAGGGAAGGGAACGGGATACACGTAAAGGATAGAGCAACAATCACAACTGTTTGTTTGAAGTCTCCTTATCTTTCTCCCTTTGGAGATGTGAGATAACCGCAACCTGGTTCCCGTAGAACCATTGATCGAATTGCAATGTTGCTTGTAAGAGGAAATTGGAGGAGAGATCCAAACGGTGAGGGGCGGAATTTGTGGGGGACACCTTATGTTCCTCAAGGAAGGGAGGGGAGAACACACTGGTCGATGGAGCGGAGGGGGGG
>NW_017548284.1:0-12833 GCF_001854935.1 Bemisia tabaci | reverse complement strand
ATGCTTCTTCCCGATCTCTTACTCTTTTCATTTCTCTTTTCACTGTCTTATTTTCTTTACTTCCCCTCCTCACTCTTTCCTTCTTCTTTTTCTTCTTCCGCTTCTTCTTCTTCTTATCTCCGATTTCTATTCTCCTTTCTACTTATCTCATCTTATTCTCTTTTCTCTCATGTCCAAAACGCATTCGCCAACGAAGACAGTCGGACTATTTAAGGAGGATGATACCACTAATCGAGCGTATGGGAGCTTGTGTTGCCTACACCAAAAATTGACGGCGAACTGACATGAAGTTGAAGTAACCTTATCCCGTTTGGTAAAAAGTATTGTTATTTCTCTTGTCTTCTCGTTTCTACTTTTTTTCTAGCCTGAGGAGGAGAGGCGGCATGCGATTGTTACGTGCTATATTACGTGCGATTGTTCATGACCAATAACAGACGACTTTATTCAGGAGTAATGAAATATTTCCGGAACATTGATTATTAGTAACAAACCCGCAGTTCAAACGAATCAGGCGTCAATTCGAAGGGAGAAGTTAGGTTCCATTTGTCATTTACATTCGCACAGTGATGGCGAGCAGAAGGCGCGGATCGCAATTTGATTGTACTCTTCCAAGTGTGCGTATGTGGGATCCATGGAATGGGATTGCTTTCGTTGCACGTCGGAGAGGAGAATGAATTGAAGATAGTTCCCAAGGTCTTGATGATTCCAAACTCCCTTCCTCCTCCCGCATCCCGTTCACGTCCATCACTCATCTAACCTCTTCCCACTGTGCGACGTTGCCGAGGTTTCAACCAAAACTCTGGGATTTTTCCTCAGCGGCTCAACATTTTTCCGTTTGATGCCCAAGAGCCACGAGAAAAGGGACCAGAACTTCTGAAACCACATGACACAACCCGCCAGAGGCGTAGCCAGGAGGGCTGGGGGTCCAGGGGGCCTCGGCGTGACAATAGAACATGTTTTCAAAAAACAGTATTTATTCGTAATCTTAAAGGATTTTTTTTTACCCTCGGACTCTCCCATACCAATGAGACCCCTCCCTTATGAAAAACTGGTTACGCCATACAACCCGCCGTTTATTTTCGGGCCTTTAACTTTTATATTTCGTTATTTGTTTGACGCAGCAGTGAGCACTCTTCATCAGTCGATCAGTCAGAAATTTACAAGGAAAAAAGCTCTGAGTTTTATGCATTTAGCACTTTCCTTTCGGACTGCGTTTAGCACAAGTGGAACAATATTTTGAAAAACAAGGGCCTTAATGCATATTCATTGTTGGTGCCATAATTCATTCTAACAATGAAGGCTAACGCACGTGTGCATGGTTAATTTTGAATCAAATAAGCTTTTCAGAAATCTGAAAAGGGTCCAACGGTCTATAGACTCCTTCCTTCGATTTAATCTGGCTCCTTTTCAAATCACCTAAAGGGAGTTTTCTTCGCAATACATACGAAACATACAAAACACGCCACCGGCTCTGGCTGAACCCTGACCAGTTGTATTAAAATCGGCCTGTCGCGTTATCGCGGCAACATGCGCCTCATGGCGCGGCGGCGAGCCGCGCCACGGAAAGGAGGAAGGAAAGAGATTGTGCTGTAAATTATAATACTAACCTACCTCAATTTCAAACTTTTATTGCTGGTGAATTGACATGATTTCTGCGTGTTCGTAAACACGTAATTGTCGCCAGGCAAGCCCTGCACCTGAGTCTGTTTGTCTTGCTTTGGTCAATGTGCGATGCGAGCAAGAATGGCACACGCCTCAGCTTCCGGCCTCCTCCCGCTTTGCTTTGGCTCTTTTTCCTGCCCTGCTCAGAAATAACGCCGTGTGAGCATTCTAGTGTTGCCGAATTCTCCTCCATAAAATTCTTATTTATGTTTGAAATTATGCGATTTTTCTTTGAAATTTTCGTGAACAATTAATTATTGAACCGCAAACGAAATTCTCGGGAAATCAAGAGAAAATACTTTAAAAGTTCTCTATTAGTAATTCGTGTTTCATCTAAAAAAAAATTAAGCATCAACTTAACTTAATCAAAATGACTCTGCTATGATTTGTGCTGAGAATTACTTTGATCATCATCATCATCATCCCTGAAGCGTCCAGCCCACGTTCAAACTGAGGCTCTCAAACTAGCTCTAATTCTTCAATTTTTCAGCCATTTCTGCACGAAATCCCTTGAAAAATTAAAAATATGATCTAAGGGGCCTGGAGGACAAGATGCATAAGTGTAGTTTTTGCTATTTCGAGAAATAGAGGATCGAAGTTTCGAAATTGCATAGATCCCTATGCCGGCAGTGCCGGATTAAGGGGGTGGCCAGATGGGCCGCAGCCCATGGCTGCAAATCTAGAGGGCGGCAAATTTTGCAATTTTTTTAAATGTAGGTATAAAAAAATATCGGAGTTAGAAAAACAAAATTACAAACGAGAAAAGGTGACAAAATCTCTCATTTCCTGAGAGTGTAGTAATTTTTAATTTTGTCCTCTTTCAGTGATACATGAGACAGCACCTTTAATTAGTCGAGTTAAGAGAGAAACCAAACACGCAATTTGGCCTGGAACGGCGCGGCGCAGAGAGCAATGATGACGAGGACTTGAGATGAAAAGGAGAAGCCATCGGCGCGGCGATCGGATGTAACTCATATCAGCGCCCACAAGACTGCACGAATACTTCACGCATTGCATCAAACACAGTGCGGCCATTGCGGTCAGCGTGAAACGGATAGCGCCTACAAGAATGCATGAATACTTCACGCTTTGCGCCAAACACAGTGCGGTCAGCATGAAACGCATGGCGCCTACAAGACTGCGTGAATACTTCACGCATTGCGTCAAACACGGTGCGGTCTGCGGGGCCGCGGCGCGGCGCAGCGCGGCGGCGGAAGTTAAACCACATTCATGTTTGTTCTTTCATAATTTTTTCGTTCATTTCTTATTTATGGAAGGCCTTGTCCACACAGAAACAGGTTTACAAAACTTAACTCTTGTTAGTCGTGTTGAAAGGGCATCCCCAAAAAATGTGTTCAACATGAGTAAACGCGTCTCATACACCCCTCCCTAGCTGGCACGTTCACTTGATGGTTTTTATTGATGTTCCAATACGAATGAGAAGGGGGCGACAAAATACAGGCGGCCCATGGGCGGCAAGTAGGTAAATCCGGCCCTGTATGCCGGAAAGAAAGTCCAAACTGACTTTTTGATGCGTAAAAGTTTGAATTTGGAGGCGAATTTAACTCAAAAAACAATGAAGAGACTAGGATAATGCATTCCTCCGGTTGCGACGTTGGTATTCACCACTCGTTTCTTTATTAAATTCCTTCAAGAAAACTAGTTGGCATTTTCTTTTGAAATTTTCAACCGAGGGCAAGGGTTATTTTATGTTTTGCTCCTCGTATTAACGAAACTTTTGTGTTGAAATTGCCCTCTGTGTGTCATTCATGAATAGAAGATTGTGTCCCGGGGTCCATTTTTCACATTTAGCTGAACTCTTACATAACGACACATCCATATAATACACTGTTGTCCCTATCTGTTTATTGCTGAGGGCTATTTTCGATTCTCACAGGAATTTTTCCCTCTTTTCATCAGGAATCGGTAGCTCGCGCCGGGTTTCCCTCGGCTCATGACAAATGAATTAATTCAGGATAAAATATTAACATTTAGCGGATTTCAATTTGCATTTTAGAGTGAAAACAATCTCCGTATTGCGTTAACACAATCACGATCCAAGATAAAGTATGAACTATGCACGTTCCTGAAACCGGGAACTTAGGCGTGGACGGTGCCATGTAGCATCTTATTTCCAAGTTTATATAACTGCCATTTACGGAGGAAATCGCAGAGTTTCTCTCAAAGTTGGCAATTTTATCGCAATGTTGTCTAAGGCTTGAGTGCATTCGATCAAACATGTCAAATTGCTGCCAAAAACATTGCATTTGCACCATTGCTCGCTTCAATGTAAGAATGGAACCTCAGGTTAGATATGGCAAGGTACGCGATCGTATGACCGGGCAATGCGTGTCTTGCCGATGCATGCAGTCGATGCGTGTGTATTTGCACAAATACACGCACAATGATGTAATTACCTACACCGGATAATATTCCTCAAGCTATTACATGGATGCGCAAAACTCTGCAAGAAAAAGGATCTCAATTTTTACAGAAAGAAATGAGTAAGTGGCAAGTACTAGTGAGTAGATGTAAGTTCAAGTGCCGAAAGTATTTGATGTACGGACTCTATTTTGGCGTCTATGAGTGCTTAAAGTTTTTCTCAATCATGTTTAGTTGAATAAATGATAAACTTGATTGCTTTTTTCAGTACTAATTTTTAGTGCAGGTATAGTGCACTACAAATTAGTACACTTTGCACTTATTAGTGTACTTTGTGCAGGTAGTATTTATTTCTGATTCTGTCATTGTCACAACTGAAGTGACATATTACCTATTTTGGAGTGATTAATTCCGAAATTGTTACCCTGTTACCTGTGAGTCGGCAGACAAATATTTCTAGAACTGTTAGATTTACGGTCCAGATGGCAGGATATTTAAAGTATCTCCCTTGCCGGACTCACAGTAAGCGGAAGTGACGGCACGCAACTATTTGAGCGTCCAAGCCACTCATATTGTCATCACGGTTATTGAAGGCGAACTCGATAGAATGAGAGACTCAGTGAGGAGAGTAATTAATTACCTAGTGCGAGTTTCTTATCGGGACAGAGCGCATCGCAAGTGACAAAACTGCTGCGCACAACTATGCATACCCCAAAGCCGCTCATATTGCCGTCACGGTTATTGTAGGCGAACTCGACAGAATGAAAGATACGTAGTAAATGAGTAATCAATGTGTGTTCCTTGCCTCTCTACGCTGATTGGTTTTTCTTTATACTAATCATAATTATTTAGGTGTAATTAAATAATAAACTGCATGGAATGTTCACCAATAAGCGCGCAAGGCAGCGCTCCGTCATAATCACGGGCAAATCGCTGATCTTTCGATAAAATTACAGGGCCGGATTCACCTACATACCGCCTATATTTACCACCATAGCGCCGCCTATATTTTGCCGCCCCCTTCTCATTCGTTTTGAAACTCGATAAAAACCATCAAATGAACGTGCCAGCGGGGGAGGAGTGCATAAGACGCATTTACTCGTGTTGAACACATTTTTTGGGAGAGCCCTGTCAACACTACTAGCAAAAGTTCACGAAACTTTGCGCGAAAGTTAAGTTCCGTAAACCAATCTCTGTGTGGACAAGGCCTTCCATTCGAAGAAATTCGAGAAATGAACGAAAAAATTATGAAAGAACAAACACAAAATTTAGTTTAATGATTTTAACTTCCGCCGCCGTGCCGCGCCGACCGCACCGTGATTGGCGCAATGCGTGAAGTATTTACGCAGTCTTGTAGGCGCTATGCGTTTCGCGCTGACCGCACTGTGTTTAGCGCAATGCGTGAAGTATTCGTGCAGTCTTGTAGGCGCTAATATGTGTTACATGCCGATCGCCACGCCGAGGGCTGCTCCTTTTCATCTCAAGTCCTCGTTATTATTTCTCTCCAAGTCGCGCCGTTCTAGGCCAAATTGCGTGTTTGGTTTCTCTCGTAACTCGACTTATTGAGGGTGCTGTCTCTTGTATCACTAAGAGACGACAAAATTAGAAATTACTGTACTCTCAGGAAATGAGAGATTTTGTCGCCTTTTCTCGTTTGTAATTTTGTTTTTATAAATCCGATTTTTTTTATACCTACACTTAAAAAAATTGCAAATTTTTGCCACCCCTTAGATTTGCCGCCATGGGCCGCGGCTCATGTGGCCACCCCCATAATCCGGCCCTGTAAAATTAGCTCTTCGAAGTCATCGAAATTGCAAAACAATGAAGACTCCCTATGTTTCTATCATAATGCCACGGCAATTTACATGACGAATAAATGAGGTAAAAAGCAAGAAAGCGAGGTGGAAGGAAGCAATGGTGTCACGACCGCGGTGGGTGACGTCATAAACGGAATTTCTCAAAGCGCGAAATCTCGGTTAATATTGAGCGTAGAAAGTTGCTGTTTGGACGGCTCTTAATATTTTTAACCAATCGACAAGAGTTAGGCACGAAAACACGATTCTGTGACCGGCGCAACTGACCCGTTCAGGCGGGAGTCATTTTAGCAGAATATCACGATAGCTTGAGCGGACGCTACCCACGAACGCTCTAAGTGAGAATAATAAATATTCAAGTAATTATGTCACATTTGTACTCTCAGCTCGATTCATTCATAAAATTATGAGTATTTTCCTCCGCCGCCGCGCCGCACCGCGCTCCCGGCCCGTGACTCGTTACTACTAGTGCATTCATGGACCACCTCTCCGAGCTGTGGGGGGCACGGAGGGGGGCCGTTGGAGGCACGGGTGGGCGGCGAGGCGGAGGGGGGCGCCCAGGGAGGCGTAGCGCCGTCGCCTTGCCGTAATACGCGCCGGTGTTCAGTGCCTCATTCTCGTCGGCCGCGCTCGTCCTGTTGTGCGCTGATCCATGATCCTAACTCATCAACGGTAGGTGCTCGTTTTTCGCGCCTTTATTCGCGCTCAAGGCTCCTTCTCGTGCAACAATATGTCGCCATTCGTTCGCGATTCTCCTTGAAAGTGCGCCTCCCTCGTCGAAAATACTGTTTCTGTGCGCTGCGCTGCGAAAATGCGGCTGTTGAAACTTGTGTGTTTGTGTTTTTTAGCCCATGTGTTCGCAAAGGAGCCCCCGCTGAAAGGCGAAACCACGCGTGTCGGCAAACCGGGCAAAAAAAGAGCAGGTAAGCTTTCTCAAACAAAAAGAAACCTAGTTACGCTTTGTAAACGATCGAGTCAGGAGTACAATTTGTGATGTGTAATTTTCAGCCGCATTTTTTCTCAAAAGTCAAGGGTCGGAAAATAATATGTTGAGAGTGAATATTATTTCGAACATTGTATCATGTCGATTGCCTTCGCGCGAACCCACGTATCCCTGTTTGCGAAGCTGTAGACCCCCTGTCGTTCCTCATTCTTTTTTTGGAAAACTATTATACCTACTTAATTTCTTGAGATCTTCATTGATTTGTCTTCTCTGTCAGCAGAATATTCTGTATACATTTTAAGCTATAAAGGTGGCTTTTCCCCCTTGGAAAAATAAAATACGAGTAAAAATTTAAACATCTTCATGGAGAGATGTTGTTTCGCACTAAAACGATCAATATGGAGGAAGAAACCTTTAAACCTCCTTCCCTTGGTTCGATCCTGATTTGACTTGGTTCCTCCTTAAGAAACTTGGTCCAATTGTGAAAGAAGTTCCAGATATTTAGAGAGCCCAAACACATATTTTTCTAAAAAGATTCTTGGGTTGCTACTGTACAATACTGAATAAAGGAAGTAAAATTCTGGTTTTTATATATATATATAAATAAACACACAGATCAGATGATACTATTGACTCAAGAGTCGGACACTGAGGCAAAAATTGGACTAATATGTTTGATTTGTCGAGAAAGAATACCATGAAACGACTTTTATTCGGACTGACCTTAACACCTCAATTTAATTAACATTTACCCAATTTTTAGCGAAACCCGTAACTTTAGTTTTCATTGTGTGTAATCAAAATTATTTATAGTATAGGGCGAGGTGCCGAGGTGTGTACACCATTCATCATTGAAAAATGATTTTGTCAGTTCCTCTGTTTAAAGACTGGAAATTAGTTTTCGAAAGGCCATCATAGGTAATTGGATTTACCTTCGGTATACTAAATGCAGTTCTTAGAAAATAATTATCGTAAAATTTCAAAATATGGTGCTCACCGCAACAGGTATGTGCGTAGTTGAGGCACCAAATGGGAGAAAAATCAATGAGGCTACGACAGAGGAGGACAGAATTTAGTTTCACGTAAACTTTATCAGCATCTATGAAAAATTTTCGGGCGGAAATTTGAAGTGAATAAAGTAAAATTGCGTTGACGTATTTTCATTTTTTGCGGTGTTTTCATCATTTTTTTATACATTGACAAATGAATTCGAATTAGATCTCTGGTGCTGAGCACCAGTTTCCTGAACTCAGTATGTCTGATTTAGTACCCCAACAAAAAGGAAAAAGATACCTAGATGAAAGAAAATTAGCGGGCCTAAGTAAGTGTCCAATATTTTAGGATTCAGCACCATACTTCTCGTGACGCAAAGTATTTTCTGATTTATAGGTTCGTGATACGGTGATTTATGATTTTATGAGTTTGCATATCCAACAGTGATATGATGACCGGATCTGTGAAAAGAAACCTCATCTTCCGGTAGACATTTTTTCTTAACTTTTTGCAAATGCATGGAAGAGGAAATTTTAGACATTTTTATGTAGAAGAGCGTTGTTTAAGTGTTTGCAAAGATTTAAGGAAACAATTTTCCTGGCAGATCCGGTTGCCCCCTCACATATCCCGCCATAACTACGTTTTGAAATTTCGTCCTGTAAATACTAGCAGGTTTAAGCAAGAAAATTAATCAATGCTTATACTGTGGAATTATTGCTTTGTCCTTCGTTTTCGCTCATCTCAGATTCAGTTGGAGTAAAGTGTGGTCTTCCTCCAAAGGACCATTTTCCCAAAAACAATTGCGAGTGTATTGTGCGGTGAAAAGTGAGAGTACATCCACCTGATAATTCCTTTTTCATTTTAGCTTTTCTTTCAAAAATTTGATGAACATTAGTGTCCGTGTTTTGCCAAGAAAAAAATTGTAATAATAAAAAATATTCGTTTGGAACTGGAGAAAATGACAACGCTTATAATTTATAGATAAGTCAATTTTCTACGCAAATTCGAAAAATATGTAACGTTGGATCTCGTTGGTTTCCTTTCAAGAAAGCAAAATGCGACGAGAAATTTTCAACATGACAAATCGAAATACGTGTTTTGCAACTTGGACCATCGAAGTGTTTTCATTTCATCGCAAGAGTTTCGACGACTGAGCAGACTTTCCCGAACTGGCCGCCGCGCCGGTCTGAAGCTATAAGACTCTTTTCCAGTTGCGCTAGAATAATTACCATAAAATTTACTCATTTGTGGCCTTGAGCTTAAGATCAGTTCTAAACTAGCGGTCGTGGCGATCAGCAAAGCTGTTTTTATTGAGAAATTCTGAGAAAAGGCGGCCGCGCTTTGGCAAAGGGAGAATTAGTAGTTTATCGTACGCTATAGAAGATTAAAAAAAGTAAGAAAAAACCCATAAAAGGGAAATTCGATTTGGGACAAAAATGCCTCTTAATTGAGAGTAATTTGTTTCAGTCTTACGCTCATTAAAAATACACGGATTAGAAAAAATCTGGACCTCAGTCCTCTAATGTTTCCAATCGTCTCATCAACATGATCTCCCCCTTCCCTTCACCACCTTTTAAGGAAATTTTGTTGAAGATCAAATATGATTTTGAAAATAGGAAAAAATAATTAGCAAACACTAGATTTTTCGAGGTAGCGCATGGGCCATATAGTAATGATCAGGACGCTCTTTTTCGGGGGACAGTCCCATTTCCAAATTTATGCATATGTTATAAGAGGTGTATTATATGGTCGGTCCGTTAGGAGAAAAAGAAAAGAAAAAAAAGAAAGAAAAGGAGTGAAGCAGCGAGGGAAAAGGTATGAAAATTTCAGGTTTGATCGGTGGACATCTTTGCAAAGCTGACATCTTGCAAAATCGCTACCTTCTGGTAGTGTTTAAGGAGAAAATATTAGTAATCCTCTTATTTCGAGGTAGAAGAATACATCTTAAAATTTCAGCACTGAATCGAAAATAAAATTTGTATTTACCTATCCGTGTAACTTTATGTATAAACGATACCCGTTATTAGCTGAACAATAAAGCCATCTGATGAAATTCTGTCTTGCTCTAAAATTCAACAGGAATTTTGGAAAGTAAAAAAAATAAATGGGCAGAAGTTGTGTACAAAGTAATCTAATGATGAACATACCATGATAGATTCTATTCATTCGATGGTGTAATACAAGCGCGTTGAAAAGTATAAGCATGGCTCATTCACTGACATCATAATGTATAAAAAGCGTTATCGTAGCGAATCGCTGACCACACCAAAGACGGGAAGAGGAGAAACTTCAAAATTAGGTATTGTCACACGCACCGTATAATGTTAAATCCTCGAGGGTTTTTCTTTTTTTTTTTTGGTGGTTTTGTTTTTCTCTCTCTAATTAATTTGAATAATCTAATGCTGATCATGCGAATATTAGACTAATGAGTGGGCGCTATCGTGGAAAGCCACAAGGAACTACTTCTGCGATCAAACAATCAATCTGCCTAATGGTCACCGAATAGCTGAGTCTTTAAAAATTCCGATGACAACATTAAGTCGGTAACTTTCATTTATCAAAATTAATCAGAATAATCACATCGGTACACAGAAAATGGACAAAAATTGTCGGAACGAAAGCTTGCACCAACGACCCATTTGCTAAGACCCATTAAATAGTACCATGACATGACCATACATATATTAAAACCCTGGCATTACCAAAATTTCTGAGAATTGTCTCTTATAATATCAAATGCCTAATTAACTGATACCTCGGCAAATTTTTTTGTCAGCCAAAGGAAACACAGGGAGGAAAAATGAGGCAACAGTTAAAGTTGAAAGAGAAAAAAAAATTGCGCCTAAAATTGAGGAAAACTAGACTTACTCGAATCTGCCAAGCAGAGGTATTTGTTTGAGACTATGACGAAAATAGCTTTCATAATCCCATATAGTTATTTCAGTGCCTCGATCTTTTCTCCATAGTTTAATTTGAACACATCCAACTTCATATGCCTACCAAGTCTTCCGCATACAGAATATCCATCCGATCTCATTTATTTTTACACTCAATTTTTCCAACTTTTTCATGATATTATTATTAGTCACGATGAGGGGTTTAACCTTCCTTCCCTCCCCCTTACATTTCCACCCATGTTCTTATTTACATGTCCTTTCGGTATTAGCCGGATTGCGATTCACTGAAAAAAAATTCTCGGCGTTTTTACCACGGTCTGTTGGTACCTTTACCATCTCACTTTTTTACCAATTATTGGTAATTTTACTAAGGCAGACTGGTAAGCTTCCCTAAAAACTGGTATTTTTACTGTTTTTTCAGGTAAGAATACCACCCTTTATTGGTAATCAATTCCCGGTAACTTTGCCATTTTATCTCGGTAATTCTTACCACAGTCGATAAATAATATTGGCGTTTTTACCAAGGTCCAGTAAGATTACCGAGAAAGTTCAACAATTTTACCGAAATTTCTCGGTAGAATTACCAGTTCCATATATGGTACTTTTACCAAGAAAAAACTGAGATCAAATAGAACCCTGAATTCTTTGTAATTTTACCCTTTTTTTAGTAAATACACCGAGATTTTTTTTTCAGTGATGAAGAATCATGCGATCCCCTCTTGCAAGTAGACGGACCGCTCATGTTTTTCCAGGCTTTCTTATTTTTCTTTTTTATTCACTCTGGAGTATGTGCGAGAGGAGACTGCAATTTCCAAAACATTTCGTGAGAATACTGTTGTCAGCTTTTGGGTAAGGCCAGGATTAATTTGAAAAATATTGCATTAGAGCTTGCATTCTTGACTCATTAATGACTCATTAATGCTCAGAGCTCGGCTCGGACTGAGCCCAGATATTTCTTCCGTGTTTCGAAAAAGGTCAATCTTTTTGACGGACTTCGGAGGTGAATGAGACGGCAGCGTTGCCGTTTTTTAGATATACTTTTGGTCGGATCGGCGTCAATGAAACGGATGTATAGTGCTTTTTTTCTTTTCTTTTCTTTTTTTTACAAAAGCAACCGCAAGAAGAGTGGGCGATTGGAAGTTAATTCCAGCTTACAAATCAAAGGAAACGACCCAAAGCTCTCATCTGCGGGGAAAAAGTGCCACTATGTGCCAATAAGGCTTAATTATTTATACAAAGTCTCAACACTTGGAAAAAGTGAGGGGTCGAAAATTCGGAAAAATTGCTTTACGTTATCTTTATAGACAATCCCTCGAGTTAGTCTTTCCATATGAGCATGTATCTCAGTTCAGATCTATGCACTTGAAACGAGAAATTGAAATTGGAAGTTACCGATTTGGGAGTCACCCAACACGCATACGCTCCCTCTTTCGTCCCTCCACCGAGCATATAGGTTTTATCCATTTTCAAATGTGGCGCCAACATCTGATTTCAGCAGCTTGCAGTTTTCTCAGATTTGTTGCATTACTCTCAGAAAATCGTATTTTTACAAGCCTACTTTTCACTTACACATTGGAACGGGTTAAGAGCAGTGGCATGGCGTGAATTGCGATCCATCGATTGTTATGCCATAAACCTATGGAAAAGGATCGATAAACAGGGTATTCGCAGCGAACACCTTAACAATTGATTCTTTATCATAAGTTTAAATGGCATAACAATCGATTTATCGCAATTCACGCCACGCCACTGGTTAAGAGGCCGTTCAAGTATTATATTAGCCACCTAGAGGGAGGGAGTCTGAGCTTGGCTTACGGGGTCTGCAAGGGGGGGGGGAGGAAGGTCAAGCCTATCTTTGGGCGAGCATCCCCCATTTTTGTAAAGTAAGATCTTTCAATGTAAATAATTTTATTAGGAAATTTTTCAGGTTTTCTTCGTTATTTTTTTTTTAAATAATAGGAGAGGGGGAGTCAAAAAGTTGGCCACAATGACTTGCGTACCTAGACGGCCCCGCACGACGTAAAGCCTAGCAGAAAATGGGCCCATCGCGGAACGAAGAGACAACCGCGGACCAGGAGGTAAGTGGGCGCATTTAAATCAAAAGGACCCATATCCATTGTAGGATGAGCCCTGTGATACACG
>NW_017548279.1:13250-30403 GCF_001854935.1 Bemisia tabaci | reverse complement strand
GTTGAGTCAACTGTAATTCTGGTTGAATCATCCGGAAAATCTGGTTGCGAAATACAACCGGAAATTCTGGTTTGTTACAACAGAACTTTTTTTCAGTGTAGTATGAAACATACAATCAGAGAAAACAGATATCATCTCACAATAATCAATAATTAGTAGAACATGAATCGTTTCGATGTATAATACCACATTAACATTCAAAATAATCCACATAACAGTTAAAATCTGAAATATATATCGACCGTACTCAGAATGCATTGCGCAAAAACTAAAGATCCACCTTAAGAGCCCGACATAGCCGCCCTCGTTATGTTTTCAGAAAAGAGAGAGGGACAACATCAGTCATGTAATAACTCCGAAGTACAAATCGAAAATCGAAGTTTTTCTAAACCATAGTATTTGGAAGCGTTTGAGAATTTCGCTTTCATTGTCCTGATGAAGGACTTTAAAAATATTTCTATACTTATAATTATTCAGCGCATATTCAGCATTGGTTTTTTCATGACGCATTTTTCCACGTGGAAGAGTGGCACCTACCTACAGTTTCGAATTTTTCGAGTTTTTAAAACTTATAAAGGCAAATCATGATTTGCAGTTACGGATCTTCAGTTTTGTAAGGACATTCGGACCACATTTTGTAATTAAGAACTACAATTTTTGGCTCCGTTTAGAAATGTCTGAAATTTCTTGGCTTTGTTTTTTCCGCGAAATGGTGTGGACCCAGCATCATTTCTCCACCTTGTTACATATAGTTCGGGCCCCCTTCTTAGTGTTTTTTTTTTTTTTTTTTTTTTTTTTTTTTTTTTTTTTTTGAAATATATACCATTACTTCTCGTAAGTGTGACGTAACGTAAGTGTTTTTACGGATGAGCCAAAACTTATAGTTTCTAATTACAAAATGATATCCATTTCTCAAAGGGCCTTACAAAGGAGAGGGGGCATCGGGTCAAAGATCATTAAGATAAAAATTGAACTACATGTTGTAATTAATTGTGAACAAAAATTCCTGATTCAGGTCAGAAACAACTTATGCATCATTAGTTCCCCCATGCATTCTAGTATTTTTACGGATAACCCAGAAACTGTGGATCCTAATATGTAAAATTCAATAATTTATTGTGGTGGTGTATTGTAACTAACCAAATTTTCCGTTACGGTAGAGTGCCTTAAAATATTGATTTTTAAAATGTTCCTTTTTGGTCTTACATTCGATTGGTACTTTTTCTTTTTGACCTACGTAGAAATTCTCGAGCCTGAAGCATATTTAAGGCGACTTAAAAGGCGACCGGTGTTGGTCGGCTCTCTCTCTCTTCGCTCTCTCCCTATCCCTTCTCCCCTATTTGGGGGGGGGGGTCAAACATGCATATACAATATCAAAGGAATGTCCTATGATAAATGAACCATCTTCCATTGTGATATTTGCAATTTTGTGGTAATATTCCTAGAAACATAACTTTCAATACTGAAACAATATTGCCATAGCCCTCTTCGCAATTTCAGGGAAGATATTTTCATCAGCTGCTCAGATTAAAAAAAAAAAAACAAAAAAAACAAAGTAAAAACGTTCGTGGGGAGGGGGGAAGGCGAATATATATACGAGCAGTAAGCGTAGAAGAATAACTATGGAAACAAAAGGAAGCTCAAAAACTTTCATCAGCTGATAATCGGATGAAACATAGAAAGGCCCGCAGTGTTGCCGTTCATAGCATAGAACAGCGGAAATCAAGGGCCAATTACGCGCGCATAGCTAAAGGTATCCGACGGCCACCCGGCAACGGCCGCGTCAGGAAATATACCCGCACTGCTACGTCTCTCTTTCCAACACACACGGGCTTACGGGAATATCCGCGACTTCCGACCGCGGTTACTCGCGAACGGACGGGCGGATCGCGAAAAGAAAGCTTATTGCACCCCTCGGGGACAGTACCCGTCGAACGGCTAAGTTCGCACCGATTCCGACCGGTGGGAGCGGGGAGGCGAGCGTGATGGATCAGTGTATGATCAATGTATTTCCCTTTTATTAGTTAGAATAAGAAACCCACAGCTTAGCAGTCCGACCGCGTTGTTCAAGTTTCTGGAGATTACTCTCGAATTTTTCCTCACATTGAATAAACTCACTATCCCAGCAATATCATAAATAGAATCGGTTTGCAAACTTGAATAAAGACCCTTGGATCCTTTTCAAGTTCAACAGGAAGCTACATAGTATCACAAATAATTCCCGCAAATGCAAGACAAGCCAAAGAGTGCGCTCTTGCTGCTCGAGAATATGCATGCCCTTCCATTATGTTCTCTTCAGAATTAAAGGCATAAACAGTGTGAAATAATCTTTCAAACTACAGCCATTCGTACGAATCCCGCGGAACCTATAAATGACATTCAGACGTAAAAACCACTTAACCTGACAACTATATTCGAAAGCCGGAGATCTGCAGCGGCATTGTAGAGAATGTCAAGAGCTTTTGTGTATAATGGCTGGTCAAAAGTAATGAAGGCAGTTTCCTGATTCAATTCTTTTGCCTTTTGAGATGCTGTAGAAAGCGCAGTGTAAATACTACCGTAATTTGTGGGTCGTGAATTGATAAGTGGCAAATGAGAAATGAAAGATGTTTCGATGGGAAGCTCTGCTTCCGATCGCTCCATAAAACCAGCCCAACCAGGCTCATCATCAGGATTTCTGGTTTTACCAAACAGCGAAAAAAAAGCAATTATTGATTTAAAAGTCTCTTGAGAGAGTCATCGTCGACCCCTGAAGGGCCCTGGGGAATCAGGGAGAACGTGCGGAGCCGTTTTCTTTGGGGTCATTTTGAGGTCTGGTAACAAAATAAGAAACAGATTGTTAAAAAAAATTAGAGAGCGAAAGTAAGTCAAAAGATGATGGTATGATAATTTCGCAAATAACTTTCCTGTAGTCCAGGTCTTCGATTTTAATCTCCGCGCTCTCCTCTGGGTTTTTCTTCTCCAAAGACGGATATTTAATTGTGCCGAATTTTTTTTTTAGGATAGTTGCGGTGTCTTACAATCAGCATAGACACTATATCGGAATGACGAAACATTCAATCGATTGTTTGAGTGGTTTACTCTGATACCGTGACAAACATCAGTGGCGCGGTGTGAATTGCGATATATCGATTGTGGTGCCATTTAAACCTATGAAAAAATATCGATTATCAGGGTGTTCGCAGCGAACACCTTAGTAATCGATTCTTTACCATAGCTTCAAATGGCGAGATATCGATAATCGATTATTCACGCCACGCCACTGACAAACATATGACCACTTTCGCACCCCCAACGATGAGAGGAAAGTACACTAAACGATTCGTGACGTTAATATAGGGTAGCAACCCCTGCAACGCGGCATTCCTCTTTCGTGCTGTAAATAGCGGGTAGTTACGATACCAGATAAAATGCCACAAGGAGGGGGTGAGACTCGAGTTGATAGTGTCACAGGGTTTCGCTCATCGGTGCTTTCTCCGGCAACTCCGTTAGGATCTCCTCGGACGGGGCACCTATTTCGTCGAGTACAATTTCTAGTAGAAAACCTGAGTAATCTGTGGAGGTTGGGAGCCAGGAGCGGCGAGTTGAAGGCTTTTAGTGACCTTTAGGAACATAAACGGCCTTCTGCACAGCTTACGGTTGTTTCAGTTACGAATTAGCCCTTGTTATGTGCCATCATACCCCGTTGATGTAATGGTCCGGACCACGTACGGGGTGATTGAAATATTTGCGTGATGTCTCCTTCGATGGGATTTAACGAATTCAGAGCTAAAGACGGCAGGTATGCCATTTCGTATCTCTGTGGACAGCCTTTTTCTAAGTACAAACGGAATTTTTTAACTTATTGTTTCACCCACTTTTTAACCTTCGGTTTTGATTTCTTACTCTTCCTCTAACTTGACTATGACGTCATTTCGGGCCTTTACTGGTCCATCTCCACGTCGTGGCGGTATTTTTTCATGTTTGTAATCCATTGTTTCCAATTGGCTGGATTCATAACTTTTTTTCAAATTTTTGTAGTTTTACTCGAGTCCTCGCGATACTACACTTTTATGGAAGAACGAATTCACAATGAAACCTTTGTCTTGCTGTAATCTGAACCTATTTCGGAGTAACTTCGACATCGCAATATACTTTATTCGACCCGTGCAGTCCGCATTTGAGGACACATAATTTACCAGTGGAAAAGACCCTAAATTTGCGATCGTCGCGGGTTGAAGCTGACAGTAATTTTGCTGCACCTACTATCCGTTCCAATCGCGCGGCAGCACGAATTTACAATGTTGTCGTCGATCTTATCGCACCTAGAATTAATTTTACCTCAATGATAACCTTATAATCTATACAGGAAATAAAAGAAAAAAAGTCCTTCATGGTTGTTAATAGCTTTAAGAAGACTGAATTAGAGTTCTAACACAGAAGTTACGTTAACTTGGTGTGTTGATTCTGTTTTAAGGGTGGTCTGGAATAGAGGAGTCACGCGAAAATGGACGCGGAGACCTGAAGGTCGCTGCGCCCTCTTCCTCGGTTTTCTTCGTACGTACGGAGAGAAAGCGTCCAACCCAGGTGTAATGTACATCTATAGTTCTGAGTCAAGCTTATCGGAAAGGTACAAACTGTTGCGATTTAATTTAGAATAAAGGTATCACCAAACTGGAGTGATCCTAACGGCTGAATGTTAGCATAAAGTACAGGCTATTCCAGGGCACGTACGGTCGATTTTGCTGCGATTCAAAATTGCCACGTCTAACTTACAGTACTTACTTATACGTTGAAGTATGGACGTATAAATATGCGGACCAGTAGAACATCCGGACTAAAATATGATGCGTGGACGTGCTCACTGTTGCCCATTTTACGCATGGCCGTAATTTACTGGACGAAATTTGTACGTGGACAAAAAGTCGTTGACGGAATGTCCTGAAACAGCTTCCCTCGATTTTCTCCGTGTGTGCTGTGTCATGTTCACGGGTGTTGCGAACTTCTTTATTCCTCGCTTCTTGAGGTTCTTCCAATAGTGAACCGATTGGGATCGAGAAAAATTCAATTATTTCCGCACCATGGAATAGGATTCTATCGTAATTACTTACTTGATTGAAATTCAGGTAAGTCCGAATAATACATGTGAGAAGTATAAACTAGCAGGTGACGACAATAAAAATTGAAGAGAAACAAGAACTGAATAAGACCCGGCAGATTTTGGGCAGATTGGCTGCAAGCAAGCAAGTGTGTACTCTTTGATGTTATTATGGCTCCGACTAATTGAGGGTGGAGTTTTGATGGTCCTGGTGTTTCACAAATGGGAGCTGGTTTTGATGGTCCTGGTGTTTCACAAATGGGAGCTGGTTTTGATGTAACTGGCGTCGTACAAATGGGAGCTGC
The DNA here is from genome assembly GCF_001854935.1 of Bemisia tabaci. NCBI lineage: Eukaryota > Metazoa > Arthropoda > Insecta > Hemiptera > Aleyrodidae > Bemisia > Bemisia tabaci. The sequence continues at coordinate 25,021 of NW_017548279.1, read as the reverse complement.
TTCATTCGTCTCCTGACCTTCCGTTTCCTCTTCCCCCTTCTCTCCTGATGATTTTTGTTCTGCATCGGAAGATCCACTTTCGGTTGTTCCACTTGGAGAATCATCATCAGACGAATCATCAGATGATGATGATGATGTTGATGACTCCGACAGAACGAATGTCATGAACCGCGGATGGAAGATAATACCAGGGGTACAATTTTATACATATCCGAGCCGTATTGAGGGTGAATTTAGCGAATTTTTCAGAATCAATTTTCTTAGTATACGATAAAACTTGAAGGATGATATTGAACCTTAAGACTTGTAGAACTGAAATTTGAAAGGTTGTAAATTTTCAATTTCTTTATTGACTCTGTTGTATTCAGCTATCGCGATTTCATCCGATCCTTTCACGAATTTAAATTTAATAGGACGGCATAGCCAAGTGGAGGGAGGTTTGTCATTATTCCAAACTATGGCATTTTCATCATCCTTTTCAGGGCCGGATTTACCTACTTGCCGCCCATGGGCCGCCTGTATTTTGCCGCCCCCTTCTCATTCGTTTTGAAACATCAATTAAAACAATTAAATGAACGTGCCAGCGGGGGAGGGGTGCACAAGACGCGTTTACTCGTGTTGGACACATTTTTTGCGAAAGCCCTGTCAACACTACTAGCAAAAGTTCACGGAACTTTGTGCGAAAGTTAAGTTTCGTAAACCTATCTCTGTGTGGACAAGGCCTTCCATTCATGAGAAATGAACGAAAAAATTATGAAAGAACAAACGTGAATGTGGATTAATGATCTTAACTTCCGCCGCCGCCGCCGGCGCTAACCGCACCGTGTTTGGCGCAATGCGTGAAGTATTCCGACAGTCTTGTAGGCGCCGTGAGTTTCACGCCGACCGCTGCTGAACGCACTGTGTTTGACGCAATGCGTGAAGTATTCACGCTGTCTTGTTAACGCTATCCGTTTTACGCTGACCGCAATGACCGCACTCTGTTCGATGCAATGCGTGAAGTATTCGTGCAGTCTTGTAGGCGCTCTTCCTTCCTTCTTTCTGTCTTTCTCCATTTTTAAAATTATTTTTTATTTTTATGCTGAAAATTACGCACAACTCCTAAGAATAAACACCAGAACTGTATTTAATCGTGTATTTCTATGTAGGAATACTCACTGTTAATTTGAGTTACATGGATTTTGTTCACGGCTCGTAGGTTATTCTGGATTTTCACGTTGATGTTGATGGTGGTTTTCATCGTCGCTCTACTGCGAAAACCATGGCATCGTTTCCGCAACAATCCGACCGTCATATCCATCGATAAGAATTTCAGATCCTGGCGCACCTTTTTACCCGCCATCACATTTTGCCCTCTCAATGCTTTCAACGATACCAAGGCACGCCAAGTCATCAAAACGTGAGATTCGATTTCTTTCGTCATGTACTATTGCCGAATTTACTTTCGCGCATAGGCCGCTCCAATAATCAAATGTAAACTGTGCAACACTCACATAGGAACGAGTGCGTCTTCATGAGAGCGTTATCAGGCAACGCGCCGTGCCGTCGCTAAATAGTCACCAGAGACTCAGCGCGAAACTAAATTCGGCGATAGTGCACTGCATGCAACTTATTATGACTAAAATATGTACTAGCGTAATTAATTCACAGTCCAACGAAAATCCAACCTACCGTACACTAGTACACTGACGGCCATTATCCCGAAAATTAGATGCGATCAATAAGTTCAGACGACCTTGGCCAGTTTTGATATGACTTTTAAACTTTAAGAATTTCGAGGTAAACGCCCATACCATCCGGTTGAAGCCAGAAAACACTCGAGGTCAGAATTCTTCCAACACTCACCAAAACGGGATAACTCCATGCTAAAATCTGATCTTCTGGATCAGTTCTATCCAAAGTAAAACTAGTCCTGGAACATACGTAGATAAGTTCGTCGTGGTTTTCATATAAGTTATCGACACTCCTCTCAACCAACAACAATTTTTTCACAAGAATTTGGCACAAACAATTTTTTTGTCTGGGTAGCTCACTAAACTTCATGATCGTTGATGGTTTCCCCCTTTTTATTGAACGCGGATGGTTTGGCATTTCAGGGTGTGGAACGTCAGCGAATCGGAAGCTAAATTCAACTACTACCTGAATTTCACACGACAAGTGGTGAATTTGAATATAAACCGAAAAAGCCTCTCGAATTTTGATATCTATGCTAACGATTCCAGTTTGATGAAGATTAACATGCTAGACCTCGCCATGCAGGTAATTTATGACGGTAACGAAAATTTAAAGTTACTAAGTATCAGGCAGCATTGTTCACTCTGGATCAGGCAACAAGTTGTTATTCCGGACTAAGGTTTGTATGTGAATAATAACCAAGGTGTTGTGTTTAATATTTATTAATGACTGAGGTACCTTTCGGCTTATGCTATCTTCGGAGTACAAATTCTTAGGAACATAAGTAACTTTGGCCACAATAAGAAATGAAAACGGATATATTCAAATATTCAAACGGAAATAGAAAGAGCAACAAACCCGCTCATCAGGAGGTGCTGCGACTTATCAATGAAGCAGGAAAGTTCCAGCGAACGTAATTCCACGTATCGGTGAATTAACCAGTGCATGTAGCCACAATCAGCTAATTCGAATGTTTACGATTTTCATAGGTGTAACGCTCTGAACTTATTTGACTTTCTCTTAATCTTGACTCTTCGTGAGATGTCCACGATGTATTATTGTGACAACTTGTGTAAAACAAAGTGTGATAGATTTATGTTCGAAAGAATCTGTACTCCGAAGATGGCGTAAGTCGAAAGGTACCTTAGTGATTAATAAATATTAACACCTTGGTTCTTATTCACATACAAATAAAATGATGTTGTTTAAATCGAGCCTTATTGACAAAGGTTTCATTTTTGTCATCCAATTTTTTCAGTAATCAATGAACTCAACGCAGTATATAAAGTTTGTTTTAAGCTTTGTGAATTAGCATAAGCTCCCACACCCGCATTGTGGGATTGTTCAAATCGTACATCAGTTATTTATAGTTGCACAATCAAAGGTGCGCTTTTAAATGATGCTCTGTAAACTGCGCTAATTTTCAGCCATGGATGCGTATCAATTAAGTAAAATTATTTTAAGTTTTTCTTAACTATTCGTATGAAATTTTGATTGAATTTAATAATTTAGATAAAAAAAGAAAACTTGAAATTCGTGACTTCTCCTTTTTTAATTTTGAGTTTCCTCTTAAAATACAGAGAAAGGGAAGCAAGAATGATAGATGTTGACCGTGAATGACTGGAGTGAATTAGGTCAGAACGACTGATAATGTAACAGGTTACTATTAATGTATAGATAGGGAAGGGGGGCGGGGGGCCCGCTTACGCCGAATGAATTTGCAACAAATTTGCATGTAATTCATTGAACTCACAAAATTACTGTTGAGCAACGACTTATTACTCCCATCTATAGCTCATTTGCATATTAACAACGGTAGTGAACTTGTTGAATCGAAGAGACCTCTGCATGAGCTTTGATTCTTTTTGCAGGTGGCGAAAGCCTTTTCAGCAAGATTAAACGTTCATCAAGAAGGGTACAACAGCTCCAAGTTTAACCTAAGTATCTTGGAAGTGGGTCTGTGTCAGACTTTTGGTGGGGTTCTATCCGAGTACTTTTCCTTCAGGTAAATCCACGCTAGTTTCCATAAGAGCATGCATTGCATTGCGCGACATCATTATTCCTAACGAAGGGAGGATCAGAAGTGCACTTCATTGCCGATTGAAAAACCTTTTCAATCGGCCCACAGTAATTTCTTGAAAACAGGCCTGTTCATCTGACAACAATGTCAGTGTCAGCTGACAAAATGTATATTTTCTCTTAAGAGGTTAATAAAAGTTTTCAGTCTGTCTTTGACATCTACCGAGAATTGTTTTGGTATTTATTTATAACTAGCAACCAACCCGTGCTTCGCACGGTGATAAACCGTCATTAATGAAATTACACCATGTTATAACAATATTTTTGTATTAATATATTTTACTATACCTATTATGCCCATATTTATATTTTTCAATATAATTATTCAGAAGCTACAAAATATTTTTACATATGGGGGCTGTTGTTGTATCCATCAGCAAAAACAAAAAACATGTTTGCGAGTATCAATTTTGTAAATATGGTAGTAATTTATAGACCCAGCAGTCTTGAAAATAAAAAATAAATAACTGTTGTAAGAAGATGTATTTATTAATTTCAATAAATAAAAAAGGCAAATTTTGAGATGTTGCTCTACACTAAAAACATTAAATGAAAAATCATACAAAAGAATAAACTTAAAAAATATAAAATCATGAGTGTGACAGACATTTTGAGATCTTGCGCTAGACCTAAAAAAGTAAATGACAAATCCAACAAAAGAATTATTTAACATTATAAATAATAAATATTAAAAATTTTGGTAATCTCTTGTATTGTTTATATTTGTTTGTAGCTCTGGTATTTATTAATCCTGTAACAGAAAAATATACATATTATGAAAAACATTACACAAAGAAATAAAATAATTTGAATATTGAGGTAGCAAAAATCACTGAAAAATCATTGATACATCAAGCTTTAATCAGCGATTGACGAAATTTTGAGGAAAATCATGATTGAATCACGATTTTTTTTTTGTGCCTTCAAAAGGTCAATCATGATTAAATCATGATTTTTACCTGTTAAACACGTTGCATAGTCGGTTATTGAAGGCGCAAATAATCATGATTGAACGTTGGTAAGATCCTGATTAAATCATTTTTCATTTCTACTTTTTTACCATCATGTTTGAAACCACGCAAGCATTATGCGACCTGCAGGATATGGTTGTGGATTATTTCGAATTTTTTTTTTTAAATGATACTTTTTTAAAAACATGTAACACAAGTAACAAATCTACAGATGCCCCACTAATTGATGTGCAATTACTAAAAATTATCAAGAAGGAAAAAAAGCTCCAGAAACTCGAACAGAATCATTCAAGGAGCAAAAAATAGTTTCTAAAAAAATCATGATTGTATCATGACAAAATCATGATTTAATCGCAAAAAATCGTTACAACGTCCCAAGAAAATCTCTACTAAATCTTGATTATGCAATGATTTTAAAACAACATGAAAAAAATTCAATCAACTCATTATTGTTGTTCATAACTGTTGAAGCTTTGAAGCGTTTTCAATTCTCTGTGAAAGTTTGTTTGCATTAAATTAACATAAAACTTTTTTATAAACAATATTTTTGGTTTTACATGTTGGTTGCAGAACAAACAAATTTTCTGGAGAACTAACTCTTGAAAAAGCTACGTATACCTGTCCATGTGAAAAGCAATCATGCCTTAGATCTACACCAACTGTTTTTAACGCTAGACCTTGTGATTTATTTATGCTGATCGCAAAACAAAGTTTCACAGGGAATTGAAAACGCTTAAATTGGAACGGCAAGTTTGATGGAATTATAGGAATTTTGGGAATGAATACTGTTTCTCCTTCATTTGGGTCTGTAATTATTTTTGCTTCAATTAAGTACTTATGTAAAGCAGTAATAATTAATCTGGTACCATTGCACAATTTAGGAGGTTTTAGATTTCTTAAAAGCATAATGGGTACACCAACCTTTAAATGCAATGTATGTGGAGGACAACCAGCAGGATTTAAAGTGTTTAAAAATTCAACAGGATACTGAACTGCATTTTTCTGCATTTTTTTTTTTTTTAAAAAAATTTTTACTATGAGCGCATCATCTAACTAAAACCAAACCAGGGTTAAAATGTGCCCTAAAGCTTTCTTGATAACATATCAAAAGCTCGTTTTAGTTAGACGATGAGCTCGGTGTCAAAAAAGCCTCGGATTAATAGAAAACCACGAATTTTCGCTAAAATACGCCTGCAGACCTATGTTTAGGCAACCGTTTAACAGGTATCAAGTGGCCTATGGGCTAAATAATGATTATTTCCGTAAACTATAATGAGTCAACTCGGAAAACCCGCATAAATTTCCAGATTTAAGTTGATGTTATGCTATTAGTGAAAATATGCCTCCACTACTCCAAAATCCGTTATCTTCATAGCTGTTTGTATGGAAAATTCTATTTTTTTTGGACACAATTTAAGGAAATCTCCTTGTAAGAGTCTAAGAAGACTCGATAACTGCCCTCGATAATATACTTAGCGTGCATACAGTTTGAGAGACGTGTTTCCTTAGGATTTTTGCGGATGTCCCTTAAACGTCGATTTTTGTAAAACGTTTTTTTCAACCATGAGCGCATAATCTAACTAAAACTAAACCCTGGTTAAAATGTGTCCTAAGGCTTCCTTAATAACATATCAAAAGCTCGTTTTAGTTAGACGATGCGCTCGATGTCAAAATAGCCTCGGAGTGATAGAAAACCACGAATTTTCGCTAAAATACGCCTGTAGACCTATGTTTAGGCAACCGTTTAACACGTATCCAGTGGCTTATGGGCTAAATCATGATTGTTTCCGTAAACTACATTGAGTCAACTTGGAAAACCCCCCTAAATTTCTAGATTCTAGGAGGGGGCCAAAAAAGGCCCTTATCGATACCCCTCCTTAAGAGACAAATTAATCGAAATTTTGAGAAAATTCAAAGATGAAAATTAATCAAAATAAATTCAACTTACCTGTAAACGAAAATTCAAAGATGAAAATTATTCAAAATAAATTAAACTTACCTGTAAATTTGACCTTGTATTTTGAAATAGTATGGACTAACTCCGGAGATATGCGCTTTGGAAGCAGACAGAGATGCAAAAGCCATACAATTGTTGTACCTCAAAATGTTTGTCATGAAAATGGGTTTGGAGAACAGGTTGCGAGTTGGTCATTGATTCCAGGCTCGGCAATTCTGAGAAGACCATTATGACAACATCTGTTAAAATGGCCGTTCACCTCCTCTTTTTTGAAATTCAAGGCATCACAATACATGGCACTTCACATTTAAAAGTCCGAAATTATTTTCCGGATAATCATTTTCGATAAAATTATCAGTGCTCTGCCGAAATGAATTGAGGTTATTTCCCTGTTCACCCCTACGTCGTACATTATCCATCTCACTGAGATAGCCATCATGCCGCACTTTGCGTCGCGCGGATAAATTGCGAGAAACATTGCCACGCTTCGCCGGACGCCCACGCTTTCGACTCCGATCCATTCCCAATATTAAAACGAAGACGCGCACTTTACTAAAAATTCGGGATTCTCCATACACGACAACAAAATTCAAAAGACGACGCGCACTGTACCAAAAAATCGGAATTCTTCATAAACGACGAATGTCCATGATAACGAACGCCTCGGGCAGCCGAGTCATCAGCTGACCGAGAACGAACAGCACGGGGAAAACGAAAAACCGCGCATCTCCTAGCGGGACGAACGGGATAACCGTTTTTCCCGAGGGGGCGAGGGGGGCCAGGCACGCCGGCCGATCTCTATTTTTTTCCCGCCGTCGGGGGACCGGGACGGTCGAGCCGGTACCACCCGCGCACGGATCGGCCCGGCGGTTCGCGCTGAATTTTGACGCAAAGAAAAGGCTTACGGAATTATATATGGTGAAAATCACGTTCATCTTGCAAACGAACCATTTCACAGAATGAGAATCTTCTTTTAAAAAATCCATGGTAACTTTAAGAAATAGTGTGTCTTTGCTTTGAGTTTTTTTTCTATCCTTTCTTTGGTCATCTTTATTTAAAAAATGAATATGCATTAAATCTCCCTCCCCTTTCCCTCTAATTACATCAACTTTCAAGAATGAACGCAGAACATTCTTAACACATATGAAAATATAACGTGAAACTACAAATTTTGTGATTTCGGCAACACTGCTCCGGTTCGGAATCTCCAAAATTAGACAGAAAAAACAGCTGATCGAGACGCAATAAAAGAAGGGAAACCACGACGACCAGACGACGACGATCGATCGCGGAACACCGCTCTAACACACGGGTCACCCTTTTTTAGCGTGTTTTCAACCCTTAGAATCAAAATTTCGAAAATCGGACGACGAATTGCACCCCTTCAGCACGAACCGCACATGCGTACAAAGTTTCAAGGAAATCCGCCTTCGGGAAGTCGCTGAAACATTGGGTACAAAATTGGGGCCTCTCCTTTATAGTTATAGATTACTACGTAATTATATATTTTTCTTATTAAAAACTAAGAAAAACATGGTGACCTCGACGTGATCTTCATCTGCGCAATTTAGAAGACGTCAACGAAAATTAAAAGTTTTCACAAAAGTGGAATATACGGCCGAAATCAGTATTCAACCGCACACTGCACTCTTTTTCCCTTGCCTATATTTTTATCCAGTGGTTTTTCATATGGTTAAGGTTTTTAATGAGGCGGTATTTCTTGTGGACAATGAAGTTCATATAAATCTAATTCCATGCAGTGATCGATTTGATCTCCGTGGGATAACAATTCCATGCAGTGATCGATTTCTTGTACGTCGGTCCTGACGAGGCTCTCAAATTTGGGACAGCAGCGATATGGAACACTGCAAGTGTCGAAGCCCAATGGCCAATTGTGTGGATACATGTGACAACCGCCGTGTCATTCTCTCGCCAGCTCGGATTTTGGACCAGGACAACCTTCTTAGCGTACCCTTGCAAGGGGCCTTGGCCCGTATGATGGTTCATAAGAAAGAGATTTGCCTTTGTGGCAATTACGATGGATAAGGCCTTTACAATGGCCTCCAAAGTGACTGCTTCCGGGGCGGCGAGTTCTGTTATCGCAGGGTCCGTATTGTCCCGGATCATCCAATCTCCGTCTGGCCTACCGCCGCACGGTGGATCGAGTCAATGGTACAGGTCGGTCATGGGCGATTCGGGCGAATCGCATTTTTTAAGGGTCAAAAGTGTTCCTCAAGAGTTATATTTTAAGGATCTGACATTGATTTGGAACGAAACATGTTCATTTTTGTGCCAGAAGGCATCAAAGAGGGGCTTTGCGTAACTTTTTATTTTAGCGACAAATCGTCCGAGTCTTTCTATTCCATTTAACTTGCTTCTGTTTAAATTAATGCTAATTTCATTGACATATTCTTGTTCTTCAGAGTCTGGAGAACACATTGCACTAGTAATATTTTGTATTTGGCCCATTTTTTCAATGATTATGTTTGCGCTAATGTGCTCATCTCATAAAGCGAAAAAAAAAAAGTTTAGATAAACTTTTAACTACCCATCCGCCACCATCCGCCAGAAAAATGTGTATAGGCATGTTCGTAGGAGTCCTGAGAATACGATCCCGCAAAATTTGGGTGCCACTTTGCGCCACTTTGGCCGTGACGTCACTTTTTCTGTTGCGTTCCGAGATTGTGCGCGAGCCTTATCTCGAAAATCAAGCGACCGGTCAGCTACCGCGGCACTTAGCTTGCTTCTGTTTAAATTAATGCTGGTTTCATTAATTGATTCTTATTTTCCAGAGTCTAGAGAACACATACCGCTAATAATTTTTTGTATTCGGCCCATTTTTTCAATGATTATGTTTGCACTAATGTGCTTCTATCAAAATGCAGAAAAAAAAAGTTAAGGTAAACTTTTAACTACCCATCCGCCACCATCCGCCAAAAAAATTTGTATAGGCATGTTCGTAGGAGTCCTGAGAATACGATCCCGCAAAATTTGGGTGCCACTTTGCGCCACTTTGGCCGTGACGTCACTTTTTCTGTTGCATTCCGAGATTGCGCGCGAGCTTTATCTCGAAAACCAAGCGACCAGCGAACTCTCGTAACTGCTAAATGACCCAGGTAGGTATGATTCCTGTTCATCGGAAACTGAAAAACAAGTTTCACCATCAAGACGTGCTCTTCGGCCCGTTTTTCGTATTTTCATTATTTCCTAAACTACATATCTATAGGAGAACTAAAAAAAACAAATCGGGCATATTTTCACTCGGACATCCCTTCATATCCCTTATAGAAAGCTTTTTTGGGACGTATGCGTAGATAGCTTGAGGAAACTTTTAGCAAGTAACCCCCCCCCCCTTTACTTGCCTGGCCCCTGACTATGATGCCATTTTATCTGTTGGCCTCCGCGATCGCGCGCGACCGGTCACTGGTGAACTCTGATAACTGATGCTTCTTTCAAATACGTACATATTTTTTAATTTTTCACCTATCTCGATGTAAACAAAGTGCAGTTAGTGCGAAACTAATTACACTGCGAGTACGTTTTAACGTTACAAGTCCGGGAAATTGTGGAATTTTTGCGGTTTTTTGCGTTACTTGTTTTTTAAGTTTGATGCGGTTTGAGAGCGGAAGATGAGGATGAGAGTGATGGGGAACTGAATATGAAGAAGAAGAATAAGGAGAAGCAGATGACATGACTGTTACATGCATGTTTAAATTTGTTTTCTTTTCTTTTTTTTTCTAGCCATCTAGTGTTTTTTCTACTCTAAGTCCCTGTTCCGTCCTTTGAATGTAAATATGAATTTAAAGTAAAAGTTATCTTGAATATTTTCAAAGAATTCATAAATGTATTTCATTTGTTTTCTCACCGATCTTTATGCATAAGAATGATATCTTATGACAAAGTTTCGAAATTAACTTTGCAGTGAAGGGAATGATTTATCTGATGCAGCAGCTCATAACTGGGGAGGTATTTTTGCGTTTTTAAGACACTTATTAGTAAGTTTTCATAATTTTATTCATAATGTATCCTCTTCCATCATGAAAAATTAAAAACTCCGTCCTACGAAGTAAAACACAGACGCCTAAACTTTGCACCTGTATAGTTTTCCCGACAAAATGCACAAATACGGGTCTTCAGGTACGTTGTTCACCAAAAATAACATCAAAAATGAATTCTACGCGAAAAATTACATGAGGTAGATGGTACATAATCGATCAAATGACCAGGAATATTCGTTATCCTCGTAACATTGGAAGCGCAACGCTCCATGACCGACCTCTCCCATTGACTCGATCCACCGTGCGCCGACAGTCTCTGCGAGGCCTGTAAGAACGATCCCCGCAGCAGCACTCGCGTACAGATTTCTAATTTCAGGCGGGTTGCTGCTAAATGTTGTGCTGGCCCACGCCGCAGCAAACCCGGCAGCTCTAGAGAGATTAACATTGCTGAGAATCGGGAGTTTGTGATTGTCGGGTTGAGACGGGTCAACGCCGACGGGGATGGGCTATAAGAATGGGCCCTGTAAGGCCCATTCCTATAGCTTCAGTGTGATGCAACCCCAAATGACGTTCAATCCCATCACATCTTATCGCTTTTTCATTTTCCCTAACCTCCAAGCCACATGCCCCACATATCCCCACACTGTTATCCCAATTACCCATATTTTCAGTATTAATCACGGAAAAAACGAGCTTAGGGTTGGGACCTACATGTTAGTGCTGGGCACTAACGAGGGTTAGATCAAATGGAGCCAGCAAGTCAGAGGAGTGCTGGGCACTAAACAGCTCGAGGCTGGGTCACTAAGGAAAAAGTAGTGTCAAGCCCTAAAGTGACTTTGGAGCGAGCGTAAAATATCAAACGCCTCCGCCTGGGATCGAACTCGGGTAGCGCCGGTGGAAGACCAGCGCGTTACCACCAGGCTATTGTGACTCCGACGTCCCATGGGTGAATTTACACCAGTTAAGCGCAACTACGTCTCGCGGCATCTGATTAGCACTACTCATGTTCAGTGCCCACTGGTACTGCCTTCCGATGTTGAGCTGTACAGCGCTTAGACGCCAGCCCTCAACTACTCCCCACTAAACGGCCAG
>NW_017548279.1:0-13061 GCF_001854935.1 Bemisia tabaci | reverse complement strand
AAATGGGGGGGGGGGGGGAAGCGGGAAGCGGATTTGCGTGGAAAATGAACGTTTCCGTTTCCGGTTAACTACGTCCCTCCCATTGGAACTGTTGGATCCAACCAAGGAGAAAACCATGAGAGGGGTTACCAGCTGTGGTCCGCAGGATTGCTGAACCTGTGACAACAGTCCCCCATATGGTTCCACAAGTTCCTTATCGGCAGCAGTGGCATGGTCCGCAGGTATCCTAAATTGGTGGGTTCACGCGTGATTTTTCTGGGCCTCCGAGGCCTGATGGCCCAACCACCTCAACAGCGACCCTTTGGACCCCCAGGAATGCAGTTCCAAATGATGCCTAGACAAGGGACCACCCCGTGGACCTCTCATGCCACAAGGGGCCCCCTGGGGGGGCGTCCGGATTCGTCCACGGTCAGTTTTCTATGGTCCGGATTCGTCCACCGATGGAAAAGGGCCGATGTCCGGGCTCGTCCTCGGTCGAAAAACGCATTTCCGGATCCGTCCACGCGAAATAAATCTACTTATTTTAAACGGACGATGTGGCAAGAGCGCCAAGAACCTGGATTTTTCTATACCAACTTTGAGTCAGGTGAAATCTGCATCCTTTTATTTCTAAAGTGTCGGGAAAAATATTTCTGAGGGCACCATGTATCGCATTTTCGAAATCAACCATGATGCGTTTAGGAGTCCAGTCTGTGCAAAGGTTCAATTTTTTCTTAAATAACTTTTCGTACGTTTCTTGACTTTTGTCAGGGAGCAAACAAAAAAGTAGAGGAATGGTCAGCAAGGTCCACATCCCGGAGGACCCAGACCTAATTGGAACATAACACCCGGTATGCCTCCTCATCTAATGCAGGGCCGGGGGGTTACCCTCCACATCATCAAGGTCCCCCCACCATAAAGTTACCTCGCTCAATTAGCTCTGTTTTTTGCAAAATATGTTTCATGATCCCATGTCTCTGTCGCAGCAAATCGGAGTCCGCAACCAACTTCGACCCCCCACAATGCTATTACACCAGCGCCAGCTGCTATGGTCTTATGGAATTGCAGAATCTTTTTGATGGTGGGAAGGCGAGTACAGTTGAACGTATTACTTACCTAAGAAACATCGATAATACTTCAGTATACCCCCTCTAATTAAACTTTAAACCTGAATGGCTCTTGACAAACCTCAGCCAGATTAGCAGGCAATTTGTTTCCATCTTCGCTTGTTTCTATTTTCGCTTCGTGCGGACGATTACAGAGTTGAAACGAAGAGAGGTTCGAAAGGAGTCTTCCACAATTTATCACATTTTATGTAGGAAATATCGTGGAAATGTATCCATCTAATTTTAAAGTATCCTTATCAACTTGAGGGAGCTTACGATCGCGTAAATGGCATTTCAGGTCTACATCCACTCGCCGTTCGAAGTGGCGACATTGGAGAGCCGTTACGTGTTCATTTCGGCTCACCGCTCGGTGGGGCTGGAGTTCACTTCGCAGGAGATGCTTTCGGCGGATAGCGTGCGGTTCCTCTCGGTTGCCCAGCGAGGCTGCAAGTTCATGGAGGACGTCACCTACTCGAGCATCCCCGTCTACAGCTACAACATCTGCAAGATGCACTGCAGGAAGCAACTGGCCATCAAGTTTTGCAACTGCTCTCCGTATGTCTACTTTCACGTCGGTCAGTAACGTACAGAGAATCTCAAGTTTCAAACTAATTGCATCGAGTCAGGTGTAGAGGGTGGCTATCCTAGCAAAACGGCTGAGAGAGCCAACCTCTATACTAAACATCGGGAGACGTGAGATGAAATAAAGACGAATGAAATGGTGATGAATAATCTTTAATAAGTGACTAAAAATGAACAAGAACAGAAATGACAATGATATGATGGGGACCTCTCTCTACAAGGGTGGATGCAAGGGGAATAATATGTGCTCTCGGTGTACCACGCCTATGCTGGGGTAAATACGCGGCATCGCCTGAAACAGATGAGTATATATTCATCTGTTTATATGAAAATGTCTACATTAATCGAAAATGTGAATATTTATGTGTTGTACATCATGTCAAGAGTTAGGAGGTTACCTCCTCATCATCGCTGTCGAACTGGATCGGCTCCTGAAACGTCAAAAGTCTAACTCGACGAAATCAGTTAGGTAAGAGATATTTATAGAGGTCTTAGAGAGCCTTAGGAGGTTACCACTTCCTCGTCATCCTGGTCAAACACGATCGGCCCTTGAAACGTCAAAAGTAAATACAGTTAGGTTAGAAGCATGCATCGCGTATTTCCGCCCGTCTCCGTCATTCTGAGCACACTTTATAAGGGCCGGTGCAAGTGTTTCCTCTTGCGGCTCGAACAGACACATCAACTTAACTCCCCCGAGTCCACCTCGAGTCGGGCTCCGGTGCCGGTGAAAGAGACAAACAACGTAAGCACCCACGAAAACCCGTCTCGAAGGAAAGACGATAGAATAAACCGATAGATAAACAAAGAGGATCTTATATGTCTTATACTTTACGATTTTTCAAATTGAACATATTCAAAGCCCGAATGAAAATTGAATTTATCCAAAAACAGATAAAACAGTTTTATAAACAGTTTTATTTATTTATTTATTTTTTATTTTTTCATTATCCCCTCAAGTAGATTTTTATCTGAAGAGTATATTTTTCAAATGCATCAAAATTCAGGTATAAAGAATGACAACTAAAGCACAGCTGATTACAGCTCTGCTATTTGATTGATCCATGAAATCATGTAGAACTCTTGTCAGATAAGTTGGCAGTTGTTCTCTTTCTGTTTCCAAGCGACTGCGCTGACATTGTGCGATACCGAAAACCATCCGAAATCCAACCGTCCTTATGGGACTACTGAATCCAGGCGAATTTATAGATGGCCATGGCTCCTGATCCTTCTGTGTTACAGGCGCCTTGCGTTTGCGTTTCTTAGGTTAGCGTGGGATTAGCCCTTGTGTGCTATTTGAAGAAGTAAAAAAAAAAAAAAAAAAAAAAAAAAATGGCAAATATATTGCCAGAATCGCGTAGTACAAAGGGACATCGGCACGTGGGTGCCTCTAGGGGCGGGTTACATCTAATACAATGATACATGTTACATGTAATAATCGATTGTTTTCTGGGACAGTTAGTGAAATTTTGGGAAAATTCGCATGCGGAACTAATAAATTCCCCGTTCTTTTGCCACGCCATAAATGCCTCGTTCTAAAAATTGCGACACTCATTCTACATGTTATTATTATCAAATGTTATTCTACAGTTTATTACGAATATTAAAATTTACAAAAGTCTTGGCCTCTTGGGTTCTGGGGAGTCATCTGACGATTCTGATGGCCCAATGACGTCATTGGACGATTCTGTTGGCCCGATGATATCTGAGGAGTCTTCTGTTGCTGAATCATTTTCCTAAACAGAATAATACGTGTAATTAGAAATATGAAACATAGCAGTAAAAGAAAAAAAAATAAGTAGTAAGAAAGTAGTAAATAGAATGAAGACTTAACTCATTTTGCACAGGGAACGATTTATTAAAGATTTTTGAACAAAAAATGAGATTCGGCAACGTTTTTTCAAGATGGCGGCTTTAGCGGCATCACAGCCCTGCGTTTTTTTGGTCATGTCACGTTGCATGGCATGTCTTGATTGATTCTTATGAATTTTTTAGCGCTGAGTTCGGGTCAAATATCAAAAAAATTCCATCACGTCAGGATTTTCCGCAAATTCAAAATTTTGGTTTTTTGGGGGAAAAATTTCCGAAAAAATGATTATCGATATACTTATCCATGCGTATCACGTCGAGGTTAGGGTTATTTACTATTATCGCGGCCCGTGGTGGATTATGCGTATCTTCCGGGCTGGAGATGATTGTGTTTCTCATACCGAACCCCTTCACGGCCCCCCCCTCGGGGCATAGGGTTCCTGTAAGAGGGTTATATCTATGCACTGCTTGGAATTGCTTTTTCTAAGGTCCACCGCCGCCTTAGCGCATCGGCCTATGTTTATTTGGTTTACTTCCAAGCAGTCGTTTAGTACTTTTCGCGGAGCTGTCATCATTTGTTATTATTGTTTAGTCCGCGAGTAATGGTTTACGTCCGCGTAGCCCTTCTTGATGCAGTTGATGCATCTTACGATTTTATCGGTGCAGGTGTCCTTCATGTGGCCGAACCTTGCCCACCTAGAGCACGTCGGACCGGTGTCGGTGCACTGGCGTGCCGCGTGGTTAAAGGCCAGGCAGTTGAAGCACCTCCTAGAATCGAAGTGCTTCTTCGCTTGGCCACCGCACCAAGTTCCGAAACTCAGTGTTCCTAATTCCGCGATTTTAGATTGGATCTCCGGAGAGGCCTGGATGATCCATTTGTTGGTTGCCTCGTTTTTAGATTTACCTTTCACCATTCTGACGATAGAGGTGGTGAATTTTTCTTTCAAGATTAGATGCAACTCGTGGTTATTGTCGTACAGTGCTTCAATAGTTTCCTCTTCCGAGAGGTGACCGGGGGCTTCTTGGATCTCTACCCCTGTGAGGATGCTTGAGATTTCCTTAACTACTAAGTTAGTGTCAGCTAGAGCCTTTGCGATGATGCTATTAGCTTTGTAATTGTTCTTTAAAGTTACGACGACCTCCCGATGTTCATAGTCTCGTTTAGTTTTCAGTACGTATAGTCCAGATTGTTGTAGCCTTACGTTTTGTTGGACGATGTCCAGTACTTGGTCCGCGTTTAAGGCTTTGTCAGAGTCTTGGATTTGTAGGATTGTCTCGTTTGCGTTTTCCTCCCGTTCAGGAGCCGGAGTGGGCTTGGGAGTAATTGCGCGTTTTGTTCTAGGTAAGTTGTTCTTTGGCTGTGCGGGCACCAGTGGTTGCCTTAGGGGCGGCCACATGGAACCGTGCGTCTGCGGTGAGAAGTATGGTCGATGAGCATGAGTGGGTGGAGCCATGGGGTTTGGCCTCAGTGGAGGGAAAGCGGTATGTGTATCGTCGCGTAGTGGTTGCCTGTTCCTCACGGCAGGTTCTATTAAGGGTCTGTTTTGTTGAGACTGATTATTTTGGTTGTGATTGCGATTGGTGCGGTTAGAGTGATTGTTTAGAGCATCCGGTTTATGAGTATGTTGAGCGTTTATCTAAGGCAGCTGTCATATCTGAAGAATTCAAGTCTATCTTGGGGAAATTTTTGAAGATTTAATGAGGACAGAAGAGAAAAAAATCTTCCCAGAACAGTAGACCAGGAAACAGCACACCTTCGGAAGCAGTCATGTTAAAATCGGAGAAAACAAACATCATAGAATTAATTTATGAAACAAAACGATACAAAACAATAAAAAAGAATAAATTTTGTAGATTGAAAGACTAAAATATTTACTCACAACGACTGTAAACTTGAGAACTTAAGATTTCCAACGCTGCAGAATGGAGATGAAAACACACTATTCCACCAAACTCAACACTACGAAGACGAGAAGACACCTCTGAGGAACCGGACGCAATGAGACGAAGACGACGAATACGCATGGTCTATCGAGACTAGATCTGTCTTTGCGTTGAACCCCCCGCCCGCACAACTGCACAGTCTCTCCTCACCCATCGAAGTTTTGGCGTGACGTCAGCAGATTTCACTCGAGATGACGTCCCGCTCCCCGCCTTGACAGAGATAGCCATCTATTTTCAAATTTCCCGCTTGAAAAGCATATCGACGGTGAAACTACCAAACCACGTATCTCGTTTGCGGTGTTTAAAAATCTACGCTCACATTTTATTTTTTTGAAGTAGACCAAATCAATATCATTCCTTGAAATTTTCACGGAATTTTCTCCGCACAAAGAGGAAAAATCACAGAAATTTTCAAGACTGGATGTCAAGTAGTTTTTCATTTAAAAAATAAAGTATGACAGGAAGTCTGCGACGTCGCAAACCGAGATACGTGGTTTGGTAGTTTCACCGTCGATATGTTGACGTAGTGCGTAGTTAACGTCATACGTTCGTTTTCAAAAAGGAAGGGTGTAATGTATGTACTTTTTCGCAGCCATTTTAAAGGTGACGTGGTCGAACTGGCATGCGATATATCGCATCTTTTAGGTCAAAAATCTCGGCAGATTTTGAATTTTCAGCAAACAAAAGGACGATAGCCCCTGCGCATGAGCCTGAAGAATCATTCAAAACCCAAAAATCGGCAAGGTCCAGAGAAATGAAAGCAGGATAGTGTTTGGAAAAAAACATCGCATTCATTTTCTCGAAACTCAACGTCGTTTGAGTTTCGCGACGTACGAGGATAGAACTATCAACCCACCTTAGTCCCTCCGATCAATTTACAGCCTCGAGTGACAGGGTAGTCCCTCAAAGCGAACAATCCCTTACAACATTTTAAAGATAACAATGGCCGAAAGTTTCGGCCGACCCTTCAACAGTATGGAGTTTTAAGTGGTTTGCACCGAAAAAAAAGTAGCTTGGATCAAGCATGATAATTCTTGAATTTGCCGCCAAGAATTTTCTTTATCTTGCTTTAAGCTGACTCTTTCTTGATTCGAGAAAAATAATGCTTGGGTTAAGCTAAAAAGTAGCTTATATTAACCAGCAAAATTCTTGATTTAAGAAGAAATACTTCTTGGCGGCAAATTTAAGACTCTTTTCTTTCCAGTGTGGTATGACAATTTTTTCAAAACCCGACTTATACTCCACGAAATTCGTATGATTTTACTCTCATTGTTTTTACGAAGGACCCATTTTTCGGCCATCTTTCAGATCCGGTTCAAGTCTGCGACGCTCTCGGTTTGAGGTGTATCCAGAAACACTTGAAGTCCATTTTAAAGTTCGAGGACACAAACGGCTCTAAAATAGACTGTGGCTGCATCCCGAATTGCAACGAAGTCCTTGTCACCTCGTTTACGGATGAAAATACTGTCTGGTAAGCACTTACCGAGAGAATGATCCACCGAAAATATGATGCCACTTTCTTGAATCAAAGGGCTGGTGTAATTCCTCACTGTAAAACATGATGGCTTGTATTGTCCGTTTTGGTAGGTCAGGTCGTCAATTTCATCCCGAGCTTAAGATGCCATTTTCCTCGTTAACACTCGTATCCATTGTGAATTATTTTGCTTTGATTTTTTGCTCTCTTACAACCTGTTGCTGAAGTCCTTTACCATTCAATATGTTTTCTGAACTAGAGGTTGATATTTCTCGTGCGTGACGCGAGATATCGGTCGCTTGTTCAGAAAACATGTTGAATGGCAGAGATCTAAATCAAGAATCAATCAAAAACTATTGCAAGAAACCCAAGAAACCCTCTGAATTTCAGCAAGCAATTTTTTGAGGTTGACAGTGCAACGAACATGTTGCCTTTACGCTAAATAATATGACTGCTGCTTGAAAGCCGTGTGTTAAGTATACTATTAAGTGCGAAAAAGGGAGGGTCTTAGCGCAGGTAAAATCAGAGTTAATAATAGCCATCGAAAAATCAGGGATTGATAAAAATCAAGAAATTTTAAAACGAAGGACAAGACGCTCTCCGTCAATGATTAGAAACTTTTCTGTTTCCAGGACAAACGAAGTGGAGTTGAATTTCTCCCGCTACGCTTGGAACATCCAAAAATTCTCGCGAGAGAGGTATATCAGGAACGTTCTCTACAACGTGGAAGATTTCGTCGTATCCGTCGGGAGCTTTGTGGGGTTGTTTCTCGGCGGCAGTCTTCTGTCTTTAGTCGAGTTATTTTACTTCTTCACCCTCCGCCTTTTCTGGTATTTACAAGGACGCAGCTAGGAACATGGACGTTCTATGAGAATTTAGTGAAGTAACCGTCCCCCTGAGACTAGGCCACCCGGCTACGGGGCCCAGACCTCAAGAGAGAAAAGGAAATCAGAGAAAGGAAGACGATAAGTTAGACTTTTGAAACGACAGAACACAGCAGGGAACTACACACACTACAAAAAGGGACTTACAAAAAGGGACTTAAAAAATGGTTGGGGATAAGTCCCCAACCTTTCAAAAATATACTCACATCAGGACGCGCGGTCTCGACCCGGGTCTCACAGGAACTGACTTCCCCAACGGCTCCTGGGCACGCCATCCCTGATTGGCCGATCCATCCTCATTTGGCAACTGCAACCAATCAGAGATGGCCCACCCGGAACCACCGGGGAAGTGTCGCCCTCTGGCGAAACTACTTTGATATACCTTGCTACACCCCGAAGATAAAGAGCTTGATGCAAAAACGGCTTTTTTCGCCCCCCCCCCCTCTGGAAGTTCCTCAGACTTTGTCTATTGATTACTCATACTTGAGCGCTTCTTTTCCCAAATTTTCAGACCCCCAAAAAATTTTGGGGGGGAGCTAGGGGGGGTGGAAGTCAAAACCTATGAACCTCGATATCTCTTGAACAAAGAAAGATATCGAAGTCCGGTTTGGACGAAAAATCGTCTGCAATTGCATACTTTAAGATTCTAAAGGTCGAAATTCCGATATCACATTTTTAAGTCAACATATGTGCTTTTTTCCAGTTTTTAGGTCTAGAAAATTTCTTTTAAACGAAAAATTTACTGGCGATTATCACTTTGTCTTCTCTATCCATCTAGTGGAACAGACGGATATGGCGGTTAAGTTGAAATGTACTTTATTCTCTAAGAAGAATTCGGAAGATCTGCGCGATCCAGTCCTACCTGCTTGTTCCGCGCCGATCTTCTGAGACATGGAATTCAAACCTAACTTGCGGTTCCCGGGCCATCTTGATTTTTGGATTTAGCTTCCTGGTTAGCATTCATTTAATAAGTAGAGAGGTAGAAGAATATATTTAATACAAATTAAGTGCTGTAATATTTTTTACTTGCATCCCTCACGGAGCATATACAGAATGATCGCAAGGAATATGGCGATGATAAGTTTGTCCTCTCTTCCATTTAGTGGAACAGACGGATACGGCGGTTAACTTGAAATGTACTTTATTCTCCAAGAAGAATTCGGAAGATCTGCGCGATCCAGTCCTACCTGCTTGTTCCGCGCCGATCTTCTGAGACATGGAATTCATTCTGGTTAGCATTCATTTAATAAGTAGAATAAGAAAGTAAGTTTTAATAAGTAAGTTGGTAGAAGAATATATTCAATACAAATTAAGTGCTGTAATATTTTTTTACTTGCATCCCTCAGGGAGCATATACAGAATGATCGCAAGGAATATGGCGATTATCACTTTGTCCTCTCTATCCATCTAGTGGAACAGACGGATATGGCGGTTAAGTTGAAATGTACTTTATTCTCTAAGAAGAATTCGGAAGATCTGCGCGATCCGGTCCTACCTGCTTGTTTCCGCGCCGATCTTCTGAGACATGGAATTCAAACCTAACTTGCGTTTCCCGAGCCATCTTGATTTTTGGATTTAGCTTCCTGATCTGCATTTACTTAATAAGTAGAAAGGTAGAAGAATATATTTAATACAAATTAAGTGCTGTAATATTTTTTTACTTGCATCCCTCAGGGAGCATATACAGAATGATCGCAAGGAATATGGCGATGATAAGTTTGTCCTCTCTATCCAACGTGTGGAACAGACGGATATGGCGGTTAAGTTGAAATGTACTTTATTCCGTACCGATCCTCTGAGACATGGAATTCAAACCTAACTTGCGTTTCCCGGGCCATCTTGATTTTTGGATTTAGCTTCCTGGTTAGCATTCATTTAATAAGTAGAGAGGTAGAAGAATGTATTTAATTCAAATTAAGTGCTGTAATATTATTTTACTTGCATCCCTCAGGGAGCATATACAGAATGATCGGAAGGAATATGGCGATTATCACTTTGTCCTCTCTATCCATCTAGTGGAACAGACGGATATGGCGGTTAAGTTGAAATGTACTTTATTCCGTACCGATCTTCTGAGACATGGAATTCAAACCTAACTTGCGTTTCCCGGGCCATCTTGATTTTTGGATTTAGCTTCCTGGTAACCATTCATTTAATAAGTAGAGAGGTATAAGAACATATTTAATACAAATTAAGTGCTGTAATATTTTTTTACTTGCATCCCTCACGGATCATATAAAGGATGATAGCAAAAAAGATGACAGCAAGCACTTTGTCGTCTCCATCGTGTGGAACAGACGAATATGACGGTTCTTCCGGGCAACGAAATAAAAAAAAATTATGAAACGTCCTGAGAGAGAAAAAAAATAGTAACTTCAACGAAAGAGATCAAATAGTGTGAAAATACAATGAGAGACACTGTTTCGGAAAGGGAGGGAGAAACAAATTGAGATCATGGCCTAGCCATGAATTGAGATAATTCCAAAACGGTATTCCGGTTTCCGCAATGAAAAAGTGCGCGAGATAATGGGTGTAGAGAAGGACATCGTGCACGATATCAGGTCCAGGTATGGACATGTGCGAAGGATGGCAGAGGTCGTAGCCCGATTCCGTCCCGAAATTAAAACCAGATTCCGATTCCTCTAAATAAAAGCGGCAACATCGCAGCAATTTAAATGGTAGCACAATAGAAGAATTAGGAAGTGATAAAAGAAACTCACCATGCGATTACGTTGAGAACCAGCTTCTGAGTAAAAATGTTGAGAAGTGTAAACTGATGGGGTGTAATGAGCCCGATGCGTCAAACGGTAAAAAAAAAAAATTAATAAAAATGGTAATATTACAGAAGCATGTTAGGCGTATTTTTATGGGAAACAGCGCAAATAAATTTTGAATAGAGAATATTCACTGCTATCACCGAAGAGTTTGATGAAAAAGGGAGTTAAACGCACTTCCTGAATTTTTCGCCACCTCGCCTGCCCCAAGTGGAAACGGCAACGACTGATAAGACATCCGGGAAAAACTTCGCGCACAGCTTTAAGGATACCTGATTCGAAATCGGCAATTACCGTGAGAGGATGAAATATAGACGATCGGTTGCCCAAGTAGGTTTTCGATTGGGTTCTTTCCGGAAGGCGACGACGTCCTGTGAAAGGTTGACGACAAGGGGTGTAGGAGGAGATCAGAAGGTGCCAATTGCCTAATGATCTCTGGGAGGATAGGGGGCAATGGCGATTGGGCGTCGCAGAGCGCGAGGCTGCGTTATACAAGCAGTTTAATGTATGTAAGTGCTGTACTCATAAATGAGCACTTTAATATTTGCACTGGAAAAAAAAACACAATGGATCTAGAGTCCAGACTCTTGAAAACATTGACAAGAAAAAACACTATTGATTCAATCGGATGTTTGCTTGAATCAAAACGAAATCCGCTTAAATTAAGAGGCTTCGTTCTTGATTTAAGCTAGATTCTGATCGAATCAATAGTTCTTTTTCTTGTCGATGTTTTTAAGAGTCTGGACTCTAGATCCAATGTTTTTTTTTTCCAGTGTGCAAGCAAGTAAGCTCACAGTGACGCCGGCTTCACTTTCATACGTAGTCCTGCTGTGTCTTCGGAAAATCGGATGACAGTCAACTTCCAGGCCAGCTTACCCATATGTACCCGGTATTTGTGAAACAACTCCTCTTCATTTGAAAATGGAATAATTTCAAGAAAAGTTCATGCTGTCGTCTGTTCTACTATCTTGACCTTCAGGAAGAAACGAAAACGATGTTCAGTACGTAATGGATACTTGAACATCATTTTCCGCACGTGCTGGGTAGTCGGGCAGCTAAACCAGTCATTACGGTCACGCATTCAAAGTCTGCATCCGGCGAGGAGAAAACTGCAAAACAGCGGCTGGCGGCGGAAGGGGGAAACGGCATTAATCACTTACGAGGGGCGGCGAAGGGGTGGGGCTCCTCAAGTCGGCGAAACGGAGGGCGTCTTTAATTACTGGCAGTTCCGTCATCAGGGCGCGACTTGCGCTATCTCGCGCCAGCGTGCCAGCAACACAACCTCGGTTGCCGGCCGTCCGGAGCCAGAACCGCGTATCCGTTCCGGGATGCGAACGGAAGCCACGCGGTTTTGTGATCGTTGGGTCTGGGTCCCTGCTCGCACCCGAAAATCACGCAAATGCGATCGTAGATACGACCCGGAGACGCGGTTTCAGGCGGGGACGGGAGTAGTACACAGGGTCGTGGATACTACTCTGTCGTGCTGTGGAAAAACATCGTATGAACATTCGAGAGTAGCCACATTTTCTCCGATAAAATATTTATTTTTGAAGAAAGTTGTGAATATTTTCCTTTGAAACACTCAGGAACTTTAGGTGAAATTGCGTACAAAATTATCTTTGAAAAATGATCGGAAAATACTCATTGATTCACCAGGAAATTTGTGTTTTATCAAAGGAAATTTGGCAACGCCTGAAGGCTCATACGGCGTATTTCCTTAGCACGGCAGTACTGACGGGGATGCGATCCGGCAGCCGGGCCGGGCCCACTCCATATCTTTTCGACACTTCCGCGGAACATCTGTTCCGGGTGCTTCATCTTCGCCGAGTCATCGCTCGGCCCCGGCGAAACAAAAGGCGCCGATAAGGGAGAATGCGCTCCCGAGTTTTTCCGCCGCACGTGAGCGTAGACGTATCGGAAGATTACGAACGTAAGAGCCCAACTTTCCGTAATTAAAGTTGCGTCGCACCTGTTGAACAACGCAACTTCGAACGTAGTAGGCGGGCGAGATTCGCAGTCGCTCATTTCGCAGCTCGTCGAGGACTTCACTACCGTGGTAAGTAAGAACGACGTATGAACATTTGAGAGTCGCCTTTCCTTCTACAAGATGTTCATTTTTGAGGAAAATGGATATGTTGCATGTGTGAGGAATTTGCGATATGACTGTTGATTCTTATGTAAAAGTTTGCGAGAAACTCGATGGTGCCACTGGTTTTCTCTGAAATCAACTCCCAGCTCAAAAAAAGCTCTCAAGTTGAGGCCAAAATGGAGGGGATATCCCACCCTACCCTGAGAGTCAACCTCTACATCAAGACAAACTCTCTATGCAAAGATAGGGAGCAAATACATTAGCAGTGTTACCGTGTTTTCAGTTTTGGAGTCCCCAAATAATAAGGGTAATATGGTGTTCCTGAAATGGCAATACACAGTATCTTTGAGTAACGTCCACTATTGGCCAAACGTTCTCCTCTCCAAGTTTTTTTTTTTTATTATTAATTTATTGTTATGTTAA
>NW_017548230.1:0-11130 GCF_001854935.1 Bemisia tabaci | reverse complement strand
ATTGGTACTTGGGTGTTTTTAGAATTCGTTGTCGGATAAGTGTTTTCAAGTAAGGTTTTGGGAAATTTAGCGTAAGTGAGAAGAAATAGCGCGTAAGTGTGTGCTTACGTCGTTATAGCAAGAAAGGAGGGTTTTAAGGACTCTTAAGAACTAAACGGCCAGCAGGCCCCTCCTACGGGTGATCAAGGATCGGAAGGGTCAACCCTGCAGCCAGGAGCGACCGGGAAAGTGCGGAAAGTGAGCTAGAAGTACCAGGACGGCAGAAGACCAGTACAGGTCATCTACGGACTTAGAATAATTTCGAATAGTGAGAGTCGTATAGTGTTTTGGGACTTATAAATTCGGCTAAGACGAAAACCGGACTTAGAAAATTTCAAAGAAGTTGGACTTAGAATTTTTCGGGAGAGTCTGAGAAAAGAGGGCTGTCATCGACGTGCCTGGGTGTGGTCGGGACGCCAATCAGAAAAGTGTGTGTATAATTGTGTATAAGTGTCTCTGTGTGTGTATAGTATAAGGTGTATTAGTATCGGTACTTGGGTGTTTTTAGAATTCTTGAAATATAAGTGCTTTCATATATGGGTACAGGAAATATAGCGTAAGTGGAAAGGAATAACGCGTAAGTGAGCACTTACGTCGTTACAACGATAAAAGTAGGGTCGAAGGACAGGAAAAGGCCAGCAGGTACTGCTTGCAGGGGATTCAAGCCTGCAAGGGCCAACCCTGCGGTCAGGAGCGAACGGGAAAGAGCCGAAAGTGAGTAGAAAGTACCAGGTCGGCAGAAGACCAGTACAGGTCAGCTACGGACTTAGAAAATTTTCGAATAGTAGAATCGTATAGCGAACTTGGACTTGTAAAATTTTAGCTCGGATAGAAATCGGACTTAGAAAAATTACTGGAGAATTCGGACTTATAAAAATCTCTGAAGAGTCGAGGAGTGAGCCAAGTGCGGGACTTAGAAAATTTCAAATAGAAAGTAAGAGAGGACTTGCTAAAAATTTATAAGTCAACGGAAATCGGGGACTTAGAAAATTTTTGTAGAATCCAAGGACATAAGTGTTTATTGAAATAAAAGTAGGAGAAGCTGCTTAAGTGCTTCTATAAGGTGTCAGAACCGTTGGCAGTGCACATAAAGCGTAATTGTAGAAGTCCGAGAAATTTAACGTAAGTGCATGGAAATACCGCGTAAGTGGTCAGTTACGCTGTTTCTGACATAAATAAGGGTTACTAAGGATCCAAGGCCAACAGCCCCCCCCCCTAGTGTGATTTGAACCACGTGGGGCCGGCCCTGTGGCTAGGAAAAGGCGGGAGTACAGCTGCTTGGGAGCCGAAAGTATCAGGCAAACAGTAGGAAGCAGAAGGTCGACGCGGGACTTAGAAAAATTTCCGAATAACGGGCGAAGACGAAAACTGCAGAAAATTTATAAGTACACTCAAAAAAGGGGACTTAGAAAATTTTTGGAGTGTTTTGAACTTTGAAAATTTTCCTATGCTTCCTGTGTAAAGTCAGGGGAAAATGACATAAGGTCCAGAAATCGGGACGAACACCAGGAAATCCCAGGAAATAAGGGTAAAAGGACGTATTTAGTGGTACTTAGACGGAGAGAAGGGATAAGGGCTACACAGAACCGGTAGTTGAGTGGTTTTGGCAAAATATCTAGAGCGAGGAGACTTAAACGCTGCGAGAAGGAAGGGGAAAAAGCCGAAAATCGCGAATATCTTAGAAACCAGTGGAGATAGGCGGAAACTGACATCGGAAATCCATACCTACGGGGTAAACCTACTTTAGGGGGACCTAAAGGAAGGGGTATACCCAAAGGTGCGAGAAAGGATCCAGGGGGGGTTTTTGACCCCTAGGTGACTGAAAGCCGAAGTGGCAAGGACCTAGCTGGTTGTAAAAGAAGATATAAGGCCTGTAAGGGAGAAAAACAAGTGAAAGGAAAGGAGAAATAACAAAGGGGTGAAGACAACCTTACCTGGAAGGTTTAAACCCTTTAGGTTGAAGGTAGTAGAAAGAGAAATAACGATGAGAAGAACGCAAATGATGAGGAATAAGGAAGGTAGGCAGTATCTAGCGAGACTGGAAGAGGAGATCAAGAAGGGATTTGATCAAAGAATCAGAACAATAGGCAACGCCTATCGGGTACTACAGGAGGAACCGATAAGAGGAATGGACAGAGAGCTGGAGGAAAAAGTAGAGTGGGCGAGAAAGAGACTAGAAAACAGGTTGAAGATTCAAGAGTGTGCGGCGGAGGTACCGAAGAAAGAGAACAAGGAAAGATCGGAGTTGAGGGCGGCGGCAAATATTGCCGCAAAGCTTGCGGCCCCACAAGGCAGAGCAAAGGAAAAAGGGACCTTCAGCGCAATCAATAATGATTACCGACAGAGGAGTGTATCGAGGACGGTGCCGCAAACTATCATAGTGGAAAGGATTGTGAAGGAAAAGGCAGCACCCCAGACGAGAAGGGAACAAATAGAGGAAGTGCTGGACAAGAGAGCGAGGGAAAGAGCGAACACGGAAACGACGATTGAAATTTTGGCAATGATGACAAAAAGGGACAAGAAGAAGTTAAGGAAATTGGCGGAACAGGGATACGAGATTCAATTGAAGACTCACGTAGAAATCAAGGTAATAATTGGAAAAGACAGAGAAGTACTCAGAACCAACCTAATTAACATGATTCCACTGTTTGCAGCGGTATACGGACGAGATTTCGTAAGGCATAGGGAGGACGGGATAACGCCGAACGAGCTGCTGGAATACCTGAAGGAAACAGAGGCCGAAACGGTAATATGGTTCGTAATGAATGAGTGGATTCTCTCGGGTACCAGAATGGTACCCGAAGCAGTGAGGAGACAGGTGGATGAGTTGAGAGCAACAAGATATGTCAAAGGAAAGATGGAAGCGGGTATTGAAACAACCACAGAATCGGAAGGAGAGAAATCAACGAGAGGAAGGACCAGAGTTAAAAGAGGAGAAGAAGGATTTACGTCGGATTCGGATTACCACAGGGACACGGGATCGGAGGTAGAGGTAGCAACGCTGGATAGTGAAGCACTGACATCCTCGGAAGAAGAGGAGGAAGAAGTAGATTATGAAGAGGAAGTGTCTGAAATTCCCCCTCCATACCAGGAGAGGGAGGAAGAAGGTAGAATATATCCAAGAGTGGACATAAGTGAAAGTGAAGAAGAAGAAGTAGAAATGACAAAAGAGGGAGTGGAAGTGGACGTGAAGCCACCGATTGCACCCATACTCCCAACAAGGAAAGAAAGATACGTCAGCTCAGAGGAAAAAGAAGAGAAGGAAGATACGGAGGAAAGCAAGGCAAAGATAAAGGAAATGGTCAGAGGGAAATTGGATCTAACATACGAACTAAGGGACGCACAGATGGAGAACAGAAACCTGAAGATAGTCTTGCAGGGGATACTAGATAGACTGGAGAAAATAGAGAAGGACAGGGAAGAACCAAGGGTGGAAAGGAGAATGGAGAAGCAAGAAGTAGCAGGGGCAAGCAAGATTGATATTCCTGAAACACCCGAACTGAAGCCGGAACCAAAACCTAGGACGAGGCTGGCAGGAAAAGCTGCGGGCGAAGCGGAGTTCGAAATAAATGGAGATAAACTGAAGAACTCGGAGAGACCAAGGTTCAGGATTGCCGCAAAAGTTGCAGGAGGGGCAGAATTCGAGTTGAACGCAGACAAGCTGAAGGAATTGCACGATAAAGTCACGGCGCCCTTCAGGAGCATAAAGCAGAGCTGCGACAAAATTGAAGGGATAATGAGGCTGAGAGGAGGAGATGATGAAGACAAAGATGACGTCGAGGGGAATAAAACTAAGGGGCAGGGAATTAGCCAGCAGAAGAAAAGAAGCAGGGAGACCTCCCCAGAACTGGACGGAGAAGCGGAATTCAGATCGCAGGCAAGAAGTGAGAAGGAGAAACCGCCACCTACAAAGAAAGTACACACGCCGAGGAAGTTGGAAGGAAAGCAAGGGTTTACCCACATCCAAGCGGCGGGAAACGTAGCTCTGTCGCCAAAGGTGAAGAAGCTGGAGGACCTGGTGGACCTTACCTCTAATGAGGTAGACAGAAGTGAAAACGAGAGAGAGAGCAATAGACGGGAAAGGGACAACGACAGCGACGAATCGGAACAAGAGGAAGAGGAAACAAAGGACCAAGTAAAAATGGAGACAGAGGACAACGAAGAGGAGAGGGAAAACAAGGAAGTAGGGTCAGAAAGGAGTGGAAAGAATAGCCCAGACCCCAAGAGGAAACCATATTTCCGCAGCGTTAGTAGTAACAGTAGCAGAAGTGAATACATTCACCCGGCCCTGAGTGAGGAGGACAGGAAGGAAGCCTGGACGGGACTCACGGTGGGAGCCTACGGACAAGCGATCCGCAATGACCTAGTAGAGATGAGGAAAAAAGTAGAGAACTCCATTAAAAAATACAGCAACGAATCGAAACAGGATTTCAGGAAATGCGTAAATTGGTACGAAAGAAAGATAGAGGATGTGATGACACTGAGAATAAATATGAAGAGTCTGGAAAGGACAGTAACAGAGGCTGTAATAGAAAGCACAGAGAGGGTGCTAACACCAGAATGCGCAGTTTTGCAAAAGGTTATAGAAGCATCAGTTGCAGAAACTATATCTAGAGCGATGACAGAAAGGCTGGACGCGTTCTTGGAATGCACAACGGAGATGCTGGAAAGAAGCGTAACAGAAGTAAACAAAAGCATTCGGGGCCAGATGGAAGAAAGTCTGAAAGAATTGAACAAAGGAATGGAAAGTATAAGGAACAAACCCGAAAAAGGAATGGAGGAACTCAAAGAACAAATGGTGAAAAGTATGAAAGAAGAGATGAGAACAATAAGCAAGGAAATACAGGAACGGGTAAACAAGGCGATAGACAAACTACCTGAAGCAAAAACGGAAAAGCTACAGAGGAGCCTAGAAAAGAAGATTGAGGACGGACTCAAAGGAATGGCAGAAAAACTACCGGAAGCAAAAATAAAAGAGCTGCAGAAGAATATGGAGAAGCAAATCGAAGATGGATTCAAAGGGTTAGTAGGAAAACTGCCCGAAACAAAAACAACGGAGTTACAGAAGAATATGGAAAAGAAGATCGACGAAGGATTTAAAGGGCTGTTACAAAAACTGCCGGAAGCTAAAACTGTGGAGCTGCAGAAGAGTATGGAAAAGAAGATAGAGGAGGGATTCAAAGGCTTAGCGGGAAAGATACCCGAAGCAAAAACGACAGAATTACAAAAGAGCATGGAAAAGAAGATAGAGGAAGGTTTTAAAGGACTGAACAGTAAAATGGAGAAAATGAAATCAGAAGCAAAGAAGGAAGATAAGGGTTGGAAAGTTATAGAAACAAGAAACCAACCGAAGGAAAGAGACAGTTACGCAAGCAGACTGAAGGAGATAAGGGGAAAAAGAGACCCATCGGTAACGAAGATAATGGTAAGGAGTAAGAGTAAAAAGGAGGAGGGAGAAGAGGAAGAAAGGGAAGTGGAGGCTTCAGAGGTAAAGAAAATGATAAAGGATGTAAAGCCGGAAGGAACTATACAAGAATTTAGCAGAATAAAAGGAGGAGTCATAGTTCAAATAAAAACAGATAATAAGGAGATAACGAGGAAGGATCTGGAAAAGAAGCTCGAAGGAAAAATGGAGGTAAAAGAACTACAAGAGATTACGCCAACCCTAAAGATATTAGGGGTCCCCAAAGACATGGCGGACGAGAAGGTAGTAGAACTCCTACACGAAGACAACCTGGCAGATTTAATGACTTTGGAGGAAGCCAAAAAGGATGTGAAGATTTTAAATAGGTTTAAAGGAGGAGCTAAGTTCACCAGAACAGATGTAGCCATTATTAAAGCATCACAAAAGATTGCGGAGGAATTATTGAAGAGAGAAATAGTATACCTTGACTTTGTGAGATGCAGGGTTGAGGAGGAGATCAGTGTCAGGCTGTGCGGAAACTGCGGAATGCCAGGGCACAAGGCGGCCGACTGCAAGCGGGAACAAGTGTGCTTCAGATGTGGAGAAAAAGAGCATGTAAAAAGGGAATGCAAGAAGGCAATGAAGTGTGTTAACTGTGTGAGAGAAAAAAGGAAGAAAACCGACCATGACGTGTACTCAAGAGAGTGCCCCACTTACAAGAGAGAAATGGAATTCCAACTGAGAAAGAGGAAGTGGGGATGGAGTGAAGGAGAAAACTGGAGAGGGGACAGGAAGGAGGAGGAGGAGAAGAAAGAAAATGAAAACGGAGGGGACGACCGGAAGGAAGTATCATGAAGATTATACAGGTGAACGTCGGTAAAAGTGAAGATGCGATGAACGAGTTGAGAGCGTGGTGTGTGAAAGAGAAGGTGCAAGTAGTACTAGTGCAGGAGCCATACACAAGACCAGAGACCGGACTACCAGTATCGGGAGGCACAGGAGTAAGGGTGATCTGTGACGAAACGCCAGGGGATAGAGTAAAAGCGGCCATCTATGTATACGACGGCAGCCTGGAAGTTTTAAAAGTGCCGAGCGTCACTACCAAGTTAGCTGCAGTGGGCGTCATCGAAACAGAGGGAGAGCGTATTGTTTGCGCAAGTATCTATAGTGAAGGCAGTGACAAGGAAAAGAAGAGGGTGAACCTGCAGAAGATGAGGACCTCCGTGGATCTGATGGAGAGAATAGTGGAAAAGTTCGCAGACGAAAAGATACTGATTGGAGCTGACGCCAACGCCAAGAGCGAATGGTGGCACAGTGGAAGGAACGACGACCGAGGAGAGTTGCTGGAGGAAGCAATATTGCGTATGGAAATTTGCGTGCTAAATCAGCCAGGGTACCCTATGACTTTTCGAGGGTACAGAGGAAGAGAAAGTAATGTTGATGTAACCCTAGTGACGGAGAACTTGATAGAAGAGAGCGAATGGGAGGTACTCAAGGACGAAGATGGGGTTGCCCTGGCTGATCACAGAACTATAGTGATCAGAACTAAAGAAAATGAGGGGGGAACTGGGGGAGAGAGGGGGAGGATTAGAACGGAAGGAGTAGATTGGGAGAACTATAGGAGGGAGTTAGAATTGGAGTGGGCGAGAAGGAGGGAATGCGCAGCAGGAGAACAAGAAATGGAGGAGAGAGTGAAAAGGCTGACAGAAATTATAGTAAAAGTAAGTGAAAAAGTTTGTGGGAGGAAAAAGAGAGGTAATGGAAGAGGAGTCAAATGGTGGAATGAGCTGTTAAACGAAAAGAAAAGGGAGGTTAGAAAGAAAAGAAGGGAATACCAGAGAGCCACAGGAAGAGACAGAATGAAAAGAAAATACGAACTAGAAAGGACCTCGAAGGAGTTTAAGAAGATGATTGCAAAACAGCGCTTTGAAGGGTGGAAAAATTTCGTGAACGAGGTTGGAAGAAAAGACCCATGGAGTGTGGTATACCGGATGCAGTGCGAAAAGATGAAGACAGAGAAGGTGTTAAGTGCCATAAGCGAGAATGGGGAGGAAACGAAGGACATGGATGAGACACTGCAGGCCCTCTGTCGGAAGATGTTCCCATCGGACGACCCAGGGGGGGAGGATGAACAGCACACTAGTATGAGAGAGGAGATGAGAGAGGAAAGCGTAGGGGAAGACGATGTAGAGGTATCCGAAGAAGAGGTATTTAAAGGACTAGCAGGGATGCAAAATGGAAAGGCTCCCGGAGCGGATGAGATAGAGGTGAAAGTATTGAAAGAGTCGTGGGGAGTGGTTGGTGAGGAAGTGGTGTGGATTGTCAGGAAGATGCTGGAAAGTGGAAAGTACCCTAGCGAGTGGAAAATCGGGAAGCTGGTGGTATTATTGAAAGGGGGAAAACCACCGGGAGAAGTAGGATCTTATAGACCCATTACGCTACTCTCGGTGATCGGTAAGGTCGCGGAGAAGGTGATCGTCAGAAAGCTCCGGGAATGGATGGATAATAGTGGAGCACTGAGTGAGAGGCAGTATGGTTTCGTCCCTGGAAGGGGAACGGCGGATGCGTTATGTAAGCTGAAAAGCCTGGTGAAGAACTCGAACAAAACATACGTGGCAGGTATTTTTGTAGACGTTAAAGGAGCATTTGACAACGCATGGCCACCGCTGGTCTTAAGCGTGATGCGGGAGTTTGAGTGCCCGGGGAACCTTTACAGGTTAATCAGGGATTACCTAAGCGGGAGAAGTATAAAGGTAGGGAGAGTGGTGGAAAGATTCCTGTGGATGATCGCAAAAGGTTGCCCACAGGGAAGTGTGATTGGACCGGTAGTGTGGCTAATTTTGCTGCACGACTGGTTAAGAAGGAACTTTGGAGCCGGAGTGCATATTCTCGCATACGCGGATGACATCGTCATCCTCGTAGAAGAGAATAGGCAGAAGGAGCTCCAAAGAATCCTGAACGGAGTGATGAGAGATCTAGAAGAGTGGCTTCAGAAGGCAAAGTTAGAGTGGAGTGTGGGGAAAACAAAGGGAGTCCTGCTGAAAGGTGCGGTACAACCTCTAGTAGGATGCACCAAATGGACATGTCACTGGAGACCGAGTGTGAAAATGGGAGATGAGTGGGTGGAATGGGTCAAGAGCTTCGTGTATCTGGGTGTGAACATCGACCAGTCATGGCTGTTCGGTGGGCATGTCGAGAGCGCGGTAAGGAAGGCGAGCGCGGTGATGTGCAAGATGAAAAGGGTAAATAGAGCGACGTGGGGGGTGGGATATAGTGTCATGAATGTGATCTACGAAGGTGCGTTCCTGCCCATACTTCTGTACGGGGCAGGGATATGGTTCGAAAGAGCGGTGCAAAGCCATGTAAGGAGGAAACTGAGGGCTGGACAGAGGGCCGCCCTCCTGGCGGCCACGGCTGCCTATAGAACGGTGTCGTGGGTGGCGCTGGTGGCCCTCTGTGGCAAGCTCCCGGTGGAGAGAATGGTGCGTGTGAGAGGTATGGTGGAGATGCGGAGGTTCGAACTCAACGAAGAAAGAGTGGCGAAGGATGAAAGGTACAGAATGGTAAAGCAGCTCGAAAGTGAGCTGTTGGAGAAGGAATGGAATGAATGGGAGAGAGAGTATGGAGAAGTTGAGTTCGACCCGAAGCTTGGAAGAGTGAAGAATGTAAGAGTGAAAGAGCTTGTGCCGAGTGTGAAAGAATGGATGAATGAGAAAAGAGTGGTTGATAGGTGGATANAAGCATCACAAAAGATTGCGGAGGAATTATTGAAGAGAGAAATAGTATACCTTGACTTTGTGAGATGCAGGGTTGAGGAGGAGATCAGCGTCAGGCTGTGCGGAAACTGCGGAATGCCAGGGCACAAGGCGGCCGACTGCAAGCGGGAACAAGTGTGCTTCAGATGTGGAGAAAAAGAGCATGTAAAAAGGGAATGCAAGAAGGCAATGAAGTGTGTTAACTGTGTGAGAGAAAAAAGGAAGAAAACCGACCATGACGTGTACTCAAGGGAGTGCCCCACTTACAAGAGAGAAATGGAATTCCAACTGAGAAAGAGGAAGTGGGGATGGAGTGAAGGAGAAAACTGGAGAGGAGACAGGAAGGAGGAGGAGGAGAAGAAAGAAAATGAAAACGGAGGGGACAACCAGATGGAAGTATCATGAAGATTATACAGGTGAACGTCGGAAAAAGTGAAGATGCGATGAACGAACTGAGAGCGTGGTGTGTGAAAGAGAAGGTGCAAGTAGTACTAGTGCAGGAGCCATACACAAGACCAGAGACCGGACTACCAGTATCGGGAGGCGCAGGAGTAAGGGTGATCTGTGACGAAACGCCAGGGGATAGAGTAAAAGCGGCCATCTATGTATACGACGGCAGCCTGGAAGTATTAAAAGTGCCGAGCGTAACTACGAAATTATCGGCAGTGGGCGTCATCGAAACAGAGGGAGAGCGTATTGTTTGCGCAAGTATTTATAGTGAAGGCAGTGACAAGGAAAAGAAGAGGGTGAACCTGCAGAAGATGAGGACCTCCGTGGATCTGATGGAGAGAATAGTGGAAAAGTTTGCAGACGAAAAGATACTGATTGGAGCCGACGCCAACGCCAAGAGCGAATGGTGGCACAGTGGAAGGAACGACGACCGAGGAGAGTTGCTGGAGGAAGCAATATTGCGTATGGAAATTTGCGTGCTGAATCAGCCAGGGTACCCTATGACCTTTCGAGGGTACAGAGGAAGAGAAAGTAATGTTGATGTAACCCTAGTGACGGAGAACTTGATAGAAGAGAGCGAATGGGAGGTACTCAAGGACGAAGATGGGGTCGCCCTGGCTGATCACAGAACGATAGTGATTAGAACTAAAGAAAATGAGGGGGGAACTGGGGGAGAGAGGGGGAGGATTAGAACGGAAGGAGTAGATTGGGAGAACTATAGGAGGGAGTTAGAATTGGAGTGGGTGAGAAGGAGGGAATGTGCAGCAGGAGAACAAGAAATGGAGGAGAGAGTGAAAAGGCTGACAGAAATTATAGTAAAAGTAAGTGAAAAAGTCTGTGGGAGGAAAAAGAGGGGTAATGGGAGAGGAGTCAAATGGTGGAATGAGCTGTTAAACGAAAAGAAAAGGGAGGTTAGAAAGAAAAGAAGGGAATACCAGAAAGCCACAGGAAGAGACAGAATGAAAAGAAAATACGAACTAGAAAGGACATCGAAGGAGTTTAAGAAGATGATTGCAAAACAGCGCTTTGAAGGGTGGAAAAATTTCGTGAATGAGATTGGAAGAAAAGACCCATGGAGTGTGGTATACCGGATGCAGTGCGAAAAGATGAAGACAGAGAAGGTGTTAAGTGCCATAAGCGAGAATGGGGAGGAAACGAAGGACATGGATGGGACACTGCAGGCCCTCTGTCGGAAGATGTTCCCATCGGACGACCCAGGGGGGGAGGATGAACAGCACACTAGTATGAGAGAGGCGATGAGAGAGGAAAGCGTAGGGGAAGACGATGTAGAGGTATCCGAAGAAGAGGTATTTAAAGGACTAGCAGGGATGCAAAATGGAAAGGCTCCCGGAGCGGATGAGATAGAGGTGAAAGTATTGAAAGAGTCGTGGGGAGTGGTTGGTGAGGAAGTGGTGTGGATTGTTAGGAAGATGCTGGAAAGTGGAAAGTACCCTAGCGAGTGGAAAATCGGGAAGCTGGTGG